>JAQMCX010000032.1:17387258-17425022 GCA_029814765.1 Acanthurus leucopareius
CCCCCCCCCCCCCCCCCCCCGCCCCCCCCCCCCCCCCCCCCCCCCCCCCCCCCCCCCCCCCCCCCCCCCCCCCCCGTCTGACCACTTGTCAGTGTATGATTAATTCTTATAATCCTAATATCCCCTCCATCATAAATAATTCCTTGCAGGCTTGCCAAGTTGCGGTCCGAGTGCTGACTTTCTGCAGTACTTCCTGCATAATTGATGAGGCTGAGGGCTGCAGAGGCATTGTTGTGTAATGTGGCCCACAGGGCATGTCACTCATCTTCTAATAGGCCCTTCTTTATGAGTAAATAACACAATGGGAGTGAATGGGATGGAACGTAAACAACACGCTAATGGTAAGGTTCAGACAAATGCCACAATGAGGCAGGCACAATGGGTACAAGCTGCCAAGTTAACTGGGCAGCAGATGTCTGTTTACTTTGGTTGTAAGCCAGTGTGTGCGTGTTTGTGTGTTTGTGTGTGCGTGTGTGTTTGCGTATTAGTATGAGAGAGAGAGCAAGGGAGTGTACCTCCTGCAGGATGCCCTGGTCAGTGCAGGGGCAGAGGGCAGGGATGACACACACGCCCTCCATGTTTCGGTAAAACCCCTCCTGACACACGCAGCCTTCTGCAGAGCCGCTACAGTTGGTGGGAGAGGAGTAAATGTCCTGGCAGCTCCTCTCGCACAGCGGGACCTCTTCAGACACACTCCTCCTCCATTGCTCTCCAATAGGGCATGCTGCAGAGGAGGAGAGGAGGAGGGAGAAAGGAGTGAAATTAGAAATAAATAGGTGTCATGGAGGAGAGGAAAAAATAGAGGGAGTATGGTGTGATGGAGAGGTAAAAATGAAAAAGTGGAGAGAATTTAATCATGATTTGGTGCGGATCAGGGAGTATGAGGAAACAAAAGGAGGTTTGGACAGAGAGCAAAATTTTTTCTTCAATGTTATCTTTCTCTTCTAGATTGTATTTAGTAACCAACATGTAATTCTAAATAAACTGTCCAATCACAGCTCAGCCAGCATAACTGGAAACAGTAGGCTTCTCAAGTTTTGGAATTCTCTACATTCTTAACTCTAACCCTTAGTGAGTGGGGGCATAGTGAGAGTGTATTCAAGGAATAATTGCAGTTTACATCCTTATCTACCCAGATTTATATTGTAGTCACTGATCAGACGCAACATTGAAACCAGTGACAGATGAAGTCAAGGACAGAGATCACCCTGTTATAATACAATGTTCTGCTGTGGAACCTTGGATGCACATTTGACACACACCACCACCAAATGGAAATAATCACTATGTTGGCATGTATGATTCCAGTGAATAAATAACTAGTGAGAAACTTGCTGTCATCATTTAGAGACTATTTGTACAGTGGAGTACAGAGGGCTGATAGAGAGCTTCAGCACACAACAAACACCTGAAGCTCAGTATCAGCAGAACCAGTGCGCTTGTTCATCACAGTTTCTAAATGTTAACCCAGATAGGTATCACCAGTTCAATGCTCAAGCAAATTTTCCTGAGTTATGCTGTTGAATAATGGTCATCAAGTTTTTTTTTTGTGGGACACTGTAATATCACAGTTGACCTTTGCGTTTTTGGATATAAAATATTATCAATTTATTCTTTTGTGACAGTTTATTATTAAATGAATATGAATTCTTGAGTTATGCCAAAAAAATATGTTTTATTTGCACACATTGATCTTGACTCTAGACAGCCAATTCTAATTGGTTCATCCTTGAGTCCAGGTTGAGGTGTGAGCCTGATTAATAATTATTTTAAGGCATTTGCAAGATACCACATTTATGCAAATGAGACAGATATGAGGTCACGGTGACCTTGACATTTGACCCTTAAACACCAAAATGAAATCAGTTCATCCATGAGCCCAAGTGACATTACAAGCCAAGTTCTGAAAAAATCCCCTCAAGGCAATTCTCAGCTGTCACGTTCCTGGAGAATGGAATGGAATGACAGACAATCTGTAAACATAATGACTCCAGCCACAGCAATCTCCAGTGCAGGGGACTCAACAGCCCTCACTTCCACTGAGGAGCTTTTCTCTATGTGAAAGTCCTGGATGCTGCCAGAGTTCAGGCTTACATTTGCAGCTCTGTTCTGCTCTGTATTGGATTTGAGGATGTTTACATTCCAGCAACCACAGCCAGCGTTACCTAATATATGTTGCTTTTGCCAAACACATTAGTCCTAATTTTAAGTCTTTCCTCTTGTAATATTATAGTGAGAACAAACTATCTGAATATATGAACAAGTTTGCAAGCTAAACAGTAAAACTGGTTTATGTTAGAATGAAAAATCAGTCCAAGCTCAAACTTGCCCTCATATTTATCAATCTAAGACTAACTGTGTCTGTACTGCAATACGAGTACAACAAAGTCTCTTTATTTTAATGACTCCTGTGTTTATAGATGCCGACTTTTTGCCTTTTTAGATATGCAGTTTAAGACTTAAAGGTTATACTGTATTCCATGTAATTGAAACGTGAATTTTTAGAAGCCTTTACTAGATTCTCATTTGCAAAAAAGGCAGCTGATAACACTAATCAAATAAATCAGACAGGTATTGCTTTTATAACAAATTTACAAAGTTAACAAAAGCGTGACTAGATAGCTGGCTATAGCTTATGCCAGAAACAATAATCTTATCAGTGGACAACATCAACACTTCATAGTTAGAAACTATGTTTGTCTACCTGTCTGGAATCAATGTCCACTGCAAAAATAAGTAACTAGAAACTTTAAGTGGAAATTTACGCTGCTGATATTGTAAACTGCACACGCCATTTGAGAACTGAATGCTTGATAGACGTAACAAGAGTAACCTACACAAAGCTTGAGGTTTCACATTGCCATAAAATGCTGTTTGCACTGTTTATTATGCTAAGTTTTCCCTCTTCTCACTCACCACAGTCAGGGGCCACACATGTCTTGGTGCGGTGGTCAGGGCCCTTACATTGGGCCCCTCCATACTGACTGGGCTGCAGGATGGCTCTGGTGGAGCTCTGTTGCCCTGAACCACAGCTTGCTGAGCAGGGACTCCACTGGGACCAGCTGGACCACTCACAATTCACTGCAGGAGGAGAGGATGGGAGAAAACTATAAACACATTTAGGTCAGTGTTAATCTCACCTCTGTTTACCTGCAGTGGTGAGGCAGCATATAGAAAACATTTGTACTCTGAGCAATGTTCTGAAAAGAACCCTCTCCAATGACAATGTATTAACGGAAAACACTTTACAGAAATAAAAAGAGTTGAAACACTGTGTGAGATGTCCATTAAAAACAGAATGCAGTTATTCTATTCACTTTGAAACATATTGGTGTCACATGTGCATATACTTAAAGAAATCAATAAAGTTGATAAGGTCAAGCATTAAACAAGTATATTTTTGTGCTACTTTTGATCATATGTGTCGCATTCTGCATTTTGCTGTGTTGTACACATTGTCTGAATTTTTTCAGGGGCATAATGCTGAAAAAACAGACTGAAAAAAGACCAAGACTGACATACAAAAATGCAAAGAATTAGGTTGTTTATTTTATTAATATGTAAATTGTCACCAATAATTGCCGTCTCTGTCAGAGAAAACACATAAATTATAGGAAGGAGGAAAAAGTAAAAGGGAGGATGGATATAAAATAGGGAGAGTGAAAAGGAAAAGGCAAGAAACAGAACTGACAGAAAAATAAATCATTGTGAAAAAAAAATTTCTCTAAAAGAGACAGTCACTTACTTAAAGTGAAATTACAGCATTTGTGAACCAAGTTCTTTTTCTCATCCTATCCTTTATATTGGTCATTAAAGTATTTTACTCATCAACTCCCTTATGAAGATTTGAGCAAAACAGACTCCGTAAAGAACAGGTCAATTGGTGCAACGATGAGCCGAGAACAAACAAAGACATTTTTATTCGTCAGAAATATCCTCAAGCAATTCATACATTTCCAACAACTCTGGTTCATTTCATTGCTATATGCTTTTTGGTGTAATGACACGATAAGATAAAGGAAGAGTATTTTCCCCATAACAGCTTCACTGTTTTTAACAGCAAGTAAGACTGCCAGGGGCTACTTCCTGTGTTAACTTTGGCTAAGACTCAGAGAAAAGTGTCTCAGGTGATTGATAAAGAGAATTTTTGTTACTCTAATTTCATTATTTATTTGTTTTATTTTCACATTTCAATTGTAATTAATTAGTTACAGAGTTTGTAACTGAGCTATATCATTTATTCTTTTATTAAAGACCTTTGCACTTGTAAGTACTGACTGTTGGAAGTTACTTCTAAATACTCTTATCAACATTGTTCAGAGCAGGATGAAAGGCACTGCTGAGCAGATGATGACAGCTAAAAACTTGGGTCAAATCACAGAGCTTTTCGCACATCTAAGTCTCGTAGGGGTTACGAATGGTTGCACTTTCTCACTTTCAACTCCCCATTATCTTCCAGCTCCTTCTCCCCCCACTAGTTCAAGATGATATTACATGTTTACAAAACAAAACCCCAGTAATGGCTTTTGTATACTGTGATAGATGTGCCTGTCACTCAATTATTTGAGACAACTGTTGCAGCAGCTGTTAGTAACTATAGATAGGTTAACATATTTATCATGGTTTTGACAGTTCAACCAAAGATTTTGCTGGTGCTGTCAGTGCTAAAACAGAGAGGCCCTCTAAGGTGTGAGAAATGCATTCAGTAGGAGCAGCTGTGACGAAGCATCACTCACCATCACAGAGCTCAGAGGTGCAGTTGAACACTCCTCCCTGGCAGACACTGGAGAAAGTTAGGAGAAGAGTCAGGTGAGGGAAGTAATGAGAGGGGGAAGACAGTAAGGTTGATATTATTGAGCTCAGAGACATGCAATCATCATGTGACACAGCTGAGACAATTAGACAATATTAAATGAGTATCAAAACCTCTCTGAGGGAGATAAAATGACTTACGGCATGTCTGCTGCATGCTAGACTATCCATTACGCAGATATCATGGTAGCAAACTGGATTATTGTTAACTGTATCTATGATACAATGAAATTCAACTCTGCCAATGCTCCACAACACTTTGAAAAACTAATAAAAAATGTATTTGAAGAAAGGGTTTCTACCATCCATTTTTACCATCCCATCTCCTCTAAACACATCATTTCAGTTGTTTTAATCTTGACCACAATCTCACCCTCACCTCAACTAAGTAGTTTTAGCTACATAAACTTATCCTCACTTTAACCACTGTTATAAAAGATCATAAAACTCTCATCTCAGTTGTTTAATGGTCATAGAGGTTTTTTCAGAAGGCCATGAGAACTTTTATGACTCATTCTTAAGTACAAATGACACTAGAACCTCAACAGAGATTATGATAACATTTTTAGTGAGATGAAATGGCTGCAGGCTGACTTAATGACTTAATGTTTCCACTGACTAAAGAATGAAAGAAGATGGATATATTCATAAAAGTATTAACCAACATTCATGTTTTGTTCATCAAATGAACCAAAACAAGATTAACAATTAAACTCTGGAGAATAACAGAATAAAGAGTGTAGCTATTGTAAGAGGCGCAGATGTAAGTGATTTTACATGTTCAAAGTGTGAAATGAAAATCTTAGATTGATACAGGAGGCAATTCTCTTGCCGTAAACCAGGCTATGCATTACAGTACATACCTAAGAAATTGTAAATAAGTTAAATTACTGTCTGTTTTTATGGAGGTTAAAAACAAAATAACTTTTATTTAAAAATCAGGAAAACACACACACTCTAGAAAAAGCAATCAAAACCAATCTGAGATTTAGTATCTTGCCAAAGGACTCTTTGACATGCACACTGGAGGAGCTAGAGATCAAACATCTGACTGTCTGGTGAGGAGATACATGAATAGATTCTTATTCAGGAAACCAACTGATTGAGAGGCAAAGTAAGAAACTTATCGAGAAAGAGAAAACCAGAAGCAAGGCTGATGTAAAGCCACCTCAGTGTAAATGCTACAATTAAGCAAATCTACATGATCAAAGTACATCATTCACTCAGTCAAAGTCAAGTTTAAGTTCACTGACCAGACACAACCATGGTGTTTGGTGTTTTGGTGTTTTAAATTCTGTGCCTTTCTCTGCAGTCGGTAAGATTTATTTATGAAGTAGAAGTTGATATTGGTGCCATTAAGACAAAGGGGGAGGTTATGATCGGGAGAAGAAGCTATCTGTAGTTTCTCTTAAGAGGAAAAGAATTTTTGAGATAAAACTGACACTTGCAAATTGCATGACTTTTACCAAATCCCATAGAACGCATGGTCAAACATGCTTATCATATCTCCCCCTGTTTGTGCTCTCCTCTCTTGAATGCATAAAGGATAAGAATAAGGATAAGGGGGCTCTGAGAGATACTGTGCTCCGAGAAAAAGGCTACATTTTTTCATGTCTGCATACAACATTTTAAAAGGGTGCTTCCAGAAACTTATATTATGCTTAAACTTGAGATACCCAAGCAGTGTCCATCAGTATCACCCAATCCACCTTGTAATAGCCAGCTGTTTTATGTTTCCTAAATCCAATTAAATTTGAAAATATTGTGTGATCATATTAAATTTACATGCAAGTGTTCCTTATTCTGCACCAATATGTGCTGCCTGATCTTGACCAATTAAAAAAGCTGTAGCAAAGTGCAAATGGTGGAAATAAGGAAAACAACTATGTTCTTCGTTCTTGTTTGCTGCCTGGATATGTCAGTGAGGCTAGACTTTCATTCTGGGCCTAGGAAAAGGATCAGTCTGGCATTTACTTCCCCCTATGAAAGCTCCTTCATGTACAAGATTCAGCATCTGAGCTGAGACACTCAAAGCCATTTTAGTGAGCCAGATCCAGATCCAGATCGTCTGAGGACATTTAAACTGCTCACAGCATATAACCCGGTCATGTGTTACCATGTGTTGCAGAGGTGCTGAATGGTTGTTCCAGGTGGCAGCAGAGCTTCTGTGATCTCTTCAGTGCTGACATTCCAACTTTGGTAACCAGCAGGCAGGGACAGTGGTGAACAGGGACAGTCAGTGTGGGACACACAGAGGCCTTCATGCAGCACCTAGGAGGGACATAGTGAGACTGAGAAGAGTCGGTTTTTATCCGGGATAAAATTTGGTCACAGCTATCCGAACAACAAACACACACACACAAATCAAGGTGTTCAGACCTGTCCAGGAGGGCAAGTGCACCCAGGAGTGCAGGGTCCAGGTAAACACTGAGTGTGTGGCCATAAATCCTTACAAGTATATGGACAAGAACCTGAACAGTCATTAAACACCTGCGTGCTGGGACACTCTGCATCGAACAGAAAAAAACAAACATTCAGTTAATTACAATATGTCTCTTATATTTGTCAATACACAGAAAGATGTGTGCTTTTTTCTGTGCATACTTTACAGTCTGTATCTTGACTAATAACTGAGTATACCAGTTTTAGTTCCTATGAGTTGTGTATCCTATATTTCAGGATACACTTTCAGTATCCTGAAATACATTGCTTGTTAGAACTATAATATTTAAATGTGCTTGTTGTGTGTATTTGTGTTACCAGGCAGGCAGCTGTTGGTGTTACAGACAGTGTGCTGTTCAAGTGGTCCAACACATGCTGCACCACCAGGTTCTGGCTCTCTAAGGACTGTCTTGTTTCGCATCGACAATCCGCCTCCACATGTGGCGCTGCACTCACTCCAGGATGTCCACTCGCTCAACAAACATCCAGCTGCACAGAAATGGAATCATTCCAGGAATGGATGAGACACTTAAATTAATCTTTTAAGTACAAGGTTGCATTAGTATGAAGTCAAAGTTTTTACTACATCTCAGTTGTGCACTTTGGTACTTGTTCATATCAGACCTGGACATGAAGCCAGATTACAGCTCTCTGTTTGCCTGGTGTCAGTACATGAAGGACCGCCCTCTGTGTCCTGGCAGAGGCGTGTCCTTGACCTTTGGCCATGTCCACATGTGGCTGAGCAGGAACTCCACGGGCTCCAGGGCTCATACACCGGGCAGGGAAGTTTGGTGCACACTAAAGTGCCATTCTCACACACACTACAGACAGAGGGATGTTTGGAGAAGTGAGATAAGATCTTGGTCTTTTGCTAAGCGGAAAAGTTAGTTATTTAAACAACTCAACTCATAATGTGAGACATTCTCCGCTAATATATTAGACCAAGGACAAACTTTTCAAGAAGCACATATTTTATAATTTTGACTTTTCACATCTAGACATATAGCCATCCTTACCAGGTGTTACAATCCACTGAAAGTTTCTCTTTTGGGATGAACTCTAGCGTCCCATTTCCTGAAGGGATCCCACAGCGACACTGTGTCACAGACACACAGTGTCCATCTTGCAGTAACTGTCCCTCTGGACACCGACAACCTGAGAAATCACAGGAAAAAGAAGAAATATGAAAGAAAAATATAAAGGGGGGAGGGATTTTATTGGGCGATCAAGCAATCAAAGAATATTTTTAGCTACCGTTAGTTAGAAGTCAGATATTACCTGGGTGACAAGCTCCTTGGAGACACTGCACATGCTCCCATAAGTCAGTGCAGCTGCGAGGGCATTGATTGGCACAGCTCTCTTTGTAAGTCCGCCCCCTGTCCTCACAGCGCTCACCTAGGAAACAAGAAAAAAATCAATGCCTTCATCTTATTTCTCATTTTTCTAATCATCAGTTCCTTTGCTCACCTCCTCTCCTCCTATCTTAACTCTTCCCACCTGACATGCTCGTGGAGGAGGCAAGGAGGAACCACAAGGGGGGAGGAGTCGAGGCAACAGGCTAAATTGCTTTGATGCTTTTTTTAAACAATATGATGTAAATATGCTGCTGCATCATTGAACATGAAATTGACATCTTTCATCATTTTTTACTATTGCCTGCCTCTATATTTTATGATCTCTGTTGAATGAATTTAACAGTGTTCATGGCAACTTGTATATTAATTTAACAAATACAAAGTGAAATAGATGAATGCACACAAACAAACTCATCAAGTTGAATATCTTAAATATCTGATACAAGTTTCAAATACAAGAGGACGAGTTGCTCTCGCCTTCATTATGTTTCTTTCATATTGCACTAGTGTCATGAAGACTTTGGCAAAGGATACACCTTTGTATCCTTGTTTGAGCTCCTCCAGCAAGTCTCCTCTCTCCTCACTCCTCTCTCTTCCAGACAAATTTTAGAAATTGAGTTATCCTTTAAAATAGTGCACTGTAAATGATTTCTAGGTCACAGGCAGGAGGACAGAGGAAAGAGGAGATGAGAAGAGATGAGCAAATTTGGCTGCATGTGCTGCAGAGAGTGACTTGACTCTAACCTTTAATAATCATTTTTGTACCATTTTTTTTGGAGTTGGACTGTAAAATAACTTGATTGGCATGTTTCCAAAGTCTTGCAATAATAGAGAACCCACAACATTTTTTTTTAACCAGGAGATAGATGATTGATTTTTTTGAACTTACCTTTCTGCATACCTTCTTTATGTTTCTAAATTAGATAACTAAGTCTGGCGAGATTTGACCATAGGAGGTTTCGTACCTGGGCAGAGTCCTGTGTTGCAGCTCTGGCTCTGTGTCTGCTGGCTCTTACAGTGGGGTCCTGGAGGAAAGGCCAGGGGTCGTCTGTACCGCTGCCTGACTCCGCCGCTGCATGGCTCTGCACAGGCTGTCCAGGCGCTCCACACACTCCACTGACACAAATCTGAAAGGGTGGGGGTGGTTATCATAACAACCATCAGCACTGATCTCATCATAATCATGAGGGCTGTAATTGTGATGATGCCTGCTGTAATAAGCTGCAATTGCTGTTACAGTCATTATCATTAATTGTAACAAAAGCATATTTATTGTTTATGGACTTTTGTTTGAACAAACATTAGCCATTGAGATGTTGATTTATTTTTTAAACTACTCATATAATGATAAAGTACAAGCGTTTAAACCTAAGGTCCATTGGACATGCTCGTAATTTACAGCCATTCACATTCCAGTCCAAGAGGGAAGAGCCAGAAAAGAATAAAAGGCAACAGAGTCGAGTTCAGGATGAATAATTACTGTACACACGACACCAAATCCAATCAACCTGATGTATCCCCACAGACACATGGACATCAAACTTTCCCTTTCTTCAGATCTCTCTTCCAATCACACTCCTCTCAGGAATAATGAGAGTAGGACTATGGGGATGCACAGTACCATTTATCAAAGTAGATACTGAATGCAAGCTCCTAAATTATCTACTTATGGTGACTATTAATCTAAACTGGCAGCAGGGAAGTGACAGAATAAATATTCAAAGAAAAATAAATTTAAAAAAAAAAGTACAGTGATTGTGATAAAATTGTACTGGAAAATTGGAAGATTGAATGTGACAAATCTTGCTTGGTGGTTAGAAACTGTTATGTGTTAATGTTTTTTGCAAAGTTAACAACAACCATCACTAGCTCAGATTTTGAAAGAAATATCTTGCCAATTTGTAAGAATATTACTTTCTTTTTCTTTTGGGAACAAGCCAGGAAAACGATGTACAGACGCACATGTTTTGCATGCTCGGTCCATTAAGATCATAGTTCACAGATTTTTTCTTTCTGAATCCCCAGAGAGAAGAAAATTACATTGTTAACCAACTATATCCCTTAATATATATCAAGGATTAAAAGAACTTTATTTCAGCAGGATTTGGACAAACCTGTTCATACTTTAAGTTTGATAGGCTCATCTTTGCATTTTGGCTCATCTTTGAAAGTCAATCAGGCACCTGCATCTCATTCAAAATGTTGCTGCTGAAACCTTCATTAAGACTTGATGGTAGAATACATCAGTCTAGATGTAAGGTCTTGGCACTGGTCTCCTGCATGTCAAATAATTGATCTTTTATTGATTAGTTTAGGGCTAAAATACATCTGATCTGTGGCTACATTAGGAACTGTCAGGACCTCTCTTGCCCCCTGGGACAGGTCTGCTCTCTGTTGCTGGTTTAAAATTAAACATGGAGAGACAGCATGCAGTGTTTAAGCGCTGCTTCAACTCTGAATCATTTCTGCATTGTTCTTTTATTAAATTAAATTCTGAGCAATGTATTGTTATCTCTGACTCCACTGTCACTGCACAGCATTGCTTTTTCAGTTTTTTCGGCTTGTCTTTATGTCTTACATAAAGCAAAATTGTTGGATGTTGAAAAGTACTACATAAAAGAAATGCTTTGCACTGTATTACAACCATATTTTAGCATTAAAATATGTCCCTCTCCTCCCCAGAGAAAGTCATGCTGTAGTCATCTCATCCCACAGTTACTCTCACAATCTGCAATTCATTGTTTTGCAATTCATTGTTTTCCATGGTGCCATGCTTGTCTAGCTCTGACTCATTCACTGCATTGTCTGCATAGAATCTTATGGTGAAGGCAAGTATCAGACTGCTGAGGGGAACTCAGGTGGAGCAAAACTGCCCCATTCATTACTTTCCCTCACTGAGGAGTATAAGAAGCAACTGGAGCTTGGCAGGCAGACTGAGGAACTGACTGCATTCTGCAGTCTGAGATAAAGGACTCACTCTGTTCAGAGTGAGCCTCTTTTTGTCCTCTTGGACAACCACCATTACCTCTGCAGATATTAACATCTGGGCAGGGCCTCTCTTCTACCAGTGGTCCTGGACATTGGCTCTCCTCCTCTCTGGAAACAGGAAGACCAGAATCCAGGTCCAAACAAGCCCTGAAACGCCTCTGGATTGAGACCATCTTACTGTCACTAGTAGCCCCTGCTTGGGAGGTGCTGTGCTGCAGGGATGCGGCATGTACACAAGGAGAACATGGAGTCCACTCTGACCACTCACTGAGGATGACTGAAAACAAAGAGAAAAAGCACAGTAAGAGCTGAGGGGATTATTACACCTAAACCTCTTTATATTACTCGTATCACTCTGCTTTCTCACCTTCACACTCTCTCATGTCACACTGCAAAGTTCCATCATGGCAAAGGCTGAGGGCAAAACAAGCAAAGAGATGGTAACAAACTGAGTCATAGATCCCAGAGAAAACCAGAAGTGGATAAAAAGATATATAGGATAAAATTGATAAGATGCAGCATTGAGGCACAAATACAATAGTAGCTATGGTAAGGTCCTTCACATACTGTATTTACTCTCTTTTTTATGCAGAGCTTGCTGAAGTGCAACTTCAGAGTTAGTTAATTAACAAAGTTTCTGTAACTAAGGAAGTGAAATGAAATCATTCTGGTGTAACAGATGACTGATACTGAAAACGATATGCCCTGTTTTACTGCTCCATAGGTGTGTAATAACCAGGGTCTAACCAGGTACTGCAGCCTATGGTGACCATGGCCCCTGATGGGACAGTGACAGGTGTTGGTGGTTTTCCTGAAGCGTGGTGTTGCAGGCTAACACAGCCACACTCCTCTGGGGGAACACAGGTATTGTTCTGCTGCAGCAGGCCCTGGGAGGAAAAACACACAAGTTATAAAGTGAGAGACTTGGTCCTTTTTTTAACCCACAGTGGCCTACAACCTCAATTATTGTAGGTTTAAGTATTTATTGATACACAAAAATATCTGTAGATGTGAGAGCACCAGTGTGCAGGATTTATGGCAATCTCATGGAGAAAATGGAATATAATATTACCTTTTATCATCACTATATTTTCATTATTTTTTCATTAGTGTATAATCACTTAAAGTGATTTCATTATCTTAGAAAGATCCTTTTATACCTACATAGGGAACCTGTCCTCTATCACAGAGTCCACCATGTTGCACCACCATGTTTCTACAGTAGCCAAAAATGGACCAAAACAAACACTGGCTCTAAAGAGTTCTTTTTGATAGTTCTTCAGGTTTTAAACAACCATCAAAGTTTCTCCTATACACTTTGTGAGATAAGTTGTACTCTGTTGGTTGCACCTCAGTTCCAGTGGCCACAATATCCTGCATATTGATGCTATATGATGCACAGTAAGTGACATGTCCTCTGGTGATCTTACTGTTTCATATTTTATTATCTCCTCTCCTTACCGCTGTATGGGCACAACGTCAGTCTATCAGAAAGGACTTTCAGGTTATTGCAATAAATTGAAGCCGGAGGCTCTGAAACGTCATTATAAAGTTGTCACTGCAACCCATATCGAAGGACTATATAAAACAACAATATGCAGCACAGCATACTTTACTTTTCAAATTCATGACAGTATATTTTTTGCTCTGGTCTAATACCAATACACAATGCAAAATGCAACATCTTAAAAGTAGATTGCAATATTATGAGAATTATATTTCAGAAATATTTGTAACATGCTAAATGCACTGTATTTCAAAAGCAGAGTTTGTAATAACTGGTAGCAGTAGGACTAGAACTTTTTGACTAGACAGAATATTTTTTGATGGCTTTCTACATTAACGTAATCAAGTGTAATAATAATAGAGAATCACAAATATTAGCATATTTTGCATTACACTAATTTAACCACCAAACAAGGATGTACCTTTATCTGTAGAACATTAGTGTGCAATGCCTTTTTTTTTATAAACCATGATCATGAACACTGAAGGCACTGTTTAAGGTTTTCTCATTACTAGAAATCCATTTCAGGCTTGCTTTATTGAGAATAAAAGTATGGGATGGTTGAGCTGAACATAGACAATCCTTTCTAAGCTGTATAATAGAGAAAAGCTAATGAAATATTCACCTGCGGGCAGTAGCAGCCAGGTGTACACTCCCTCACATTTAAACACAGATCTTCACGGCCCTGCAGCGCACACTGCTTCTCACAGGGTGCACCACACGCTGAATACACAAATGGAGCTTCACATTCTGCAACAATGAGAAAAGAAAAATCAAGTGGACAGTATCAATATGCAAAAAAAAAACAAAAAAAAAACACACACACACATACAAACCCCACACACATACACATATGCACATACTAGACCGGGCACAACATAATTTTGGCAAAAAAGATGCTTTATTTTATATCTTCGTATAAATACATATGCAGACTCAGCTGGCATCAAATGGACCTAATAAGAAAAAAACTGCATCACCTCCTATTAAAAAAATCTTCTTAATCCTACAAAGGCATAAAACACTTTGTAGTAATTTATATAAAAATGTCTCCATTTATGATAATATTCAAATAGATTCAAACACATTCATATTTTTTTGCATGGTTATTTTTTTTATCTCACCATGGCATTCACTGAGGCTGCATGGTCTACTCTGTGTTTCAACAGGAGTGCACTGTTGTCCCCTAGTGGCTGGGGAGAGAGCTACACGGTAGCGCTGCTGCCTCTGAGACTCACAGGAGCACTGAGACCAGACACTCCACTCTGACATGGGACAGCCTGCAGAAGAAAACAAGTTACTCATTTGATGCTGAACACAGGTTTATACACTTGATAATTATTTTTCCATTGACTTATAATCCATACAGCAGCACTTGGACGTGTGCTCATGTGACTCAGTGTTGGCTCTGGTTAGTCTATTGTCAGATTTTAAAGGAAAAACCATTGCTAAGATAATCAGTATATCATGGATCTATTTATATACCAGAAACTGGGTTTTTCTTTTTTTCAATCAATATAAATCTATTACTACTAACGTACAGATAAAGCAGAGACAAAAAATTGCATTAGCGACCATGATGACCTGACACTAACAACATCAAATAGCCCCATACACCTAATTTGCAATCAATCACTGCATAAATCAATGGCAAAATTTAGCTTTGGACAAGGCTGGGAAATGTATCTTATTTATCAAATTAATGAATATAAATCCAAACTAAATCTACTTAACATAATTATCTAAACATCTATATAAAGTCTATATGATCTCTAGCCTTGATTGTGAACAGTTACAGCATCTTACCCAGAATTTAAACCAAGCATTCAGTAAGTCATCAGGACAAACAAGCAAACATGAACAAGAAAAGGTTGGGCACTAATGTAAATTTGTTGTCTGTTACACACACTGTTCTTTTTAATGAATGGCTCAGTGTATTGAAGAGGGAAAGTCGCACACACTACAAAGATGCTCCCAATAGACGACTTCTTAAATACAGTTACAACCAGACCTCAGATCTGCCCCACTTTACTGTTATGTTTATTACAGTTAAGTCTTTGACTGTATTCCAGTGTATGATGTGGAATTGTTATCTCTTTGTTTACAATAATTTCATGTTATTATATTTACTGAGATAGATTTTGCCAAGGGTCACATCTGAGCTAAATCAGGCAAAAATCAATGTCTTTATAACGTTGGCCATATTTTAAATACTACCTGATGAAGAAGTAATATAGAAACACTGATATTTTACCTCAGTTTACCTGCTATTTGACTGACCAGCTGCACATAAGAAACAGTAACACTCTTTGGGTTTGTCAGTGTTTCTACCTGGACAGGGCTGTTTGTAACACAGCTGGGTCTCCTCTCTGTTTCTCTCAGCCTCGATCTCAGCGGGACAAGCTGAATCTCCACCTTCCTCACACACACACACCCTGCGCCGTGACACGGAGCCTGCACCACAGCTTCGGGAACATGGTGACCATGGCGACCAGGGACAAAGGTCATCTGTGGAAGAGAGTCAATATGATCAGAGCAAATGTGAACTGTGTTTACCTCTTCAGTAGTTGACATTTTCCTTCCAAGATTATACACATAGTTCAGCATACATCAAAAATTGTCACTGGAAATGATGATCTGTGTCTTGATAGTACGGATACTTTAGATGGCTGTGAATGAATGAATGAACAAATGAATGAATGAGTGAATGAATGAAAGAATGAATGGATAAATATAATTGTGGTGTTTCTGAACAAACCGAGGCAAGGAGGAGCGTGACACTCCTGAGTTTCTGTGTCTGGCCCGCTGCAGTGAGACCCGTTGTTACGTGGAGGGGGGTTGATGCAGGCGTGGGTTCGAACTTGTGTGCCCCGCCCACAGGTCACTGAGCAATCAGACCACACAGACCATGGGGTCCAATTACCATCCACTAGAAACAGCACATACAGGATTTGGTCATTCAACACTGAAGCTGTAAGACAACTGACAAAAGTTAAAATGAAATATATATATTTTACATTCTCTTTCATTAAAAGTAAGCTTATACTTAAAGCTGAGTACATAGTTAAGCAGATTTTTAGCAGTGCTCATGTTATTTTACCACGTTTAGGCCTACTTAATGTATTCTTTGTCTTTGAATTAAATGCAGTGACCCACCTCTGCAGTCAATGTCTTGGCAGTAATCTCCCTCTGGGGTGCATGTGCTAGTATTAAACACAAAGTCAAGTCCTTAAAATTCTGAAATTCTTTTCAGTGAAAACTCTTTTACAGCAACATATTCTTGCCTCTGTGTTAATGTGCCTCCATCTCACCATTGTTTACATTCACCCTGCAGCCAGGTGTCACCCACAGTGAGTTCTTGGTCATCATGGAGACAGAGAGGTGGGCAGGGACCTGGGTTGCAGGATTTATGCTGGACTTCCTCGAACTGGCAATCTGCTCCCTCACTCTCAGGGATCAGAGACCTGATAGACAAACCGTGTTTGTAGTTTACTATGATGTCATTTGTCTTTACAAGCAATATATTTTGCTGAGAGAAGTATAATCTAATCAATGAACAAGAACGTAATTATAAAGGTGTTATAATAAGTACAAATGGTCTGTGAGTTTTCCTTCCTAACCTGTATCTGGTCCTCTGGCCCTGCCCACAGGAAATGCTGCACGATGACCAACTGGACCAGGAGCTCCAAATGCAGGCAGCCTGACAGGTGTGATTAGTGCAGAGGAGCTGTCCATCAGAGCAGCTGCAGTTGTTGCAGTCCACCTGATGCCAGCTGCCAGCTGCCCAAATCTGTCCTAGTGAGTCCACACAGTCACACTGCCACAGCTGCACACACACCCCATCCTGCTGCAACTGGCCTGGACACACACACACAAACACTAGTTATTTAAACTATGTTTTATGTTAATGGACAGACTTGAGAATTTTATTAGACCCCATTTCAGTCATACATATATGCACAATAAATATGCCACCTAAAAGCCCACAGGTACTTCAAGTATAACAGCTCCCTCACCTACAAAATAAGTCATTTAATTAAACTGTCTTTCCACCAAAAAAGCAAAAGACATATTTTGTTTCTTACCTCTAGTTCTGTCTAGTCATATCTAGCCAGACTGACTATTTTGGTTTTATTTCCCCAAGTTTTGGAATATCTGTCAGAGATTTGTGCCTCTAGCACAATATAGTGAATGATCTGCTGTATTGCAGAAATGAGAAATCTTCCTTCTTGTTTTGTCAAAAGGTAATCCACAGATATCATTGTGAACTTGTTCTGATGGGGACTATTTTCTCAGAAGACAAACTCCAATGAAGGTGTTGGTAATGAATAGAACATCCTTAAACACAAAACTTACTCCCTTCAGAAAATGTTGACAAGACAAGAAACAAAGCTTTCTAAATGTTCTGGTTAAATAAATTGAAGGCAACTGGACTCAGTAATATGTCTGTGAAGACGTTTCGCCTCTTATCCAAGGGGCTTCATTTTCTTTCTTTCTTTCTTTCTAAACGCTGCCTTACTTGGACTTTTGAGATATTAGTTTTTAATTTTTTTAAAGCTATTTTTTCTGTAAATTTAATTTCCAATATGAAGTGTTTTAAAACTACAAGGAAATGTGACCTCAGTTTTCTCAAAGGTAACTACAGCTAAAGGTTACGCTGTGAAATATTCACTTTGAGCATGACATTTGCCTGGAAAAACATGTTCCTGCTAAAGTTTTCAATGCTGTGACATACCAGAGACAAATATGCCACAACATGAGCAAATAAAACTCAAACCATCTGCATAGTTACAGTACACACCACTACATTCAAAGTTTTGAAATTCAGGTGAACTGCTCCTTGTTTGGAAATCCAGTTTTACTCTAATAGTGACAGTGGTCCTTCTAACTTTGGGAGACTTAATTCAACACAGCTTGTGCACACATGCACACACACATAAACTATATGATGCTTATCTGTTGAATACCACCGGGCCGCACAAAGAACCTTTGGGGAAGAATCACTCAGATACTGTAAGCAAACACACACACATACACACAGCGAGAGGCTTATCTGTAAATAGAATGATAGCAGTGTCAGTGCCTTTAGGGCAGCGACAGCCTGGCTGACATTCGGCGTTGCCCTGGCATTCTATGCCCTGCTGGAGGTCTGAGCACCGCTGTGGACACTGGTTGGCACACAACACAAACTCCTGGCCTGGCGGGCACCCTGTCTCATCTGAAAATACAAAAACAGAAGGTCATGAATTTTCCCATGATGCTGCAGGCATTTTCTTCGCATTACATGCCTTACCAACAATGCTGATCACAGGCTGTGCTGACTTTTAAGACACAAAGACCTACCTAGAAAAACAGCCATATGCTGAATTAATGAGCAATTGTCTTAGCACAGGATGAACTATTCTTGCAGTCATTGCAATCCAAGCTCTGGAAGTGTGTGAACATGTTGGGTCTGTCTCACCGCAGGGTTTAGTGTTGCAGGGTTTGACCTGGTTCTTCTCTCCCTCACACTTCTTCCCACCATTCTTGGGTGGAGGGCTGGAGCAGGAGCGAGTGCGAATGGAGCGCCCACCACCACAACGCTTATCACAGCGGGACCAGGGACTCCAGCGAGACCAGCCTCCATCCACTACAGCACCAGCACACAAACAAATTAAATGTAATGACAATGTCTTTGCATGTTTTATACTGCATACACAGTACAATTTACACACTCTAAACCAGGGGTTGGCAACTTTGGGCATGTGTGCCACTTTTGGCATGCCGCAGCATAATCACTGGCACACTAGCAAAAAGCAGTACCCTCTCAGCAGCATTTTAAAAAACCTGTTAACCTGTTAGGGGCATTCAAGCATTCAAGGGAACTGGACAGCAGAGTTTGAGTTTTTTTTTTTTCAAAAGGACTGTGCTGTGTAAAAGAAAAAAAAAATTAAAAATGTTGCTGCATGTGGCAAATATGGATGGAATAAAATTCCAGGTCTGTTGGAAATGTTTGTGGATGCTGTGTCATAAGCAAACTAAATGCTTAACTACCCGATTACACCCAAGTAAGTTAATTGAGCCCTACCAGGCTGCTGTTAAACTCTGTCGGCCCACCAAATTGCAAATATAAGGTGGGTTCATACAACATCAACAATTTGTAGGGTCAGAAGGACAAAAGTCAATGTGACATGTCTACCTAACAAATAGAAATCTGACAGTTATCACAGATCAGGTTCACTTTAAAAGGTCTGAGTCACTACATTTGGATTTTCAAGGTCAGTTCAAATGAATGGAAATCAATTTATGCCTGAAGGGTCGGTAAAAGACATTTAAAAATGAAACACTAAAACATAATAATCCCTACACTGACTCTCTGTGTTCAAAAAAAGATGTACAGTGACAGATGTAAAGTCCAGTTTTTGGAGTGGTTGAACTGAAAATTACCCACAGACTGCACCTGCTAGAGAGTTGGCTCACCTTTGCAGGGCCTGATGTTACAGAACCGATGCTCCACATTTCCTCCCAAGATGTCCTTGCACCATGAGCCGTTGGTGCCGGGACTCAGGAAAGTTCGGATCCTCTGCTGTTGACCCACACCGCAGGATCGAGAACAGGAGCCCCACTGCCCCCACGCTGTCCATGAACAGTTCCTGTATGCACAGTCAGCCCCTACACAAGCCTCACCTCCATCTAGGAAATTGTTACAAAAGACACAAGAGTGTTTGACATAGTAGTTTAGTTTCTGGTCACACACCTCCTTTTTATATTTCTTATTTCTGTCTTACATTATGCTATAAAAACTGTACACAGAGTTTGTTTTAAACACAGATTAAATGAGCATGTTTAAGTGGCTGAATCATGAGACTGATTCTGTTACTAAAACTCTGTTTACATCCCTCACTGCTCTAATGTATGTGCACACACACACACACAGAGACACCAACTCACCCCCACACCCACACACACACACACATTCAAACAAATAAAATTTAAACAAACGCACCTGCACATGCAAACATAGGTTTTTTGTTTTGTTTTGTTTTGGTTTTTTTTTCTAAGGTTGCATTTCCATTTGAATTGTTTATGCTACTGATTACACCCTCTGTGGGAATAAAACTTTAGACAATAACAGTCAACTGCATGACTTCTGGTTACAATTAATCAGATCATACACAGACACTGAACTTCACTTTATTCTTAAACAAAATTAAACCTTGAGCTTGTCTTACCCCTTATCTTTTCTAGTGTTGATGTTGATTAGTGAATAAAACAATATGTCCACCACAAAATCAGTTCTGTAATTTTTCAGATAAGCACGATAAAAAATGACAAACTGAGTCACAACACAAATCTTAAACAGCAAACTAATAAAAAAAAATACATAAAATGTACACATTTTACTGTGGGAATGCAGATCAAAGCATACACCCTGTATTCTCTCACACAAAAACTCTTAACCAAAATAATTTAATTCAAATGATGAAAGTCATCAGAATGGCAGTCTTAATTTAATCACAAAGTTTTCAGCTTTTTTTGGAAAAAAGATGTTAGTTACCAGTGCCTTACTCACTAAATGTTCACACAGGCACAACTAGAAGCTACAGTGCTCTATTATTTATTACTGTGAAATTGTTTGTTGTGTTCCTTTCACAATACTCAAAAGTTTTTGGGGTTTTTTTCAGGTATACATCAGTTGCTTTGGTCTTTAGCATCATTGCAGACTTGTTGCAATAGACATATTCTTAAATTTGGTGGGAAGCACTGTTCAACCCTTGAAGGCAGCGGAGTACTACAGGCTTACGATGCAAGAGAGCAGATAGTTTGTGAAATTCATGTTTAGATAGTAAAAGGAGTACAACATTAGATAATAACCATCAACTCTGACAGCAACAAAAAGAGACAATGTGAGTGGCCGTACCTGGACACTGGGGCAGGTTACAGGCCTTCTCTTGGTGAGAGCTTCCAGAGCAGGGTGGCCTAACACACTGACGATGACGGGACTTCATTGCGGGGCTGAGAGTAGTAGTGCAGGTCTTTGTGCAGGGACTCCATAATGACCAGGGAGAGAAACCAGCATCCTCATCTAAAGAAGATGGAGGAGGGAGTAGGTAGGGGACATTAAAATTTATTTTGTGTGTGTCAATGGGGAAAAAAAAGGTGCCAGAATAGAAAACAAATGCAACAAGTCGCATCATGTACCATGCAGACAGACAGTAAATTGCTGGATTCAGACGGGGAGGGGGAAGCAAAAACTTATGTAAGAAAAAATATTCAGCAAAAATACAATAATTTCACAAGCTAAAATACACAAGCTGGGTTAAACTGTGTACAAAGGGATAATTTACCTGGTAATACTGGTTCTTCTGTAGGACCAACAATCACTGCCAACAACAAGCCAAAAAGCAATATGAGTAAATGCACCACTATTCAGTAAAAAAAAGCATTTACACACTTACTCTCACAGTATCAAACTAATCTCCGTCACTGCCACTTGCTGCTCATTGTCACAAAGTGCCATTCTGTCCTTCATCACTTTAACACAGCCATTATCTAAAATATCTATGTTACCTAAACTAGCACTGATACCTGGGCAGTCAGGGGCCTGACAGTAGGTGGTTTCCTGGCGTGGCCCCTGGCAGTCTCTCCCTCCATGGGCTGGGGCAGGCTGTGTGCAGCTCCTGGTGCGAGTCTTCAGCCCTAGACCTCCACATGACAGCGAGCAGGAGCTCCAGGAGCCCCAGGGTGACAGGCTGCCATCAACTGGGCAGTGGCCCAAGGTACAGTTCCACCTGCCATGTTCGCAGCCGCTACAGAGAGTATAGTGGAAGAAGAGGAAGGTGTAGTGATAGAAACTTTAAAGTACACAATAAATAAACTTATCTAACTTCTCGCAAGTACCAAGCTTCCATATTGTGCCACATCTCCAAGTGAAACAGGCAGTCAGGACAAACGATGGGAGAAATCTGACTGAAATGTTGTAAAGTGTCTTGGAAACGTGAAGAAATACAGTGACTGACTTTGATGCCAGCCACAATTTAATTGTAGAGGACTATTTGCTTCCTTCTTTGGAGCAAAAATGTGGACTTGGGGACACTACTTTTTAAATTCATTTTCATTTTCCCTATTTTGATACTTTTATGATCTGAAATTGGAGTTCCTTGTTTAAAAACACTCTTACTTTCTAGTTGAGAGTAGCATTTGAAGAAATCAGTGTGGTATTGTATGAAATATACCACAGATGAAAATATATGTAAGAATTCCTGCTCACCAGAAGCTGCAGTCATGGACCACTGTCTCTCCAGACTGAAGCTCCAGACCCTCAGAGATGTTTTGGAGGACCAGAGACGAGACTGGTGTTACAGAAACACTCTGCAGAGAGCTTAGAAATTCTTTGTCCACCAGACATGGACACTCCTGAAAACACAAATATTAAAGTCACATTGGAACAAAAACTGTTTTGTTCCATTAGAATGGTATATTAATTTTTAAGTGTTTTAAGTGATATCTGCGTTATGTTTAAGTTTGAAATACACTATCAACTAAATGTCCTTTCGTTTGCCAAACTTTAATGTTAGTGTTATTTAGATGTTTGATATCATGACTCTAACAGAGGGCAAAAGTTGCTCAGATGACAGGGAACCCACGTGCAGGCAGACTCCATGGTGTTGGTAGGTGTGTGGGGGGCAGTGGCAGCCTTCCTCGCAGCCATCAGAGTAGCAGCCCTCTCTGCCACTGACCTGAGAGCAGCTGAATGGACAGCCCTCACCCCGTTCGCACTCCCTGTACAATCTGCCAGGGGGGCAGCCCACCTCTGCACAACAACATGATAACAAAAAAAACAGTCTGAACTAAGAGCCTGTTTACAAGGTTATTGTGGATCTTATGATTAAAAAAACTTTGATGCCAGAGCAGCAGGTATTCTACAGTAAAAACCAGGACTCACCAAGGCAGACCTGGGTGTTGCAGGTCTTGCTCTGGCGGCTAACCCCACTACAGGGCGGGGAACTGCAGAGACGAGAGCGAAATTGTTGTCCTCCACCACAGCTGATAGAACACACAGACCACTGAGACCAGGGGAGCCAAGGGCCCACTGAGTCTGGAAGCAAAAAGAGTCTGATGTAAAGACACAACTGCAAAGTGTATACGTACTTTATTGTTTAAATGACCAAGATGATGCAATTTATTTTTGAAAGACTATGTAAGAAATCAGATGTTAAGATTTTAGCAAAGCTGACATAAGTTTGGGTCAACAAACTCAAGATTAAACTTGGATTGGCCAGACAGAGCTACCTGTGCATTGGTGAATGTTGCAGGTTTTCTCCTGTTCAGCAACTCCAATGCAGCCTCTCCCACCAGTCTGAGGAGATGGGTTATCACACTGGCGTTGCCTGAACTTGACTCCTCCTCCACAAGGAAGTGAGCACTCAGTCCAGGACCCCCATTGGCTCCATCCACCGTCCACATAGCAACCAGGGACTGAACGACACTGCAGAACCCCAGCCTCACATGAACTGAGATAAAATGAGGAAGATTCAAATGTAAAAAGAAATTATGTAAAACTAAATTACACTGTTATTGTAAACTGTACCAGTTTTTGCAGTCACTGATGATGCTGTCTCCTGGACTTGCAAACTGCCACTCTGATTCACCAGGCCATACCCATGATGTATTACTGGAATCCAGCCTGTTAGATGTTATTACTATATCAAAGACCAAAAATTAGATTAATTTTAGGCTCATTAGACTAACCTCTGCTCAGTCCAACAAAGTTTAGCAATACATCGTAACCACCTCCATGAAAAGATTGAGGATCTGACCTGTGGCAGAGCTGTTGTGGTATTTGCAGCGACACTCATCCCTGGCCACACACACACCATCCTGCAAAACCATGTCCCCTGGACAACCACAGGTCTGACTGCACCCTGGGGAGTCCAAGCACTCAGTGTCACCATGGAGATCTGAACAGGAGCGAGGGCAGGGCTTCCCACAAGGCCATTCCTCCTGTCCTCCACCACAGTCTACAGAGCACAGAAGGAAGCACAGTTTGAAGAGAACATCATAATGAGCAGATTACTGAGTCTAATGGTCTGGTTTACTCAGACATAGTTAAAGGCAATGTAAAAGCAAATGTGGAACTGGCAAGAATAGACAGAGGAAACATGGATTCCTCCAAGGGCTGATGTCGAAAACTGGTCCCTTAATGGACAGAGATCTTGGTTTGATGAATGAAATAAGCAGCTAATGGAAACTAAGAGCTATTAAAAAAACAAGAAAACAAGAAAAACAAAAAAAAACAAAAAAACAAGAAACATCTTGGTTGCGTCCTTACAATTGAAATGCATTCCTGAAATGGATGACTGATGAAGTGTAGAGCAGGGGCAAGTCACCTTGTTGTTTATCAGTAACCCCTGTTATCGTTCTGTGGAAGCTGGGCATTCACAGGGATGTGGCAGGGCAGGGAAGGTTCAACCAAAGCAGAGAGTTCATTAATCTTCCCTCTCAGGCAGCTATTCAATTGTAACAGGCCTTTTTGCTTTTTTATTGAACACAAGCAGCCACTTTTCTCTCCCCCGGGCTTAACCACCAGGGACAAACACAGAAATTGTAATTCTGTTTCTCATAAAGCCTCTCTCATTTTGTTTCACGTTTTCATCACAGGTCAAATTTTCACTTTTAATGTCCTCATTTTATTTTTGCCAAGTATTCACCCTAAGAAGTAGAACAGTAGTGCTTTCTAATCTAAATCTGTAATGAAAATACACTTCTTTATTATGATGACCTGAGCAGTTGGTGATGTTGTCATGGCAACCGCGCCTTTGCCTGCTCTCTCCAAGACATGGCAGACCACCAAACCTGCTGGGGGGACTGTTACACTCCCTAACTCGAGTGGACGACCCGGCACACTCATCACATTCTGACCATGCTGACCAGGGACTCCATGAGCCGTGGACTAGAGGGAGAGCAAAAGACAATAAAACAGAGGACCACAAGCAAATTATGTGTGAGAGTTAAGGACTGACAAGAAACAAAACAAGGACAAGCAAGAGAAGTTACTTTTACCCTCTAGCAGAGAAAGATACCATTATACATAGAAAAAAGACATGTAGATACAATGAATAGAGGCAGGAGTGGAAATACCTTTAATACATTGAGTCGAACAGTAAATACCTTCTTATTGGAGCTGTTTAGTTTTGTCACAGTACTGACATAAAATGAATCAGTGAACTGAAATTAGGTTCTGTCATTAGGAACTAATAATTTGGATGATGAATGGTGGCTTCTCACCTGGACAGAAGGTGACGACAGGGCATGGTTGTCTCTGGATTTGCACTCCAATCCCATTGTGTATTTCCTGTTCTCCCGAGCAGGCTGATCCTCCAGCCCTGGGCTCAGGACAGCTACAGCTCCTGTAACGGGACACGGACTCTGCCCCACAGGTCCTGGAGCACGGAGTCCACTCTGACCAGTCGCACCAGCCACCTGACACTGGAAACATACAGACAGATGTTAATCTACATTTAAGCTTTCCCTAGACATCATCAAAACATACAGAAACTTACAGCTTGTCTTACTTACCTGGACAGGTGTTTCTGGTGCAGTTGAGCCTTCCACCTTCACAGGTGCTGCAATAAAGGGGAAATACCTCATTAATTTCCTGTTGCTTTTTTCACTGTTAAAAGTGGTGGTACGTGCAAGTGCAGTATGTGTTCCTTGTGCATAGTATTCTGACCAGTTGTTACATCCATCAGGTGCTTCAGTGGTCTCCCCTGGTTCAAGCCTGTGTCCAGTGCTGAGGTCCAGGCAGGGACAATCTTCTCTCTCCACACACACTGTCCCGTTAGCAGATAGGACCTTCCCCTCTGTACAGTAGCACCCTGGCTCGCATTGCCACTTACAATGCTGGGGGACAAGAAAAACATTTCTTGTGTCATCACCAAAATTCTTTGTTATTCTAAATAGGCTTTGATATAATGATGAACCACCGGTAAGTTTCAGTGTGATACTTACAACCAGATCCTCACAGGAGCGAGGGCAGGATGGACCACAGCTGCTGAACACTGTGCCTGGGACCTGCGAGCATGGCGCCACTGAAAACACACACGTAATGACACTCCATCAAAACACTGTCATAGAACTCTGCTGTGGACAAAGCCCAATATGCATACACAAACACACACATCTGCATGGCCTACACCCTTACACACTGTGTAAACATACCTGGACAGTGGTCAGTGTTACATGCTGTGACCTCAGTTCCCAGCCCCTCACAGTAATTCCCCTCCCCCTCTGGACTTGGACTGTCACACTCTCTTCTCCGGCTTCGAACACCCCCACCACATGATTTGGTACACTCTGTCCAGTTACTCCACTGACCCCAGTCACCGTCACCTGGCAAGAACCAAAGTATCATGATTAAAAAAAAATTATCACCGGTGGTTTTTGTGTGTGTGTGTGTGTGTGTGTGTGTGTGTGTGTGTTTTTGGGATCTTTTTTGTCATTTCTTGGAGCTTATTCCATGGGCTGCTGGTAAAAGTGATCCATCAAAGTTTTATTATTTTAAGTAGGCTTTAAACCAAAATTTAAACAATATATTTTTGCAACAAAAAACTCATAATATTTACAGAAAAGAACATGGAAAAACAAGTTCCATTTCATTAATGTGGGCAAAATAAAAATTTTATCTCGCAAATTCCTTGAGGTTACATGGGTTTCCATTCACAAATGACTTCATAACAATGTGACTCTGTCTCTCCTTTTTGCATTTAATGTCAGCAAATTTATTGAGCAAATTAAGTAAATGACAAACTTAAACACTGTGGTAAGATCTTGTGGTCAGACTGCACTAAAATTCTAAGAGGTCTTAATGTAAATAAATCAAAATGTGCATATGGGCATAGTAAGACAAGGAGTGGAATATGTAACATCATTACATTCGAAACTCAAATATCCAGTTGTGTTCAGTACAAACTAACACAAAACAGACTCACGGTCACATGGAGCAGTGATGCAGACTTGATCCTCTCTGTGAGGGCCCACACATGGCAGACCACTGCCAGAGCGCTGAGGACTGGAACAGAACCGGTACCTAGACTGGAGACCCACTCCACATGACACCGAACACTGACCCCACGGAGTCCAAGCAGACCACTGGCCATCGACTGGAGTGTGTGTGTGTGTGTATGTGAAGAGGAGCGAAACAAAAAAAAGAAAATAGGTCCAAAGAGGATTGTTAGTCATTTTCCTTTTCATGTAGTTCTCGATCACAACAACTTATTTGTCAATAATAAGTCTTATTTATGCCGACTGTAACATTGAAGTAAAAGATTTTTGTAGTGCTAATGGTATGAAAACAATCAAAAGGAAGCATAAAAAAATATCAAACCCTGTAGAAAAGATAAATTACCATTATTACCTACCATTGCAGCCAAACTGAGAGCAGTTCACCAGCCTCCCTGCTTCACACGTACTGAAGTATAAACACACAATTTCAATCAAAATTTTATCCTACTTTTAAATATTATTAAAAAGCACTACACATTGGTTCAATTAATCATGACTCATACTACAATAAGCTAAATCGTTTTGACCCACCAGTTGTTGCAGAGTGTGGGCACAGTGTCTCCAGGTTTATATTTCTCTCCATCTACATCACAGCGACAGTCAGACTCCCGTACACACGCACCATCCTGCAAATATGGACCATCAACAATATGGCCACCATGACCGTAAGTATACAGTATGTGCATGTGTTTTAGTCACCGCACCAACCTGCTGGAAAGTCCCATGAGGACACTGGCAGCCGGGGGTGCAGTTCCTGCTGAGGTCCATTGTGAGGTCTGTACATGACACTGCTCCTCTCACACACTGTTTCCACTTCTGGCCTGGAGGACAAACCCGGCCATCTCCTAACACAGTAACAGAGTCCAAAAAAAAACAAACTCAAAGTCCAAAATCTGAACATGCTTTCATCTGTTTCTTAAAAACTTGACATCCATGTTGTCCACCACTGATTAACCGTAATTCCTTGATGCACAAAAATAAAACATGCCTGAACTCAGTTTAATTACATATACAGTGTTATCCATCAATCTGGCAAAAAAATCAGTCTTTTGGAACTGATGTTGACATAAATTATACATTAAAGCCATGTGCTCAGTCTACGCAATAAATATGTGTGAGAAGCTGTGTAATACATTTGGTTGTATTTTTCAAAAGTACCAACTTCAACACTTCTAATATTAAATATGAAAACATTATGAAGAAAAACAGATTAGATCATTAGATATATAAAATAAATAATAATTTAGAGATGAAAGTGTAGGCCTTGCTTTACCACAGGGCTGCAGGTTACAGGCACTGAACTGCTGAGCAGTGCCGTGGCTTCTGATTGGTCCGCGGGTTCGAGTCCTGTAACCTCCTCCACACGTCACTGAGCACTCTGACCATGCACTCCATGGTTCCTTTATACCTTCAGACATATCACAACTATATTAACTTCTTTTTTTAATTGAGTGTGTGGTTTTGCTGTTTTTCTGGAGTAAAATAAAAACAGGCAACTTGCTTTTTAAATTCAAAGCAGAGATTTCATATATAATGACATTAGCAACCAAGTACTTTTCCTCACCAAAGCAGGGTTCAATGCTGCAGGTATCAATCCCAACTCTGCTTCCAGTGCAGGGACGACCACCAAAAGCTGGGGGAGGATTGGTTCCTGAGCGATACCTCCTTCTCACACCAACATCACATGTTCGACTGCAAGCACTCCACTGGGTCCAGCTGCTCCAGCCACAGTCAACTGAGAAACACACATAAGATTAAAGACAGGAAAAGGAAGAGTGAATGGGAGATAAATGAGGAGAAACGAAAGACTTCAAGTCAGCAAGAAACAGGAAGACACATTTACTGAGATTCAAACAATGCAATTCATAGTAAAGCCATTCACCAGGGCAGGGAGCTGTTCCACACTCCATTTCTCCATTAGTGCAGGTACTGTTTAAGACACACAACGCAGAGTATTGATATTTTATTCTTTCTATAAAATATTAAACTAAACTTTTAAACAAAATTCCATCATCCATTTACTTTGTAGACAAGGTTTTATTCGCCGACTTTATACTAAAAGTAATTGTGGGAAAAAAAATGACATTACCAGTTATTGCAGGCATCACCAGGCAAGATGGCACCCACAGGGTGCAGCTGCCCCTGGTGGTAACACGGGCACTGTGCCAGGGGCACACAGCTGCCATTGAGCAGGTAGAAGCCAGGGGCACAGTAGCAGCCGTCATAACAGGCTGTGGCACACTGCACCTCTGTGGAGGTCATGTCCAGACACACCCGTGGACACGCTCCACCGTGAGCCTCACACTCTGCTGCTGTCATGTGCACCATGCCCTCTGGACAAACACCTGACAAGAGTCAAGTTGAATAAAGGGCTCAGTATTGCACATGCACACAAAAAAAAATTTACTGAATATGATGCATAAAATACAGGAACAACTGAAAATATAGTGCAATCCAATACAAAATCAACACCAATAAAATTTTACTGGAGTGATAATATTCACACACACTATGTCTCTTGACAGATGGACCAAACATGATGCAGTACCTGAGCAGGGGTGGGAGTTGCAGTCTCTTGTCTGTATGTGTGGCCCGGAGCAGCTGCTGCCTCCATGCTGTGGAGAGGGTGAATTGCAGAATCGCTCTCTAGTTTGAACCCCAGAGTCACACTCTGATGAGCACTGAGACCACAGTGACCACGCTGACCAGCCACCATTCACTGAAAGTTTACAACTAGTATCAGCTTTTATCAGCTTTTTATCATTTCTGGAGCAATAGGAGAACAGAGAAATTATCAATATTGTGGTTTGTGGTTGTGATACTACAGTGTATCAGTAATACCTGGACAGTGCACAGTGTTACAAGGCTCTCGCTCCTCGCTGTCTCCATTGCAGGCAGAGTCCAAGTGTGTATGGTTGAAGGGTGTGAGAGTGTGGTTACAGCTGCGGAATCGCCGTCTAAATCCAACATCATCTACATGGTTGAAACATGTCTTACTGCACTCTGACCAGCTGGTCCATTTACTCCACACTCCATCTGGTAACCCTGCACAAGGGAGGGACAAAATCCTCATATCACCCACAGGTAATGAGTCTGCAAGAGATTTACATAACTAGGATACAGAGTCTGAGACTTGAATTAATGCTCTTATACAATACAACATCTACAGGAAGTGGAGAGAAGCCTAAATGCTATCAAGTTAGACTATCTTTAAAATATAAAGACAAAACCATGCAGTTACAGTGTTAGTGTTAAAGTCGTGTGCCTGTGTTGTTGGACTGTATACCAGGGAGGCAGGGGATGGAGCAGCGGCGAGCCTCTGAGGAGTCTCCAAGACAGGGCCGGATTGTGACTCCTCCAGCTGGGTTTACTGGTGACCTGCAAAATTTGAAAGCATACTACAAATACCTGCAAATAGGCTGAAGAATAAGAACAGAATTACTGATTAAATTCTATGTAATACCCATCTTCTGGAAAAGGGTCTTGCTGAAAATAAGGTGTGGCTTTGATGAAGCCTTTGCTAGATGTTTGTGAGTGTTCTCATGTTTGAAGATACAGATATACAAATCTTTGGAGCAAAACTGCTCACCTGTAGCGTTGCTGTAGCCCAAGACCACAGGTTACATCACATGGTGACCATGATGACCAGGCTGACCAATGACATGTTGCACCACAGCTGGAGGTGTCACAGGTTACTTTTCCATCTCTGCACACACTAATAAAATAAAGTAAGCACACAGAGAGAGAGAACTTCAGTGGTCCTAGATATTGCTTAGAGGCACTAAAATGTGATATAAATGTGAGCTGTCCATCAACTAACAAATGCAACTCCTCTTCAGATGGACAGTTGTATGACATGAAAGCTAAACTAAAATACTTGAGCATAGCTGAGGGTACAGGTAACTTCTGCAGACAGTTAAATGTTTGAGTAGGTAACCTTTTAGAAATACCATCAGTTATCCAGAAAACCAGAAAATAACAGCTGAATGAGCCTGTGTCTCTCACCATGTGGTGCACTGGTCCCTGCTGAATGTCTGTCCAGGCTGCAGTGTTTGACTATTCCAGACACATACACATTGGCTGGCATTCACACATTGGCCTCCCTGAAGGTACAGACCATGAGGACAACGACACCCTGGAGGAGACAGAATGAAGGTCTTAATCAGCATTTCCACTGTCAGTGAGTGAGCCTCAACGAGCTGTCATTTTATAATAATATAGTTATCCTGGCATTGCTTCAGTACAGGTTTGTTGATTTAAATTATTTTTTGCTTTGTCTGCCTGAATAATTTTACAGAGAGAATAATAATTATATATCGGTTCAAATTAATTTAAGTGAAACATTAAGAAACCTCTTAAAATTCAGCAACATTCAACTGAAATGCTCAGATGCATATTTTGAATAAGACATTATTTATCCCAACAATTATCACAACAAGAAAAATAAATTTCTCTTCTCTCTATGTCAATCTAAACCAGCACCTAAAAGAGGCATTAATATGTACAAATGTATATAGTGTTATGTGTAAAATTTAATACTATGGCACATGCCTTCTACTTAAAGGTAAGAGACCATTAACACTTCTGCACTGCACTTCCCACTCAAGTGCAACATATCCAGTGTTATAAATTTCACCTCACAAATATCACTATGTAAAATTCAAACTACCATAAACTGCCACTATAGCTAATACTAAAAACTATTTCTTCACTGAGACGCTTGGTCTTCGGTCTGAAACATGTCCTACCTCGTACACATTCTGTAGTGCAGTTACTGGTTGAGCTTAGATGTGAGCAGGTAGGAGGACAGGGTTCCACCCTCCCAGCCTGGCAGTCTGCCTCAGTCACCAGCACCATGCTGTTGATGCAGCCTGAACAACCAAGACACCAACGGGGAAGCAGACATAATCAAAAACTTTGAAGACTTCATTATAGGTCAAGGTGGTCAGGGCATTTTATTAGACTGCCGTCTTCAAGATTAAAGAAAATAACTGCAGGTTTTAGACATCAACAGCAGAATTTCCTGTCTGACAGAGAATGAGTCACCTGTCTGTGTGCCGATGTCTTTGGTGCAGGGCTGGCTGTTGCAGCTCTGGCTCTGCAGGGTCATGCCCTCACAGTCCCGCCCACCATTCTTGGGAGGAGGAGCAGAGCAGGTTCTGTTCCTCTGCCTGACTCCACCTCCACACTGAGCGTCACACTCTGACCACTCTGTCCACTCTGACCAGTGACCATTTACTACAAATAAGAGACAGAAAAGGAGAGATTGAGATAACCATTTAAATCACCTGTGATGCATATTATTAGCCATCAGGTGATAACTGACCTGGACATGCCCGAGGAAAACAGGCACGACTGTCGAACTGAGCTCCGCCACAGGACCCTCCTGGCAGAGCCTCTCTTAGTATTTCCCTCTGCCTAAACAAGGAACCGAGACCACAGGAAACACTGCATGCACTCCACGATGTCCATGAGGACATGATGCAGTCCACTAGAGAGGACGAGAGGTCAAGAAAAAAGTCAGCATCAATATTTCCTTGTCATGTCTGTGTTATAACCACTTTTGAGGTAAGCATGTAACTTACCACAGTCTTTCTCATCTGATCCATCTACACAGTCCTTCTGCAGGTCACATCTGCGGTCCAGGTGAACACACTCCCCACTGGAACAGGAGAACTGCTTGGTGGAGCAGGGGCTCGGCACCAGGGGGCCCTGTGGAGTCACTGCTGGTCTGACTGGGGTGCCTGATAAGATATTGAAATTTAAAAAAAAAAACCCTGACAATTATACAAGTTCCATGTTCATTTTTGTACTAATGAAAAATAAGTTATTATTTTTTATTTCATATTTTGCATGTGTTCATTATTCATTATGGTATCATCAATAACAACTACTCTCCATTAACAGTTAAACTGAAGTCTTTTCACTATTCTGCTCCCTGATAGATTGTTGCTGCATACCACAGTGTTCCTCATCTGACCCATCCAAACAGTCTTTTCTGTTATCACACACTTGTGTCGAATCGACACAGCCAAATGACCGGCATGAAAATTGGCCCTCCACACAAAGCACTCTGGGTAAGCCATCATCATGGGCGGTTGTAGCAATCCCCGGGGCTGTAAATGGAAAAAATAAATTAAATTTCAATAAAATAAAATTAAAATAAAATAATCAATCAATCTCTGGGTCCTGAGTAGTTGAAGGATATTTCGTATATGTGTGTGAGTATATGTGTCTCACCTTTAGTGGTTTGTAACCCTGGTCTTCCTGAGTGGAGAGTAGGGGTGATATGCAGTCCAGGTTGACCTGTGGTGACCTCTGGGTGGATGGATGGTTTTGTAGTCCAATATTCTGATCATGTATATTACCCAAAAAGGGGGGAAAAAAAGGTTGTTTTTTTTGTAAAAAACAAGGCAAATGAAAAAGGTCTATTTGATTAACACCTGATATACTTGTACCTGAGGATGTAGTCTTATGAAGTTCAGATTCTCCTGTGACTTCTGGGCTAACCACACCAGGCAGGCCACTCTGGGATCTAGTGGTATGGAGACCTGGAACACCAGTTGTAGTGTCACCGTGGAAACCTGGGCTCCCCGTGATGCTGGTCTGGTTCTGTAGCCCTGGAAGGCCCCTAGTTGGAGCTGTGCCTGAGTATAGGAGTGAGAAGAAAATGAAATAAGTAAAGACAGAAATAAATAAAGAAAATAGAATGATGGGCATGTAAATCATTTTATTAAACTTAACCATTCAAGGAGAAAAATTAGTGATGTGGCATGACACAGAAGAAACAAAAAAATACTGAGTCCAAATGTGCTAATCTCGTACCACAGTTGATCTCATCAGAGTGGTCCTTGCAGTCAGGTTGACCATCACAAAGCACTGAGACAGAGACACACTCTTCAGTGTCCTGGCATGCAAACTGTCCTGGTTTACAGCTCTGCACCCTCACTTTCCCACCACTAGAGGGAGTTGTGGTTACACTGCTTGGGGTCACCAGCTCATCTAGAAAGAGCAGAAAGAGGGGTTACTTCATATCAATACTGATGTGAAATTGATCATACAGGTGAACAATAGTTTTGTAAAACAACATTCTAGCTAGCATGCAAAAGGAGTTAGTTCCTGAGTTTTTTGATATGATATTTTAGCTTAATCCCTCACCTCCTGTGCAGCCAAGGATCTCCACACGCAGGTAAAAGGTGTGTCTGAACTCCACAGGGATGATGCGCAGGTAGCGAGCTCGGACCAGTCGACCGAGCCAGCGAGTTACTGGGGTCCTGCCCACCATGCGCACCTCGAACACCTGATACACAACCAAGCGGACACTTCCACATTAACACAAGTGAATTTATACTAAAATATGAGTCTATTTTCCACATCAACATAAATACCTTTGGTGGTCCACCAGGCTTTCTATCCTCAGTATAGTCTGTGAAGAGGCTACTGTGCAGAGCAAAGGCCAGGTGATATTTAGTGAGGTAGCCCCACATGCGTTCACTGCCCTGGGTCACCACACCAGAAACCCATGTGGGCTCAAGAAAGTCCACCTGAAAATATGGCCTGGGATCTGTAGGCAAGGGGCTCCATCCAGGCTCCATAATCTGACTGCACAGAAGATGTGTTATTTTTTTGTAGGTTTTTTACTCTCTGTAAAAAACCAACAAAACTCAGTGAAATAAAATCACTGTAATTAAAATGCTTTTTTACTGCAAGCAGAAATTCACATTAAATGTTCAGACTGAAATAGTTTAGTTGCCTTTACAAAGATGGGATCACTCACATGTTAGGGACGATGTTAAGTCGTCCAGCATCAGCAGGGTTGTTATCACGATGTGAAGATGAGGTCAGCTGACCATAGCGAATTTTCCCATCCTCCAGTCCAAGAGGAGAGGAGCAAATGCCTGCAGAAAATGATGAGTTTTAATACTATCAAACTTAGCCAGTTTAAAACAATTAACAATTCAAAAACATCAAAGCTGTTCAGTCAGTAGTAATATAAGATTTCTTTGGTTCAGAATTAACAGAGGTTGTTGCTCAACTAGAAAAAAAACAAAGACAAAAAAGGTAAACTGCTTTAAATACTCACCACGATATCCACTATCCTGTAAAGACATTAGAGAATAAATTAGGCATATGTTTATATGTATCTAACACAACACTAGTCTAACACTCTTTGGCTCTTGTCTAATTCTGTCTGTAAGCAGCCTGGTATTTAATAAACCAAATTTACTCATGTGTATCATAACAGCTGGAACCCTTGTTAAATTAAGTTTAGAATACATGAAAGAGAAGGGGGAAATAGGGACATATCAAGGCACTGTCACAAGTGACAAAGAAAAGCAGAATCCAAGGGAACTGATGATTTACTGAAGTGTAACCTTACTGTTGGTGTTACTGCAGGATGAGTGACAGTAGCCATGGATGGAGTCCTAAGAGGAGCAGGAGTGGGTGTGTGTGGTCTGTGAATTTGCACATAACAAATTATGGGGACGAAATATCCAAAATCTTTCTTTTTATTTCAAAAAAAGAATTTAGGTGGAGCTGATAGACAAAGCAGAAGAAGCAGAATGCAGGAACTGATTAATTAATCTATTAAACCTTAAAAAAAAATGACAATCAAACATTGCAGTTAGAACAACTCTTAATACCACTGCTACAAATAATACTAATGTCTTCCACCTGTCTGACTGGGTGGTGACATTGTCATGGAGAAAGCATCCATTTTCATCCTCCCCTTTGGGACAGTGGGGGATCCCATCACAACGCTGCCAAGCTTCAACGCAGCCCCCCGGTGGGGGACAGGAGAACTGACCAGCAGGGCAGCTGCGTGGACTGACTGCTGTAGGGGATGGCTGTGTACCTGGATAAGAGAATGAACAATTACAAAGTATAAGAAAAAAAGATTTCTACTTTTAGTTGTGGCATGTGTGACTTGCAAAACTCCTCACTAAAAGCATAAGGGACTGGGATCAAATGCTAAATAAAAGATGCCTGACAGTTAATAACCTAAATGTAAGCAGGTTTTTTTTTTTTACCACATCCCAGAAAAAAACTTTTTTAAGTAAATTGTTATTTTTCAGTGAATGAAATTCATTATGGTAGGTATGTTGAACAGCTCACCACAATACATCTCATCTGATCCGTCCCCACAGTTATTGACCCCGTCACAGACAACCCCCAGTGGACCAGCTGGCACACAGCGACCATTTTCACACTTGAACTCTTTCTCTCTGCAGCCACCCACTGGGGAGACCAGGGAGGGGGAAGTAGGGCTAGTCAACCAGTGGTAACCTGGAGGAGAGGGCAGCATTTGGAATTACATTTTAACATGAAATCATGTAACAACAGAAAAGTAGCACTAAAATCTAAAATCTTCTTACCATCTCCACAGCCCATGATCTCAAGCCGGAGGTAGATGCCATTCTGGAAGTCGTGTGGCAGCAGGCGGACAAACTGAGCGGACACCATCCTGTCTAGTCGGCTCTCTGCCACCCCTCGATCATCTTGGTTACCATGAAAAACCTGGAGCGATTATAATAATAACTCATCAGTTCCAAGATCTGAAAAGAACAGTGCAAAGGATATAAAGGTGCAAGGACTTGCTTTGATGTCTGACCTTTGCTCTGGGCCGGGCATCAGTGACAAGCTCTTTGTAGGTGAACCACTGTCTGCCATCCTGGCTGAACTGGAGGTAAAAACTGGACACAAAGGTACCAAACGCACCACCACCCTGGGTTAGTACACCTAAAGGAGAGAAACGGGATAGTATTTAATTTATTTGTTCTACTGATGTACAAAATATAATCTCACATAAGAATTCACTTTAGTACACTCTGCTGTGATTTCAATCTGTACTTGTTCTGAGGCATCTGCGTGAATGTTTACCAGTGATGTTGTATGGTTTCAGCAGGTTTATCTCTATGTATGGACTTTGTGTGTTGCTGGTGTGTCCCTCAGGGCTCTGCTGTGGTAGCTCCTTATACTCCTCAGGCTCTGGACTCCAGCCCTGTGTCAATATGTTCATGTTAATAAAGCATTCAATTCAATAAAATTTTCAGTGTGTAAACATGGGTACAGAGAGAATTTAACATTAAGATGTCTGGCATGTAATAACACTCCTTACCAGCATCTTGGCTGATTACACACACTTGCCTCTCATCAAGCTTGTCATTCAGCAGTGTACCTACTCCAACTTTTCATCCACCAATTGTCAGATTGTTGCTCAATGTTCCCTTGTAATTCATCGATTAAAACTTGTCACCTGGTGACTTTTTCTTGTTGCAGCTTCCCATTTTTTAAACCTGCTTTTCTTTTTCATTGGCACCCAGTCTGCTCCACTGACCTGCCTGTTTGCCAATCAACCTGCCCACACCAGCAGTACTCCGGTATTCTCCAGTCTCCATTCAGCAAACCCTCATATAATCAACCCTGCCTGATCCCTGATCTTTTCCATCGTGCAACTTAGGCCTGCACGATTAATCGATTTAGAACCTCGATGTCGATTCACCCCTACATGCGATTTAATTTCTAGATTACGTCGATTTTTTTTTTCCAAGAGCCGGCGGCATGTGTCAGAGTTGTAAACAAGCGCTCCAAGGCTTCTCCCTTATCCTATGACAA
>JAQMCX010000032.1:17440642-17452309 GCA_029814765.1 Acanthurus leucopareius
TGTGCAATGTTGACTATGTGCAATTCATTATGTTGTTTGTCTTATCACACTGTGGAGGCATGTTGTGCGCAGCATACAAGTCCAAAACAAATTTCCCTATGGGGACAATAAAGTATATCGTATCGTATCATAAAACTGCACCGTACTAAAGTATTTTTATAGCAGCACATTATGCTAATGGTATATGAAATATTAAATGTGTCACTCAAAAGGCAAACTGTCTTAGCATAATTTAGCTGTTGTTCAAAATTAGCTTGTTTTCTACACAGTGAGGTTAAGTAGGACAACAGTTTTCAACACTTACTACTACTCACCTGTCTAGTGTCCAAACATCAGAAAAACAGACAAAATTAGCATCTTGATAGTTAATGTAGCATTACAAGATATGATGCTGTTTCAGTAGTTTGTTCTCAGCTTCTCCACTGTCCCCCAGTGGAAAAAATATCTATTAATGAGGATTGAAGCAAAGGACTTACTAAGTTTTAAATGGAAGATATTTGGACATATAATTACTGGACAGGCGAGATAAATTACATGTCAGTTGGACTGAGCCCTTTGTTACTTTCATTAAGTTCACCTGTGCTCTGCCTGCTACAATAAGGTTTTCGTTGTCAACATTTAACATCTTAAAATGAAGTCTTTTATCTCATGTACTCTACAAAAAAAAAAAAAAAAATTGAATGTGACCCACTAGTAGTACAGTTCCCTGGGGACAGACACAGCCAGACAGGGGCTCTCTGCAGCTTGACTGTGCAATATTGGACCCTTGTTGTTGGCCAGGAGAATCCAGATTGGAGCAGGTGAGGAGGCAGGAGCGTGGGGAGTATACAAGGGGGCCTGGACACTGGTTCACCTCCTCACAGCGCTCCTGAGTGCAGTTAAACCGTCCCTGCTCACACACACTATGAACGGGAGAAGAGAATGGGCAGAATGAAATGAAATCAGCTGGCAAAAAATAAATCAATTAATTAACACCTACAATCATTAAATTTCCATGCCAGGTGGATACAAAGGGATATTATAGCTTAATTAAAGCATGTAGTTATTGAATGTTTCAGCAAAAATAAGGCTTTGTTTTGAAATATCATTAGTTCATAACACAGAGTGAAATAACTGCAGCCCAGCAGAGGCAAGTTGGCCCTGCAGTTGAAGAAATTCCCAGTGTCATTGTGCTCAAGTGCCTTAGAGTATTCCCATCAGCTCAAGACTGTTCACCAAAGATAAACCATGGATCAGAAACAAACAAAAAAAAATTATTCCATATCATTTCATATTTCATAAATCTAAATTGTTGCTGTAAATGGTATTATATAGAGCAAAATGTGCTATTGATGATTAACATTTGACTTGAATCAGCAGCTAAGGTTTGTCAGTCAAGATGAATGGATAACGGCTACTGTACATCATATTTTATATCAGGGTAATAATTATCTACTCTACATTTCACATTTCCTTAAAGAAAGTAATCAGGTCAACAGACAGTTCAAAGACACATCCAATCAATCACAACATAATAAGAATGAGTCATGTGCAAAGGTACAAGGCACACACACACATGCACGTACGCAGTAATGAGATCAGAAAGGAACAAACTAATGTTTGGCTTTCTAGTACAACCTAGTGTCATGACTCAGTCAACTCAGGTAACAGATTACACAGACAAATAGACTGATGAGTACTGTTGTAATGTAGTGAAGAGACACAATGAAATCAACCTATCCTGTATCAAGCAGCAGGAACATAGGGTGATTTCATCTGAGCTCTTGCACCACCAGCAGCTCACTATGAATCTTCATACACAACAAGTTCAGTGATACAAACGCACATTATCTTTACTGAAGGCATACATTTTTTTGAGGTTCAGCCAGCAAGAGTCGACATTTTATCGGTCACAAACACACAAAGTGACTTAGAGACCTCTGATCATCCATATTGTCGTTAAAACAGTGAGTGCTTGGTTAGTGTTTAGCAGATTATACTGGATCTTCAATAAAACTTTCTCCATCAGGGTTTATGACTTTAGCGACACTTGATCTGAGTAGACTCAGTCAACCCCTGGGGTCAAGGTTTGCACAAAAATACCAAAACCATAATCATTGAACTTGTAAGGGCATCAAAGATGTGATTTACTGACTATAATTTCCTCTTATTTTTTTTAATTTTTTTATCACAACTACCACACGATAAGAGTAGCACATGGATAGTCATAAAGGAGAAAGGGTTGTGTTTATGGTATGCTGTAAAAATATGAACAGTGAAATTGGGTTAGCAAGAGTTATACTATACTTCTACTGTGAAGTCTCCCTTTGACAAGCTTAGTATTTCTGTTGCCTGTGTTGTAAGAGATCTGTATCTGCACAGCGAGTTTAGTATTAATACTGAGTAAAGTTCTGCCATTAAGACTCAAAGAAGTTCTTTGAAGTGAGCCAATCTATGAAGGAACTAGAAAAATTTCAGTTGTGTCAATACTATTCAATTATAGTTTGTTTTTACTAAGTAAAACCTGATTTAGAAACTAAGACACAAAAGAAAATGCGTAGAAAAAACTGATTTGAAATACCTAATTTGAAGAAAACATTGTGAAATCCTAGCCACAAGTTGATCGTTACTACATACCAGGTATTACAGTTGTTCTGAATAACAGTCCCAGGCTGGTACATCTTGTCTCCTTGCAAACAGGGGCACATGGTGATGGGGACACACTGGCCCTGGTGGTCCTGCAGTAGCCCTGGTGGGCACTGGCAACCTGGGACACACGTCCTAAAACCTGTCCCACTATCACCATCATCACAGCTCCAGCCCTCTGCACAGGAGCCCCCACAGGTACGACCACATTCCTGGTACACCTGACCTCCTGAACACTGGACCGCTGGGAAGACAGGACAGGAAGGAAGGTTTTGGAAAAATAGCTTTGTACAATTTCTGATTTTTCCATTTAAAGGTTGAGACCAAGAGGGCATTACATTCTGTGAGGGGTTTCTAAGTTTTGGTCAAAGCAAAAGGTTTCCATTATTGGGCTTCTGTTTTTCTAATTCCTCCATTACAGTGTGAACAAGGATATGGATTCTCAATTAAAGCTTTATAAAATTCAAAACACTGCTGCCAGCATTGTTAAAACAGCTATCTGTAGGATCAGTTCCTTATTGTCCTTCAAGCAGGCCAACAAACTGAATACTGGCCTGGGTGTGTGATCTGTCTCTGGATTGCTGCTGTTGCTATCAGGAATCAAATCTTTTAGATCATTGGGCTACAGTCTAAGTGATGTCACAAGTTAGAGATGCTAAATTCAAAGACAGGTTATATTTAAATCTTTTCCTGATGTCAAACTCTGACCTCAAGTCATGTGACTTCACACTTAAGGAAAATTTCAATCGTCAGGTTCTGCACTTGTATTATGGAGCAGTCATAATTCTATCAATAGTGTCTGAGATCACACACAAGACAAATGAGTAATCAACAATTAACAAGCAAATAAAATAAATGCAATGATGATAAGTAAATGACCAATTTGTAGTTCTCTTGCTCAGGAGAAGATTCTCAATTACGATGGACATTTCCACAAACTCCATACCACCATAGAAACTACTAATAGACATCCTGAAACACCCTCTAAAAAAAGGTCTCCCCACTTACGGCAAAAGGTCTGATTGCGCCAACTGACAGCAACGCCCTCCTGAGCGCACTGGCGGGCATAGGCAGTGAGAATGGTGCAGTGACAGGCTCTCTGTGGAGCACAGCCACATACCTCGGACAGACAGAGACGGAAATAGGGCTCCCTCTCCACAACATCATGACACACCTACAAAATCAGAGAACATTAAAGTGACAAACTCCCTCCTGATATAGCTGGCTGGAGATTTAACACACTCCATGCAAACTACCTGAAAGACAGGGCTGTGTATGACAGAGCACACTGTGTCTGCATACTGTCTTCTCTGGGTGTATGTGGTGCAGGAGTCAGCTGGGGCTCCTCCGGGTAGAGCACAGTGCTCTGTTACGAATTTTCCTGCAAAGGAGAACACACTGTTCTCCACATCTCCTTCCGGGGTGGTGAAGTCATCATGCTGGTTCCAGGTCAGGGTTCCACACAGGCCACGCACCTTGAATACAGCATTTACACTTTTAGCTAAAATAAAAGAACTATTCCATGAACTAGAAGAAGTAAAGTTTCTGTGATTTTTGTTGGACCACAGAGTTTCTATTTATGGCCATCTTGCAGCCTTCCCCTGTCGCCATGTGAAAAGTTCTGTACTTGAAAATGACTTTGAACCCCTTTGAGGTTCAAAGACCTTATGAAGTGTGAAGGTCACCTTGTTTGCAAAGCCAGGTTGCAGGGTGATGAGGGCCAAAGGTCCATCTAAGTGCCAGAGCATCTGGGCTCCAAACGTCTGGATAAGGAGAAACGAAGAGGAGGCCCTCCGCACAGCTAGGTCCCCAGTCACCACAGGCAACGCCTTCCTCTGGCCATTCAGTGACACTATACCTGGATATAGCAATACCAACTGTAAGCATTCAGAGGGGAGTGAACACATTTAAAAGATGCTATGTCTGAAAATCGAAGTAAAAGAGTCCAGTTCTAGTTAGTAAGTAGCTGTAATGTTTGTCATGTTCACTGTTTCCACTGTCATTGTACAATAACTCACTCTGCAGCACAAACAGACGTAAGAAGTCAAGTCAAAGTGTGTAACTAACTCACCAGTGTCTGTGATGGTGACGGTGGTACGGAGTGCTGTGACTGACATCTCCCTTAGACAACCCATGCCTCCTCCTCCCCCTCCCCTTCCTCCCCTTCCTCCCCCTCCCAGTGAACACTCTCCACAGCGCACTGTCACCACCAGCTTTCTATCAACAAAGTCCTGAAAAATACACACACAACATCAGCACAAATGATAAGTCTCATATACACACATGTCTTATCATGTAAGGAACTGTGTGTATGGTTGTATTTATGGATCTCACCTCCACAGCAGTGAAAGCACAGTTTCCTCCTTGTAGTGAATACCTTTTCTTGTCAAAGGTAGTCAGCTGTAGAGCACCAATCAGGCTGCACTGGGCTGCACACTTCTCCCCAGTACACTGCCACTGGCCTGCTCTGCACACACTGGGAGATTCAAGAGTGAAACAGTGAAATGGAGAGTCAGAGAGTCAGAAAAAGAAAACTGGTAAAGAGACTCAAGAAACACTTCTTACCAGGTGTTGCACCTCTGCTGTATTCTGTCCCCTGTCTGGTATGTGCGCCTACGGTGGAAACAAGGACAATCTTCTCTTTTTAGACATTGTCCCTGGTGGAGGTAAAGATTTGGTGGACACTCACAGCCCCCGACACACTCTTCTCTGCACTGTCCCATGGCTGCAGCAGGCCCAAGTGGCTGGGGAGACGCACAGCTTGGGGGACAGGAGGACACGCAGTCTGAAAACACCTGATCTCTGGGACACACACGACCTAGAAGGACAGAAAACAGAATGAGTACAGGAGAGTGGACCCAATCATTACCATGCGTATTTTTGCATTTTACAAACTTTACAATGCTGCTGACAGTCAGCTTAAAGATGATAATTTCTCCATAGTCTGCCAATTACAGACATTAAACATTGAATTGTCCTTATTTTTTTTTTACTGACTAATTTTGAAACACTTCCTTTATGTGCCTGTTGGAAACTGTGACTTCAGAGCTAGGACTCTGAAACTGACATAAAACCAATCACAGGTTTTTATAATTTTTTATATTTTATCCTAGGTTTTAGGTTTTCTTGTTTGTCTTTGCGATTTTATTTGATTTAACGAACAGATTTCAATTAACTTACCAAAAAAAAGCTTCTAAAACAGTCTCAGCTCTCAACTACATTACCAAGCAATGAGCATTACTTTGACTCAAAAATCGGTTCAATAATGTTTAGTTTTACATAAATTTAACCTTTGCGGGTAGACTGCAAATATTAAAAAAAAATAAAAGCAACCTTTTTTCTTTTTACAAATAAAAGTTAATTTCCTGAGAAAATAAAACAAAGCTTGAATTTAATCAACTCAATACTTAATCTGGTATGTTCAGAAGTTGTTGTTGACCAATGTTAAGCTAGTTAACTTTGACAGATATAACTGCATAACTGACATACTACGTATGTGATTGAGAAAACTCACTGATTTAGACTATTCACTTCTTTTTTACTATTACATTACATTTAAGCATTGTTCTGCCACTTGTTGCCATAGTTTTGCATAGGTTTCTGAAGAGTCCTGCCTGTCCTTTAAAGTGAGAGATAGACAGATAGGATGGTTTGACAGGTCATGTGTATAACTGAAAATCATAGCATTGTAGTTTAGAATGTGTTGCCTCTCTCAGTCAACGAGACACTATAACTGTTCTATTTCATTACCACACAGGGTGTCTGTCCTCCACACAATGATGACATGTTGCTGGGCACACTCTCGGGCGTAGCTGGCCAGAGTGTCACACACTGCTGAATCCCGCTCTGTGGGTGGCAGACTGCAGTACAGGTAGAGACAGGTGTCTATGTAGGCTGCTGGGTCCAACTAAAAGACACAAAGAAACAAGTATGTCACTTCTGGGTTATCCAGCAGTAAATCTGCATTTAGTCATAAGTGTAAAACACCTGTATATAGTGGCTTCAATCAACAGAGATGCAGAATATTGATTGTGTAGACAAATCTTGAGGCAAATCTTTACAAGAGAAATAAACAAATTCTTAAACATGTGTACTACTACATGTGTTAAAATACAAATCATTTATTCACTACTAATGAGTGAGGAGAAAGGTCAGAAAGGGTCAGACTGGAAAAACAGCCATATCTTAATTCATGAATCATTAACCAGTATGTTAGTAAACCAATTCAGTGTCTGATAAAGAGAGATTTAAAGAGATTATGATAAGTGTAGGTTAAACTTAAACTCCTAACTACCTCTGACACTTAGCTGTCACTCAGTTGTTGCTTCTTTATATTTTTAAAATAAAAGTCTTTTAAGCACTCCTGCAGTCTGCGCCAACCTGACTAATTACTTGGAATTGGTTTAACAATTAACACCTTATAAATGGCCTATTCTGTAAAGCATTTAGATTTACAGCTCATCAAAGGCTTGTCTTATAAGGAAATAAGATTCAAACATCTCTTTATGATCTCTGAAAGGGTTACCATCTGTAAAAAGCAACATAAAGCCATGTGACAGTGATGCATATCAGGGGTGTCTGACCCGTTGGTGGCAGTGTGTGAAGGGGTTTTCCAACAGTCGATGGCACACTGACTCAGCTTGCCTGCGTAGATCCGAGTCTCCTGAGACATCACAGCTGTGACCGAGCTCAGCTGCATCACTGCAGCCCTGCAGGAAGCATGGGACACCAAGAGGCTCGGTTACAGAGAGTACATCCAAGAGTTACAGAACTCAATACATTCACAACAAAAAAAGCCACAGAAACAACAAGATTTAGATGGGTTTTGCCCTTTTTTGTTTCTTTTTTTGATGGCAGTTTACTTTTTGTATCATATTAGAAGTATAAAACGGATGTGATCACTTTCTGTGGGTTTTCAGAGAGTAAAATATGTCATGTTTCACACAGAGAAAAATAATAATGTTATCGAAACAGGTACAACATTGCCAAAAAGTGAAATATTCATTCAATATATTTATTGCAATACTTCATTCTGCGGGTCAGGAACTCTCCATGAGTTGCCAAAGCTGGCGGCATACTGGGACACAGTTCCACTCATTGTGGTGAAGTCATCTATGGCACCAAGACACAAAAAAGTTAATAATACAGAACAGTGGAGACTATAAAACTTAGGCAAGGAGCTAAAGTAAGCCAAGTCACATCAATAGGAAATCGGAAACAAAATAATCTGAGCTCCACACAGCAACAAAAAAGTAACTGAATACATGGCGACTTAAAATGTATGTTTGTTCCTTTGTAGGTATTTGCTTGGATCTTTAGCATTATCCTCACCATCACCGTTGTTGTTGTAGACCCCACAGAGCCCCCTTGTGGCTGCCAGGTGCTCTGCGGTCACTGTCAGGTAGATGGTGTTGGTCAGATCAAACTTAACTCGCACTCCAAGGCTGCTCTCAACAAACACAAAGTCCCCGAGCCAATGAACGCTCACTCCTGCAGAAAGTACAAAGGAAAAAAATTAGCTGGTTTGCTACAGACTTTTACTTTGCTATGCTGTATTGTTCATTTTGCAAGGTCTGCAAATACCTAATCTAGAGGAGGCAGAGAATGTTATCATCCTGCAGTACAAACATCTGTCAGTTCACATAAAAATACATTGCATTTCCCTGTTTGTTGTTTGTGAGATATTTACATATTTTTTTGTTATTTACAGTCCAGTAGATGCAGCATAAAACCCCAAAATTGTTGCCCTATTTTCTCGTTGGAAGAAAACTCGGAGTGCAGGAAATAATGTGTGTCATCATGTAACAAGAGCACTTTGAGGATTTTTTTCCATTTTAAACCATGTCAAATTTCCTGTTCAACAATATGAGACAAGAAAAGGAACTGAGAGCTTTGCTGACAGCTGAAAACAATTTACCATTTTGGAAGAGAGGTTCACCATTTGGAATGGGGAGGTTGTTCAGTGTTAAGTTCTTGTAATGAACTGAAACCAAATCTAGACCCAGCATCATCCTCAGTGCCTAAGAAAGAGGTTGACAGACACATTAAAATGTATGCTGAACAAATTATGAGCACCATTACCATAACAGTTACTGCTACATTATGGCTGGTGGTGGGAAAAGTCTGAAACAGTACTAGAATTTAGTAATAATTCCGCTTTAATATCTTCATCAGCAGTGAATTCTACCATATTTCACACCTTGCTGCAATCTCCTCTCCCATCACAGACTGTACTGATGTAGACTGCCCAAGTGCCATCAGTAGATGAGGCAAGAAGGTAAGTGCAGCTGCCCTGGAAGTGGAAGTGCTTCCTGTCAAAAGTACGGTAGTGAGCTCCTCCCCAGGACATGCAAGTGGCTGAGCTCTGAGGCACCCTGATGCTACCTAGCAGACCACCACGCACCAAAGGGGAGGACTGGGAGTCTGGAGAGGAGAAGAGAGAAGGGAGAGGGAGGTAGCATGTAATTTATCTTAAATGTAATGTTGTCATATGAAATACAAGCAGGCAGCAGCTGCAAACTTTTGGGCACCTCATAAAAAATATTAGTTAGAGAAAAAGATTTGGCATGCATGTCCTCTGACCAGGAAGGAGAGTGTAGGTGCAAGACAAGCAAGTCTGGTCAGAGGCATTCCTCCAGCTCAGTCCCCACAGGCTACTGCAGCACTGCTCCATCTCCATCAAGGAGGAGTTATGAACTCCAGGGAACTCCTCACAACTCCACGTAGAAAAACACTGGCCACGCATTCCCACACCTAGGAGAAAAAAAGAGAGTGAGAATATCATATCAAAAGCATGAAGGAAGTGAATGGAGAGGAAAGGGGTTGGAAAGAGGGAAAATTAAAACAAATAAGAGAACAAGACTCCAATGGAAAATCCTGGTATGATCACTAACTTCAGATCTTTTGAGTAAATGAAAAATAGATTGAGAAGTCTGTTTTAATTAATCCACAACAGCTGGTGAAAATATTTTCCCCCTTATAAAAAACAGTAAAAAATTTTAGGTTGATTTCTTTTTTTATTACACTCTATTTAAGTATTTATGGTGATTTGTCATAAGTTTTGGGCATGTCAAAATTTTTATTTTTTAATAGATTTCATACAATGTTTACATAAATTTCCTACTTTAAAGTGATTTTTGTTGGTCGTCTTACCCTCAGAGCAGCGTGGTCCACCCCAGCCCTCACAGCATGCCCTCACTGTCTTGTTTACCAACTGGCTGGCCATCTCTGGGGGTCTGAGATCAGAAAAGACACATCAGTTGAAAAGGTTACATGCGACTCAATGACATACATTTTCACCTACAAATGAACAATATATACCCCTGCCGAGCAACCGTACCTTTCAAGAAAACATGTCACATTTGGCATCACTTTAGAAATGTCTTTATGAAAACAAATACTTCTGCTTTGCACTCCTTGTCAATTTAAATCCCAGAGAGAACATAGCATACACAACAGTTTCTGTTATCCCCCCTTAATTATTCCCATCTCCACCTGTGGTAATGCTTTCGAAATGAATGAAAAGCCTTATAACAAATCAAGAGTCCTGCCTTCCTCTTCCGAGCCAACAGTTTACCATAAATTCCTCAAATCTTAGAGACTAAAAGACCATCAGACTGACAATAACTGAATTTGTCACTTACTTGTACAAGTAACAGGATGCCTTGGGGCCCTGTTGTTTGTAGTAAAGTGCGATACCATCATCACCGCCATGCTTGATGCGCATCCTGTCCACATCTAGTCTCCAGCCCTGGATATTATACTGATACACCTCCGAACAGCTTACTTCAAGCTGCAGACGTGGGGACAGGACTTGTTCCACTCTCTCCTCCACCGTATGTTCGCACCAATTTCTGAAGCACAATATACATATTCAATTGCCTGTCTTGTACTTAATGTTCAAATTTTCTGTTGTGCACAAAGTTGGCTGCTCAAAGTCTAGTTCAACATTCTGAATTTCAAAAAGGAACTTTGACTCTCTCCTTGTGAAATGATCCTTATAAAATACAAACAAATACAGCAATGGAAAGCTTTAATAAGTAATGCATGTAATTTTAATATTTATATAGGATACACTAAAAAGTCTGCAGTGCAGTAGGTTCCTTTGTCACAAGAACACTGGAATTGGTATTAAATTTTGTCAGTAATCACATTTGTCACACATATGTCATGACGTGCAACAGATTTGAGTTTTATAAGAGTTTTAATTGAAACCAAGTTTTTTTGAAAAACTTACAAATCAAATTCCATTGTACTCTTTGTTGCATGATAAAACAATAGCTTGCAACACCACTCCAAAAAGATTACTAATTATTAATTATTAAGATTACTAACACTAATTAATTTATTTCACTTCAAACAAAAATCAGAACACTAAAATAATGTCAGCATTAACCAAAGTGAGTGTGGGTCTGTCATTTTTGAACTAAACATCTGTGAAACAGTTGGTCAGTGGGTTCATGAAATAATGAGCATTTGTGCTTGAAAAGGTATTATTTTGAAATGAATTTACAAAGATTTTAACCAGAGTTACCATCAGTGCAGTTGTTTTGTGATGTGCACAGTGTTCTCTTTGTACAACAGCAGTGAATCTTGTGTAACACTGAAACCACATTTCATCTGGGCACCTGACCCACCTTTCTCTACCTTGGTTTACTTTCTATAAGTTATGCTTGATTGTGCTTTAAATAAGTGAAACATTTTCACCCCATTCCCATCACAGTTTGCAGTCCAAACAGAGTCAGCAGTACTGTCACCATGGTCCTCATTGCGTATTTGTACTTGAAAATCCTGTTAAAAAAAATTAATTGTTAAGATTTTTTTAGCTGTAAACTAATTTTTAATACCTCAGCGTTGCCTTCAAAATCAAAAAATGACTAAATTCGTCTGGACCTTTCGTAGATGCAGACTTACAACCTAATGATTTTAGCCAATCAGAGTATTAATTATAATCTTTTGTAATTGTTCGTGAGCAGACCGGTCCCATACACACACACACACACACACACACACACACACACACACACACACACACACAAATAA
>JAQMCX010000032.1:17454552-17480923 GCA_029814765.1 Acanthurus leucopareius
AGATCAATAAAGTATCTATCTATCTATCTATCTATCTATCTATCTATCTATCTATCTATCTATCTATCTATCTATCTGTCTTACATAATCCTATCAGCCCCCATTTGGACTAATGAGCTGTTACAGTATAACTCTCTAATGCCTCACTTGATTCATACTGGAGAACAAATCAAGTTTAATTTTAATCAGAGCTTTTTATTATTTGTGCAACTCATTACCAAAAATTCTTCTCCACATGAAGGGAAACAGGTATCCATTATATTTGAGGATTAAGTTATAGAGTAGAGAAAACATTTTTGCTAGTGACATACAACTACAGTGGAAAGCTAGGCTGGAGAAACACACCAAACGGGTCAGGCATTACATTTGGAAAAAAACTGAATGGTTTTGAGACAGACACAGTAAAGAGGAAAAAAGCTGTCGGAAATTTTCAGTAAATAAAACACCTTCAATATTCTGTAAATTCACTGTCCTCTGAAACCTACAGGTCCAAGTGGGAATGAGGATTGCTGTATTTCAGTTTTAAAATAATTTGTCATGCTTTTATCCTCAGTGTAGATTTAACTGTGGTAGTGAAGTTTGATCAGGTTTCTGAAAAGTCAATCAGACAGCTGCAGCTGATTTAAAAAACTGTTGTTGTAGTCCCTGTAGAGTCCAGGGGACTGGATTTAGGCTTGAGTTATTTGAGCCAAAATGAATAAAAAATATCAGCTGCTCTGCTCCTTCCAGACTATTCTACTGTAGTGTCTGCAAAGCCAAAACTAAACATGAAAAACATAAATAATTTTATGAAAACTACATCTGGAAAATTTCAACATAGTCCAGTTGCTTTGATTAATGACTCTTCAAGATGATCATGACCTGGATGAATGAGAATCTTCACAGACTACATCTGGAACAAATTCCAAAAAATAAAAAATATGAACTGTCAGCTCACATCTTTTGTTGCACTGTTGCTACACTTTGATATCATTCTCTTATCCTATTTGCTTATTATTTTACAGCTTTATTTACATTTATATATATTTTTTGCATTTTCTTTTTATGTTCTTTTTCTGATTGTTTTTATGTGTTATGCAAAGCACTTTGAATTGCCTTGTTATGGAAAAGTGCTACACAGATAAATGTGCCCTACCTTCTGCAGAACCATCTAACAAGTGCGCCTATTTCATCATATTTACAACCCACTGTTGGCCAATCAGCCTTCGTCACTGCAAAGCAGGAGGTTAAACCTAGGCAGTGGGCCATTGATCTTTGTTTTTGTATGAGAGTTTTCTTCAATTGCTAAAGCAAGACTGTACCTATCACACTTGTCTTGCAAAGTGCTTGAAGCAAGAAGACACTGACAGGTAGGTATCTTGGTTTATTTCTTTGTTTCTGGCACAGAGCTACAATCATTTCTCAAGGAAGTATGAAGCTAATTGAAAAACAGGACATTGTGTATCACTATATTATTACTTATATGATATTATGTTAACGTTTTATAGAATCAAATGAACTTTGAAGAAAATATGGCATATTGCATGAAGTAACTTGTTCGTCATTTTGAATTTGACGTGAGTCCAAGTTTACTGCGCAGCACAGTGTGCAGCACAAACAGTGTGGGAGGATAGAGAGCAGAGGGGAGGACAATGTTGACTGTGAGCGTGTTATATTAGAGGCTGAAATATACTATTTCTATTCATGTGAAGCATTGGAGGAGAGACGAATACATTGATAGCAAAATAACGGGAAAAAGGGAGAACTGTTTTTCCAGCTGTAAAGAGAAGAGTTGGAAGGAAGGTGAGACAAATAGAGAGAATATTCTTGTTTATGATTATTTTTGCAAGAGAGTACATCCAAGCAACAAGCTACAATAATGATTAGGATACAAAAAAGTCAGATTAAAATTAAGATAGGTAGAAATAGAGCTCTTCTCTCTCTATTTTTTTTTCTCAAACAAGATTGTAAAGATTTTTATTATTTTAAAGAGATAAAAACTAGAACTAAAGAAAGTCACTGGATATCCCAGTTTTGCTCCTTTGTGTAAAGACTAAATTCATGTTGGACATTCCTTTCTCATTCTGTCACAGCCATGAGGCTTTACTGTCTTCTGCAGCTGGTCTGCTTGGCTGTTTGTAGCACTTCCAGATCGAGAGACTGGGCTCATCATGGTGCTCCCATGTTTGCCGACCTCACCGTACGTGAGATAAAAGCCGTCCGGGCATACCTGCATGCTATTCCAGAAATGGAGCTCACTGATGCTAGTAGCAAGATTATGAAGAAAAACAGTATCTTACTGATAGAACTCCATCTGCCAAAGAAGCATGAAGCTCTGAGAGCTCTGGACCGTGGACAAGCCAAACCCCCACGTCAAGCCTGCGCAATCATCCAATTTGGCAACCAGGCCAATCCCAACATCACTGAGTATATCATAGGTCCTCTGCCATCTCCAAATTCCCACAGTGTTAAGTCATTTCAGGGGAACAGACCAATACGGTTTGAGTCAAGACCTATTTCCGCTGTAGAGTATTATCACATGGAAGAGATTCTCAACAAGATCACAACTAAAGCACACAAGCTCCTGTTTGAGACAACAGGAGGTTTTTTCTTTGCTAATTGCACTGACCGCTGCCTGACATTCTCAGACGTAGGCCCCCGTGGGTTGGGTTCAGGTGAGAGGAGAACCTGGATAATATTGCAGAAGTTTGTGGACGGTTACTTCATCAACCCAGTTGGGTTTGAGATACTGATCAATCACAAGGACCTGGATCCAGAAAAATGGACTGTGGAAAAGGTCTGGTACAACAGCATGTATTTTGATAGTGTTGAGGAACTGGTAGAAAAATATGAATCAGGAGATGTGGAGAAGGCCAGACTACCTGATCATGACGACAATGACCATTACTCCTCCTTCATCCCTCGGGGTCAGACCAACACCCCTACTGATATCCATGGGCCAAAGCTTGTGGAGCCACAGGGGCACCGCTATCATATTGACAACAATTTTGTCGAATATGCTGGATGGTCTTTTGCCTACCGTGTCCGCACATCAGCTGGACTTCAAGTCTTTGACCTCCGTTTTAATGGAGAAAGGATAGCCTATGAGATCAGCCTTCAAGAAGCTATCGCTTTCTATGCTGGTGATACCCCTGCTGCCATGCAAACAAAGTACATTGATGGTGGCTGGGCAATGGGCAGCTCCTCCTTCGAGCTAGCACCTGGAATTGACTGTCCAGAAATTGCCACTTTTGTTGACCTTTACCACTACTACGACACAGACAAACCTGTGCGGCACAAAAATGCACTCTGTATTTTTGAGATGACCACTGCCATGCCTCTAAGAAGGCATTTTGACTCCAACTTTAAGGGGGGATACAACTTCTACGGAGGGCTGGAAAACACTGTGCTGGTGTTGCGGACTACCTCAACGGTATACAATTATGATTACATCTGGGATTTCCTCTTCTACCAGAATGGAGTGATGGAGGTTAAGGTCAGCGCTACTGGATACATCCATGCCACTTTCTTTACACCCAATGGACTTCCCTATGGGTCCAGGGTGTACAATTATGTGTTAGGCAACCTGCACACACACCTTATTCATTATAAAGTGGACCTGGATATTGCTGGTGAGTATTATGGTACAGTCACCTTTTTTAAGTTTTAAAGCCCTTGATTTACCATTGCCCAAAAAATTCAAGATCAGTGGGATACCCAGACAACTTTCTATGAAACTAATGGCATGCTCAATGATCTTGTAAATTCCATTTTATCAAACAAGCTGGAAACTAAGATTATAAGGGGTCAAACTCTAAGGTAAAGGGTAGGAGTTCATCTCTGTTCATTATTCCAAAATTAATATTGCCCTTTTTTTAGCACCTATAATGAAAACATTTACCCAACATTGATCAAGTGTTTTGGTGCTTAACCCTAACTCTATCTAAACCATTAATTATTTTGCATAGTTCCATGCACAGTAGCATAATTCATTGTTTTGCAACATCTTCCAGTATCAACATGAGACAAAAGTAGGTTACAAGCATTGCTCCATTGTGTTCTTTAAAGAAATTTGGTGACCAACTATAACCTTTACTCAAGTAGTTTTTATGTTGTGTTTTTGAGGCCAAGGCAAGGTGAGTTTATTTGTACCACACCTTTCAGCAACAAGGCAGTTCAAGGTATTTTGAATTGTATTTGAACCAAAAACAAAATGAGCAAAAAAAAAAAAAAAAAACAGGGCAGACAGAGGCTTGGCTTTGACTAAGTCTTTTATTGATGCCATTCAAGATAAAATGACTTCTTGAACTTTACCCTGTCATAAAGGAGACAGACTTGGCCTAGCAATTCTGTGTGACTGTTTTGTTGAAAGGTGTGATCAAGGTTATCTATGATCCAGGGTGACTTGTCCTCCATGCACAAGTCAGTAAGATCATCTTGTTAACCTGTCTATCACTCACCATTTTAAAAGTGATTTCAATTCAACTCTGATAAAAATAGCAATGGAGACTTAGGATGTAAAGGTAAATGTATGTATAGGGTCACAAAACCTTTCTCCTTAGACTTCTACATGACCACTCTTTGCCTCACTGTGACACAGGTCGTGAAAACAGCTTTGTGACGATGGATCTCAAATATGTCAACTTTACAAATCCCTGGAGCCCAGAGAATTTCATCGTCCAGTCCAAACTCCACAAGACAGAGCACAAGAAAGAGCGATCTGCCGCTTTCCGCTTCAGCAAAAAGTTCCCCCGCTATGTGCACTTTATCAATCCCAATATGAAAAATAAATGGGGGCACCACAAGAGTTACCGTATTCAACTTAACTCACATGCCCAGAGTGTCCTTCCAAAAGGGTGGAAAGAGGAAGTCGGCATCAGTTGGTCAAGGTAATGTGTTTTTGCCCATATGTTGCCTAAAAAAATGCATGTAGGAAAACATTTGTAGGTGGATGCAATCATTCTAGATTTCTTCTCTACCATCTTATATGCATTTCTCCCAAAGCCATTAATGTTTTCTTTGGACACATCGGGATCTTCCAGTTAAATTTCAGTTCTTTACACATTAGCAAAGCTGAACACTTGTAGTGATAACATAGCTAACATAGTTTGTAATGATTTACCCAACAGGGGATTAGTGGCACTGACAAAGTTATTCTCTTGACTTGGAATTTTGTTAGAAGTTGGCTCAGAAAAAAACAGCTTCACTTCTTATTGTGGGATATCACTTTGTTAAATGACAGAATTAGCCATTTGACTTAAGTAAAAAAATCTATATAATAAAATTACTGTAACAAACAAACTTCTGACAGACTGGGTGTGTCATTTTCCCTAAATAAATCGTTTTCCTTTTAGACGTCTGAGTTTCAGAATTAGTTTGATGACACTGTCTCTTTTCAGGTACCCTTTGGCTGTGACCCGTCATAGAGACAGTGAAGTCACCAGCAGCAGCATGTACACCCAGAATGACCCTTGGAAACCTCTTGTGTATTTTGAGGACTTTATCCGCAATGATGAAGACATAGTCAACCAGGTAATGGTGAAAATCAGTCTAAGCACATATGCATTCCCTGTTATTGTATGCCGGGTGATAAATAAGTTTGTGGCTTGAGGAGGAAAGAGTCAACTTTAGAAAAACTAACTCATTTATTTTTCAACATAGTCCCCTCCTACATTTACACACTTTATTCCAGTGGTCATGGAGCATATAAGTACTTTCTTTGCCAAAGTAACGACCACTGAGCCCCATCTTTCGAAATATAAGTAGTCTGCAAATGACAAATCAGTGTTGGACGAGTTCAAATTCACATTCCTGGATGACAAAAGCACACATCATTCATTTTCTCAAACAGTACCGGCAAGAAATTTTCAAATTTCAGGAACAGAAATACTACATATGCATATTAACTGAATATGCATGGTGAACTGAGGTGAAGTGCACATGCAAAAGAGAGCAGCATAATTCATCTCCTACTGCCGTAGGCCATGAACTCATCAACCATCCCTCATATGTCATACAATATCACAATATACTTACAAGATAAAGTTAGAGATTTCTCTACAATATATGTAGATGTCAAGACAGACGTTCAATTGATAGCAATACTTTGTTTTGCAGTAAAGACAGAAAAAAAAACATTTTACTTAAAATGTTTACAGACAGAGGGGGACTTTGGTAACAGATCAGTTATCATTTATGTTAACTCTTTTTTTTGACATTTGATGTAGAAAAAAAAGCTAAAAAATCTAATTTCTTGCATAAGCAAAAGTCATAAGTAATTAATAGAGAGTATCTCCTGTGAGGTTTCAAGTAAATTCCTAGAAATGTGGTTTGTGTCTTAGGTTTTCTAACATGTTTGGTTTGTTGCAAGTTTTCTCCTCCTAAAAGAAACGGTTCATCAGTCCTGGCCACTCCTGACTCATGAATACTTACCTTTTAGTCTGAATGCACTTTCAGGTAGATAAAAACTGTTTGTCATGTTTCCCACTCTAATCATTTTCATGTAATGTTTGCCCTTTTGTGTGCAGGACCTGGTTGCCTGGGTGACAGTGGGTTTCCTGCATGTGCCTCACTCAGAAGACATCCCCAACACAGCAACACCCGGCAACGCAGTTGGCTTCTTCCTCAGACCCTTCAACTTCTTTGACGAAGACCCCTCAGTGGCATCCAAAAGCACCGTCATCGTGCGGCAGGACGAAGATGGCAAGCCCAAGTATCAGAGATGGACACCTGAGGTTGCTGGCCACTGTGTGATAAACAAGCCATTCTTTTATGATGGCACTTATGAAGGTGTCTAGAGGGTTTTTTTTTTGCTGGTTTCCCTTTAAAGTATCTGAGCACAAATTATTTTTTTGCTTCATTCAAATAAATTGCTCACTGAGGATCCTAGATTAAAAACAATCACTTTAAGTACACATAGTCAGATTTATTCTCAGTAATGTATAACAATGTGACAACCTTTTAAGAATCTTTGTTATATTTAGATTTAGGAGGGAAAAAAATTTAAATATAAAACATTTGAAAAAAAGGAAAGGGAAAAAATAACTGATATTGTGTGGACATCTCTCATAAGTAATGTCTGTCATAGCTTTTTCATATATAACTTGAAATCCTTGATTTTTTTTAATATGTTATATGTTAAATTAAGTTAATGTACCACAGCTAATCAAACCACACATATAACCTGGCAGGAGTGAGGGGAGGCAGTGCAGGGCATGGGGGACTTGAGAGCTCCTGTAATCCCATGCTGGGTCTCCATGACTGAGATTTAGCAGCAGTGAGCATCCAGGATGCAGGATGCTCTGAATCCGCCCTGCTTGTGTTAAGTTTCTGGCCCTCAGCATGCTTTGCTTGCCTGTGGTGTGGGAATGTTTTTACTGGAAAGACGACAGACCTTACAGAGCAAACAGCCTAATTCCGGGATCCTTCCCTGCAAACAGTTCAGGATAACTCCTGGCTGTGCCATCACCCCTGGAAACCTAACTTTACATACAATGTAACACAATGTATTGAATATCAACAGCACATGTAACTGCTTTGTCCTTGTGTACACATGCCTAACATAGTAATGTCACTTAAAAGTTCTCAGCTGAAAGATTCTGTGTATTGCCAAATAAATTCAACATTTTTGATCTTACTGTGTGTTTTAGATTTAAATTTGATTGAAGTGTTTCTCTTTTAAGTACACAAGTTGATGTTGGTCAGCATACTGAATATAACTGCAGTGGAGGGAGTTAGATTTTGTAGTGATGAAGTCAGTTTGTGTGAAGGGCAAATGATAAGTGTTTTTGGGATAGGGAAAAGGAATCTGGTCAACAACTGTTGTCAAGATTCTCACAATCCACAAACCCTTTTTATGTGTGTGCAGATGTTTAACAGTTTGCATGGTAAAAGAGGGATCATATGAAAGCCATGCATGCATGGGTGAATGAACAGCAGGAGAGGAGAGCACAAAAACAATGTGAATTGGGTAACAAGCATTCCTAAAGCTTTTCCCATAGCAATGATGGTCTTGACGTCACAATAGACGCACTATAGGAATGCAGTAAACATAGTTTATTCATTTTAAACTTGCATTCAGTAGCTTTACATGTAGAAGAGCATACAGAGATTTAAATTCTATCACATTCTTGCGACAGTGCCCCTTAAATTATTTATCAATACAAATTCTTTTTCTTTTATTGACTGACTTAAATTGATGAAGACATTCTATTATAAAATGACAATTGTACGTTAACAAATAATACAGTGATCAAAAAACAGTGTAATACAGGGTTTAGTATTTAATATACTTGAGATAAAAGAGAAATTTAAAAACGCATTTTGTAGAAGATGTCAAAAGAAGTAACAAGCTTGTTAATAGTTCCACATTACTGTAACAAGTTTTTCTGTACATGTGAAGATGAACAAACTGTTGCCCAGTCTGAATAAAATGCCTGAGAACTTTGCTGGTGAGTTGTTGCCACCTAGTGGTCCTCAAATAATTGTTAGCTTCATCAGCTGCTGACCATCCAACAGCCTACATGTGACGGACATAAGCCATAAGTACAAATGGAAATCTTGTTTAGTGTTTTCTTGCTCTCCAGTTATTAAAGCTAGTGTACATGTTTTGATAAAGGTTTAGAATTTTCAATTATTATTTTTTTTTTACAGTTTTAACTTTCAGATTAGTACTTTTGTTTGTTTTTATGTTTGAAGTGTTTGCTAATTCCATTTAATTGAACAACATGTAAAAAAAAGACAATTAATGAACCTTGATTTGCAATTGCTGAAAAACCTAAACTAAAATATTTTTGCATTATTTTGCATTTTTTTGCAACAATTTTTTAACAAGGCAGTACTGTTTTGGTTAAGTTTATTTTAAAAAGGGGTATCATTTTTTAAAGTTTGTAGTGTAAGTTTTATTAAGGTTGGCAGTCTCTCTTTAACTAAACAAATGACAGAACATATGTTTCCATAGTTTCCTAATGTGTTTTTATTTTGCATACTTATTTTACACTGACATAGTTTTCAGTTCAATTTTCGAGTTAAACTTCCAGAATTATTTTGTGACATTATCATAAAGTGTCTTTCTATTGCCTAATTCTTGCACAAAACAATACTGAAGGGGAAAATTAAAAACTTAAAAACAAAAAGGAAAACGTTAAAAATTGACCTTAACAAGTTTTATTGCATGACTGAGTTTAAAGCTTGGGCTGTTGATTAAATCAAAAGCCAAAAGTACAATGGAAACAGATGACTGAATTATGAGTAAATTTGGGGTTTCTGTTTCAAAAGTCCCTCTTCACTGAAGAGCCAAAAAAAAAAGACCAAGTCATCAAACCTGTGTTAAGCAATGAGACCATAACAGTCCTGAAATAAAAAACATCAAATAAACTGAAATGTCATATTTCCACCACATTTTCAACATGGTTTTCCAATACATGGATTAAGAGAGCTGGACACCCATCTAAAGGAGTTTTGTAAAAGAGATGTTGGTGGCTTTTATTTCACAAGATTTTCGTGCTCATTCCGACCTATGAGCACGAAAATCTCATTCCGCCTAATTCAAAAAAGGACCACAGTTGTAAATATGTTTAGATTTAAAGGAGCAAGCCCTCTAAAAAATATCCGTCCTTCCTCCTTTTTTTTCTTAGTTTATCATTCCACATCTATTTCCAGTTGTATAACTTTGCTGCAATTATCCGTCTGCTTTCATCAATGGGTGATTGCCCCCCTGAATTCATTTTAAACCTTTGTGTGAAACCCACAGTGTGACTCAAGTAAGGAAACATCACATATGTTTGAATAATCTGATTCAACACTACATCCTGTTTGAGATCGTTTGAGGCCTCGCTATGAATATCATTTGATAATGATTCAGAAAAACAGCAGAGTCTTTCCAGTGGTGAATAATAGAGAGATGTAACAGTAAACACATTTGTACTGAGGGACTTTTTTAATCAGACCAGATGTCTGACAAGCTAAGTGTCGGGATCCAACCAGTCTGCTGTGTTTCCCCTTGTTTTTTTCCTCTGTGTTCTCCTCCCTTGTGGTATGTGTTTGTGTTGTCCTGTTCTCCCTGTCTGTTTCTCCCAGGGGTGGGTGGGGCTCCCAGGCTCTCCTGCATTCACTCACCTGCACACTTGATCATCATCTACCTGATTACCATTCCGTCTCTCACTGTTGTATAAAACACAGCTTCACTTTCCACTCACTGCCAGTTCATTGTTCAGTCAACGTGGTACCGCTCTCAGCCTCTCTCCCAAGTATTTCTGAGACAGTTCTTGTGTTTATCGCTCTCTTGGTGCTTGACTTTGGTCCCTCTGGACTTCAGGATTTTTGGATTGTGTTTTCTTGGTAACTTTGCCTTGGACTAATCACTTTGTATTTGCTTCTCAGCCCTTCCACCTGACTGCCCCCAGCTCTGCCTCACCCAACCCCTTCTCCTACCTTCCTGTCACCCAGATTCCTCACCTGCCCTAAATCTCAGCCTTTCTCTTTCCCCCCTTGCTTGTTTTTATTGCCTTTACTATCACTGTACATATCTTACACTCAATTTTGTAAATAAAACACTAGTTTGTTCACTGATCTGCATTTTGGGTCCAGCTTTGTTCTGCAAGCCCTGATACTAAGGCCTTACTGTCCTGCCTTCTAAATCAAACAGTAGTTTTACACTTTTATTATATTACAATATATAAAATGAAATATTATTCATGAAAGTTTTATTTTTATGACATAATATAATGATCCGTTGATGAGTTTACGGACAAGAAACTTCACTCATATCAGACTGATCAAAACTCCTTGATTAACCAGTTGGTGCTTGGTTGCTTATTATGTACAGAACATAAAGGAATAAAAGTATTGACTTCATGTCAAAGATTTCTATATATTGTGTTGTAGAGATATCTTCTGTAGTCTTTTTCAATGCAGATTAAAATTATCCATCGTCACTTCCATATGATGAAGTCCTTATTAAAAGCACCAGTCCTTAGAATACCTTATTGGCTGCCTTCCCAAGGTGCCTCATGAGTTTGAGTCAAGCATTGATAATGTAGTATGTGTACCTCTGTTTGTACCAGTGTTTCTCTTTGTATCTGTGTTTGCTTTATGAAACAAACAGCAGCAGTGGTGCTGATGAAGCAGACTGTGAGCTGTAGTTTTTCCCCGGTAAACACACTGACCTCTGCCACTGCCAGCAGAGCTTGCCTGTCTGCCAGTCCGCTTGGGCAGACCCGCAGTTTCCATTTTCCTGGTTAATTCTCTGTCCAGTCTGCTCTCAAAACAAACCCTGCCATGCTGCCACAGAAACTTGGTAGAAGTAGTCCTGGCTGCCTGTCTGGTCTGTCCGGCCCAGAAACATAGCTGAAGCAGCTGAAGAGGTCACTGTGTTTACTGGGATAACCACAGCTCACAATCACAATATACCAGCACCTCCAATGGCTGTTTTACAAAACAAGAGCAAAAGAAAAATAGAAACAACTGGAGAATTCAGCCTCTGTGCTTGTCCCAAACTGTTGTGTGCATGCTTGCTCACAAGAATCCATGTACATGCATCTCTGCAGCCAGATGGGTGCATGATGGTGTGTCCTTGCTGGTATGCCAACAATCCCATTCCTCTTTGTTCACTTCTCAAAATAACACCCCACACCAGCAGCAGCTGAGACAAAACTCCAGACTGACATTCAGACCTCAGATAACAAAAATAGAGACAGAAGAGGGAGAGACAGAGACAGAGAGAGAAAAATCATTCAAATATTTCAAAGCCTACAAGAGTGAATTAAGCCATTATAGGTGAACTTTCAAGAAGCAGGATTGAGAAACTCAACAAAAAATTTCTTATGCAATGGCGTAAGTTACAAGAACTGACATGGCAAATCAAAATGTGCCTTTGTGTGACCTATTTAAGAACATGTTGCTAATGAGCAAAGCATTAGGAGATGCCAACTATCTTCTCATCTCACCAAAGACTGTGAAGATGGTTAATTAATGGCCCAGACTCAGCCATCTTCCACAAACATCCAGAGTGAGTCAGATCCAGCAGACACTACAGCAGTACCAACAGATGAAGGCCAAAACTCCAAGGTTCCTGAGGGTTCTCAGAAAGTTATGGCAGCAACATTATCTCAGCAACACAGATATTTCTATTTAAGCCCCTGTCAGTGCCTACTTACCGGCTTTTCTCCTGGTGTTCAGTTACAGTAGACTGCATTCACAATGTACATGCATCAGTGGAACAGATAATGAGTTTGGTTTCTAACAACATACTTTTATTTATTTAGCATAATTGAAAATATATTAGTTTTTATTTGTAACATGCACATTTAGTTATCTAATGCACAGTCAGCTGAGTTTTCTTATGATCTTCTAATTATAATTTTTTGAGTTACCAGTGTGCAGAGCTTGCCATTAGTCAGTGCAGCTGGTGGGACATGTGGTCAGGCCTGATGTACAGAAAGACCTCCCTGAAGCAAAGGGAAGAGAGAGGGGTGTGTTGTTGTTTAGCATTATCTTTATTTCTCTAAACTATGTTAGCTCATATGTAAGTTAGGTATTTTGAGTTTGGTAAATTGTTGTTATTTTCATACTGATACACTAATTGTCCATTTTTTCTTTTATATGCAATGTGGTTGATAGTGTTTCTATTGTTTTAGCCCCCCTTTTTTTAAAAAAAAAAAGGTCTGATCCACTATTTTATGTTATCCTTTGTGTTTAGTCAGGGAGGTCTGCTTTGTTTTATTAGACTTGGTCAGTAAGTCTGTTTAATTCTCTTAATTTTTTTTTTCTTTTAAAAGTCTGCCTGTGACTTCTCATGCCTGCCAATTTGGTCCCTCACAATCATATAGAATCATGTATAATCAAGTTCTTGTCATTTACAAGGAGGTCCAGAACATCAATAGGGTCAGTAGGTTATCATTACCTCCAGACAGCCAGAGTCTACCCTATATCTGTATCTACCCTGTTTGGTTTCTGCCAGTCAAATCTTGTGCCACGTCAGAGCTCATATGACAATCTTGCTTCTTGCTATAACAACTTTTTTTACTCACCAGTCTTTCCTCTATCATCCCTCTTACACACAAGGTGTAAAATATTGTGTGATGTATCAGGAGCACTGTGGATCTCTGTAAATATCCTGTTCTGCAATGGTACTGTCAACTGATCCCCAAACTGCTTTTCCATTGCATTTCTGAAAAAGTAGCTGCTTCAGGAGTGTTTTTTGTCGTGTTCAAACACGTTTGCTGTCACTATAGTAACCATGGTTGTCATCATATCAGTATAGAAGTATAGTATCAGTTCAGTCAAGACTGAAATTTTAAGCATCAAAACTTTAAATTGTTATTTGTCTATCAAAGATATTTGTTAGAAATTGAATAGAACTACTATTATAATGTTTATCTTGTTAAGCTGTCATTACATCCATTTTGCCAAATATATTTTCTTGAAACTGCTTAGATATTAATTACCTCATAACAATGACACACTGAGGTAAAGTCTGTCAAAATCAAGTCACCTTAAAAACTGTGAGGTGAGCTGTTTGGATAGATACCACAGATATCCAGCAGGGGCTCTCTCTGAGGCACTGACTGAGGTTGGATTTTTCCTTGATAGGAAGGTTTTTGAAATTATTATTGCAATCATTGTGTGATATATGCAGTATAGGTTTTGTTTTCTACTTCAGGTTAAATTAGGTATATTGTAAAGTTACTAAATACTGGCCATCTGGCCCCCAGGAAAAAGACTACAGTCAAACTTTTTCATGTATCATTAGTATGTGGAAAAAACAAACAAAAACCCTCACAACCATTGAAAAATCTGCTCAGTGAAACCAGTAAACATTTAAAGGCAAGTCTGATGTGCTTACCAAGGGATTTAAGGGAAGGGGAAATAACACAATTAAATCCTCTGTTTTCAGTGTAGAGGTTGGAGAGGTCAGTTATTTTGCACAAACCAGTACACAACACTACAGCACAGCCTCTGACTCAAGCAGAGTCAAAGGGAAGCAGTCAGCCTGAGGTTGTCTGCCTGAGGTAGAACCCAACAAATTCAAAACTGTCTCATTTACCAATCCAGCCACTGATGCTGGGATATGCAGTATAGAAAGATTTCTGTACTAATTGTTTTGTGACAGATGATGAGAAGCCATGTTCTGCTGACTACCATGTCTCAGGACCCTGCCATGATTTGAACTTCTTAATAGTTTATTGAGTGAGTGAAACCACCTGAAAAATGAATTACAAATCATTTTTATAATTAACATCAACAGCCACCAGATACATACTTGCAAATTTTACACATAGGGCAATCCTTCGCTGTTCTCTGGTAGCGAAAAATTGCTATATTAGTGGAAAAGTGAGGTGTCAATTGCAAGGCAACAATGAATGTATAATGTGATTGAAAAAGAATATTAATTTCAACAATATATACTGTATACAAGATCCCAGAAAGTTTTGTAGTTTGGACCATTTTTCAAGATCAGTGACCTTAGGCAGGTTTATTTTTAAGATCTTTTGACAACAGGAAAATGTCAGTGCTCAGATGCTTCAACTGTTAAACTGCTGCTACATTTGACAGCAAGCTCTCTATAAAATTGAAGGTTCACCTTTAATAGGATTTCCAGATAGATTTGTAGATATCAGTCCAGATCATGTTACCACTGCACAGACTGTCTGTAACACATGTACATGATGTTTTGTTCAGACTGTCTTGACTCTGAAGAGTAGTGATCTTATGTTTAAGAGATTGTGTCATTTAGAAGGCAGGTCAGGGGAGCATGGTGGGTTGGTGGTGAGACTGAGAATATTAATGCAAATGTAAGGGCTTTTTTTGTACCTGTTAAGTTTGAATTATATCTGCATGTCCAAATAACATGTTTGCATCATCATACACCCTTCATTCATGATGCTGAGCTGCAGTGACACTGTCGCACTGCTTCAAACATGGACAATCCCCTAGAGGGCATCATGACAACACAAATGTTTTGTCATATTTTCCAGCTTCTATGTGTTTGCCCCACAGTTTGATTGATTTGTGTCAAACTTGAAATGCAAAATCTGGAACTAAATGCGAATGTGTTTAGCAAATATTAAGATATCAGAAAAAATTTAAAAATACTACAGCACCCCCTACTGTTGGATTTTGACTATAATAAAAATCTGAATGTACATGTGAAATGAACAAAAAAAATAAAGAGTGTTTTCTCATAATTCATATGCATGCTGGCAAATCAATTGTAGGAGGAAATGGGTGTGGCTTATATTAGAATATGCAACTTCGTTTAAGGAACACCTATAAAGTATTTGAATGTGGGATCAGTTATAAGCAACAGTTGCCCCCTTTTGTTGACTTGAGTTATTTGCCATACCCACTCATACCCAAATTTTGACTTTTCCATATTTGTCATTTAAAACACAAAATCACTTTTGTAGGCAGAAAAAGAGTAATATTAATGAAAGCCAAAAGAAAAACAATGGGGTTTAACTTGACTTGCTGGACCCTACCAATTAGATTATGCCCCAACAATGCAGAATTATATGTTCAATTACAGTAAATGTTTTGTATAATTATTAAAATAGAAGGGCTGCAAAAATAGACCACAGGAGTTCATCCAGACGAAATATTCCTTCAGGTTCCAAGCCAAACAAGAGTTTTGATAAATGGTGAATTTACCTCTATTTTGTGATTTTTTTGTATCATGTAGATCAGTCATCTCTGACACTTTTAGCCGCCTGGCTGTATCTGACTCACTGAGCTGTGATTCAAATGCACACACACCTCAGACAGACACCGTCACGGATAATGTGACTTTTTGACCCAAGTCCAGATGTACAGCATACTCATGTCCTCTGTGTGTCTCTGCACAATGGACCTCTGTCCCTTAAGAATAGTGCAGCCCATGGGAGCTTGTTACAGTGTTCCATCTGCACACAGACAAAAACAAGTCAAGTTAATGGCTCCTACCATTTAATCACTACTGCTCAGTCCAGTGAGAAAAAAGCAGTATACAACCACAAACACACAATATTGTAGTTTTAAATTAATAAAAGTGTTCAATAAACAAGCTGTCCACATTCATAACATCTAAAGCTATTTGTAACTGGTAACTACATACACACTTGATAGTCTGACTGATAATACAAACAGCATAATTGCAGCAATCATATTTAATGACAGCTGATTGAACACATGAACAAATCCTACGACGTGAAATAGTTGACATACAATATTTATTAACTGTTTATACACAGGTTAAGGGCCACTAATGTGTAGTTTTATTAGTAATTAATCTACCCCATACTGTATCCTGTTGTGATTGTTTACCACTTATTTAGCTCATGATTGTCATTAAGTTAGCAAAAATGCCAGTCACTCTCTAGCTCGAGGTGTAATTTTCAGTCACACTGTATTTGACCAGAAGTTCAAAACCCAGTTATATTCATTTTACAATTATTGTCTTCTTCTTTGAACATGATAGAAACAAAAAATAAATTAACAAAATAAATGATCAAAATGTACCTTTAATTTGACCAGTCAAGTAATTAATTAAATGTTTTTTTAGTCTACATACTTTAATTTTTTTAAGCTATATTTCAGGGCACATATTGGTGATGCATTTTAAATCATTTGGTTTTTAAAGCGAGTAAGAAATTCGAATGGATAATTAACAAACTAAATAAATAAAACAAAATATAGTTTAATTATCATAAAGATAGAAATCTTCACCATGTATTATTTATATTGAATTATATTTATATTGTGTCATATCACCCAGGAACTTCAAGAATAGTTTAAACGGTTGACAACAACAACACTAATCAAAAAGTGAAAAATTCGAAATCTCCTGAGGCTTTCAACTACATTATACCTTTGTTAAGTATTAATAAGTAATTTTGTAGTACCTATATTTTTTTGCTGTTTGTATTAATGCATATTTTGGATGAAAGGCTTAAAAAATGAGAAAGTTGTACAATTTTCTCTTCACACACAGAAGCAGCTAATTCTCTTCTCTCAATTAACAACTGAAAATTATTAGATCTTTACCTGTCAGAGAATAACAAAAGATGTGCAGACTATGGGTTGGCATGCTTTGTAGATCTTGCGCTAATTTCTATGAAAGCATTGATATTTCATTGCTGAAATTTTAAACAACATATATTTCTTGCACCCAGCTACATGGAGCCATTTGGTGCTTACTAACCACAAAGGTGTGGCTGTGTGGCGTCTGCTCCTTACAGCATCCCTTCGGGCTGTTACATCATGTTCTCCTCTGAGACTTAAACAGAGCTAAGGATGTGTTGCTGATGACCCGCAATCATCTGCTGTGAGAGGGGAAGCACAATGACACAGCGATGGGAACCCATTCAAGAAGAAAAGCTTCTTTTCATGCTATAGCACTGACCCACATACAGTCCAGACATGCATTGTTGGCTCCAGTCATTTTACCAAAGCAGCTGGAGCAGTCTTTAGGGGCCAGTGAGCAGCTGCCTTACAGTAAATGTCTTCTATGGAGAAAACTTTATCCAGGCTCACTGAGTTTAACTGCCTACACACTGTTGATTCATAAATCTAGAGAAAAGCACTGACACAGTTAATGACCTGAACATGTGCAAATTGTATAACAGAATAATTTCTGAATGAACATTGGTCTAGATCTGATTTTCTGAACTCTGGAGACAATCATCAGCTAAACCATGTTGCGAAAAGATACAAAAATTGCTTGGTATATCTGCAAAGATCACTTCTTGATTTGTTAAACATTGTGTAGGATTACAGGCTGATGAAATACATGGGATTATTCTCACAACCATTTTAATATCTTGATTTTTCTCTCATATTACAGAAAAAAAAGGCAGGTCAGGAGAGTTCAAGTAATCTCAGTCAGTCACCTTGACAAAAGCCACTACACCTCAGCAGCCAAATTGTTCATTTCCCTCCCAGTGGACGATCTCTGCGACAACAGTGCAGGAAGAGAGGAGACTGTCTGTAGACTGCTGATTCAAATTTTAAATGAGTCAAGACTAATCATGTGTATGAGAGTCAAGGGCTCAAATCTGCTCTTTCCTGTTGCTCTATTTTTCAGGGAAGACACACTCAACGTCTCTTTCCCTCTTGGTATATTCATACTGTATTAGAGAATCACAATAAATGAATGCTTTAATCACATCAACCCAAACCTTGAATTTAGAATTTTATTTTTTAAAAGTTTTTCCTGGAATATTACAGCAAGTAAATGGCAGATAAAATGGCAGAACAAATCTACTGCAAAGTTAAACTTCAAAAATTAAAAAAGTGCTTATTAGCACATTCTTTTGTTTAAAACAAGGAAGAAGAATGAGATGTGATCTGTTAAATTTCTTCTTATATATTACATATAGTCCCCCATTACCCTCTTTGAAAAACTTCACTTGCTGCCACTGAAATCTGTCACATTTTTTAGAGAACTGGATTTCATTTAATCTGAGTGGGCAAAGATGAGGATGGCACAAAGACTAACACTGACGTCTGTTGCCTAAAACACTTGCAGCTGTGGCTGTGCTGTAAAGGCCACATCTGTTCACACCCAGCTTAAAAAAGTAATCTGCACTTCATTTTGTCGCGCCTGCAAGTATTCTAAACTGAGGTGATGAGTTTAACTACAGATGAGCACAACAACACGGACATAGAAGCAAATGCAAGTTACTCCATCTGCCCTGTATTTTAGTTATTCACAGCCCGAACATGCTGCATCCAGCCTTCACAAATTCATCCAGTCAGACTGAAAATGACAAGATTGTCTACACAATGAAACATAAAACATACACATAAGCAAAAAATACAGACCTTCATTTGAGATGACCTTTGTAATCTGTGTTAGAAAAGCACTTTCCAGTGACTCATCAGTCACTTTTAATCAGGAGCTAAACTGAAATGACTTCAAATACTCAACACAGCCACGCACAGTTACCCCTCACACCCTTGGTCATCCAACCGTCCAGCCATCTGTCTATTTTAGATGACTATGTAACACCCTCAAGCAATTACTGCCTAAGTGGTCTCCTGGAGTTCATCCAAAGTATTCTCTCCTCAAGAGTTACAGTAAATGGCAGATAAGTTGAAATGATTCATGTGCATTTGAAATGCTTGACTAGGTAATGAGTGGGGTGAAAGACTTTTAGACATGGACAGGCACAACAATCAGGAAAGCTTAAAAAGAAGGGAGGTTAAAGCCCTTGTTCTTGGCATTAAAAAATTGTACACTCTAAAAAATGATTTTTTTTTTCTGTAATGGAAGCCAAACAATTAGCCGAAAACAATTACAACTTTTGTCTTTGTGTCTCTTTGCATTAATATTGTATCTTTTTGTGGTTTGTCTATTTGGTCCAGGGTCCCTGAGCCTGTACTTGGCAGGCCCAATCAAATATCCACTCACAATGCTTTTCAGCCAACTACCTCTAATTTTCTGTCTCTTTTAGATGCAGTGCTGGGGTTGGGGGTGGGAGGAGGCACCTGGATTCCATTCAGATTTTGCCTCACAAGTATGAGTGAGCATGTATAAGTCTTCTCTTAAACAATATTCATCTGTGTGGGCGCTTTTATTGTCTCATAAACAAATGTATTTGCATCAAAATAAGCTTACAGGCTTTAGGCTAAACCACAATTCTATTTATCATTAACGATCCATTGCTTTGGGTATGTTTTACGGGAATCACAACCGCAGGTGGTTTTTAAGTCTGACCTACTGATCTGAGATTTCCAAGTTCTATGAATTATTTTGTTGTGTCGTTTTTCTACTTGTTTATTGAGACAGTCTACTGCTTTTTACATGGATGCTGCTTGAGTAATCTCTGTGAATGAAGTGTCTTAAACCCTCTCACTTAATTTGTCTGTCAGTGTGACGTGCACAGATTCTCTTTTGACGAACAGATGGGTCTGTTGAAGAATAATTAATTCAATTTGGGTGGTGAACTCTGTTGCATATTTCCAGCACCGGATGACCATATGTTTTCTGTAAAACCAATTGAGACAGAAATTTGATTCAAAGCAGATACTGTGATCAGAACAAAAGCTTAAACGCAACAGATATACTGTTGTGTGTATTGACAATTTTGAGAATTTTTGAGGAAATGCAATGTACTCTCATGTTTGTCAAATTGAAAAAGCATACATTTTAACCTTTGGGAAAAAGAGAGCTTTGAGAAATGTCACAGCAGGCTATGTTAAAAAACAAACGAACAAACAAACAAAAAAACTGCCAGGAAGCATGAGAGGTCATACTGAGATACTGAGGAATCATTTATTTTAAGCTGTAAAATACCAAAGTTGTTATGTTGTGATGTTGGGAAATGACTATACAGCCATTAATTTTTAAATAAGAATGATTTATTGAGCTTCTGTGGCAGGCTATTGGTGGTGGAGGATGTAAAGAGTGAGTGTTAATTGGCATGCTATTTTGAGACCATTAAAGAAGGTTGTAATGAGTTTAGTTTGACATGACAGGATATTCACTCCATTGTGACTGTGAGGGACTGTCTCACATGCACTATTGAAACTAGTATTCTGTGTAGCCACATTGTTTTGCTGTTTGGCCCTCCTTCAATATAAAGGTGAAAATTCACAATAAATGCAATTGAAATATAACATTTTAGATATATTTTAGTATAAGAGTTAAGGTACATATTCCAACGCATACATCATTTCCGTATTGATAGAACATTATGCATGGTGTTTTTTAAAAAAAAAATCCCAAAAAGTATTTGTAAAGTTCCCTGAACTATGATTTCTCAGATATTCTTTAAAGTTCTTAACATACAGTTTAATTTTTTTTCTTTACCTAACTTATGTTGGCAATTAATTACAGAGAAGTTAAATTATGGGGAGAAAATATCATAGAATTTTTTGTGCTAGCTCCTGCCTGAATTAACAGTTTTCAACCACTCTGATTTGCTATCGGATGTGATCGACAGCGCTCTTTGGCTCTTTCATCCAATGAGCGACGGCTAAGGGCGGGCACGTCTGTACTGTAATCAATCCTCTGATCAGCCCGTGAGCGTGCGGTTCCCTCTGTATGCTGTCCTGTGTGTTCACTCCCCTCGAGCGTGAGTCGCGGGGACAAGCCGGTCCGTTTGTTTTTCCTCCCCAAAAAGCGACAAGAGGATAAGAAGGAGGGATATGGGTGAAAGATTTGTGGTAGTGCCGGTGGACCGAGGAGTTGGGGTCGCCGGTGAGGGGGAGGACTCTGACGCTGTTGTGGCTGACCCTGCACCCGACCCCGGCGGCAGCGGCGGCGGTGGTGACACAGCGGAGGCAAAAGAGGCGGGGGAGGACTCCGTGTGCGAGCCGCGGGACTCCAGCGCTGTGGTACCTATCCTAGACTACAATAGGGAGCCCAACAAATACGGTAAGACAGCTGCCCGTCACAAACTCCGTGTCCCACTTCTTATCTCAACTGTCTACCAAAGGATTATCCGTCGCATTTCACTGTGAGCCTGTCATTGCCCCTGTTGTTAGCCTGTGAAATGAAGCCGGGGCGTCATTACCCGAAAACCGAGGCCGTGAACAAGTACATAACGTGCACCAAGCGTTAATATGAGTCAGAAAAACTTTGAGGCACTGCTCAGAACATCATGAGGTGAACTTGAAATGTTTAAATGATATTTGTCAAGATCTACTGAGAAATTGGTACTCCATATGTGGACTTTAAAAATGTTATCGAAGATGTAAATAGATTTAATTTTTCCATCAGGTAATTTGAAAATTAAACTTAGCTTTAAATCATTTTTTGACTCACCTAACGAAATGATTTAATGGACAGTTTATGTTTAGCTTTACATATTTCCCCTTCTGTAGCTTGGAAAAAAAATCACAGTTTGGTCATTAGGGTGCCAGGAATCAAGCTGTTGGCTTGCAAACCAGACAGAAAAGGGAAGTTGAGTCTTAATTTATGACCAAGTTTTTTTATAGTTTGCACATTTTGAAAATATATAGAGAACCACATGTAGTCTTGAACAAACAAGAGCACAAAATATAGAAGAGAAACTTGAGGTAGACTTGCCAAATTTTGTAAACAAGATCCTGAAGAAAGCATGTCTGTCATATTCAATCAATATAGTTTGTATTAGATCTCTATGGGCTTTTATTTGTAAAGGAACATTTTACTTTACCAATGACATAATAAATCCTCAGTATCCTTTTAAAGTCCATTGTGGAGCTGTCTCTCACTCTGAACAATAATTTAAGTGGAGTCTTTATTCTTGAGCCTTGTTCGATCAGTTGGTTACAAACAAAGTGCCTCTGTAGCAACAGGTACAGGACTGCTGGAACAATGGTTTGACACACTAGCCAAACAGGCACGCTAAATTACAGTGTGCTGATGTCTTAGTGTGTGTGCAGACAATCTGTTGTGTGTATTGACTGGCGATTGTTAGAGCACAGACTGTTTTGTTTAACTGTGCTGAGCTGCTAAAAAAGTTCACAGGTTGGGGTTCCTATTAAATACAGCCTGCTTCACTAAACCTGGATATTTCCACTTCTGCGGCTGACTGATCAAATATTTACTGTAGATTCATAGCGCCTATTTTATGTCACAGTAAAATAAAGAAATGGAGACAAATGGACAGTTATTATGAAACAAGTGAAGGTTCAAATGATAATAAAAAAGAAAATGAGGAAGCAAAAATGAAAAAGCTCACATTTCTGTCCTGGTGATGAGTCCTGGTGACAGAACATAGTGCTGCTATTGAAATGGCCAGAATGTTATGTTAAGTCCAACAAAAATGTCTCATTGGACAGGAGCTGATGAAGTGAACATACTGAGTGAAGAGTTTTTTGTTTTTTTTTTGGCCCAACCAAAGTTGCTGGTGGGTGCTCAAGAGGCCTGAAATGAACACTAATGTGTTCCATTTCCTTTTCATGGCTTGTGATTGTATATTATTGGACTAAGGAAGTCTTGTATTCATATAATGGAGTAGAGGCACAACACTTGTGAATTCTCATCTGTAGCTTGATTTAGAGGGTATCTTGATTTAGAGGGTTGACATTATCTTAAATCAGAACCTTCACAACAGAAGGGTTTGTCTAACTGGTAACCATACCAACACAGAGCTGCAGACCTGTGAACATGCCATACACAGTGATCTCCTCCTCCTCCTCTATGATACAAAGACGGGGTGGCACCTCACTATTCAGTTTTGATGAAAAGATTAAATTTCATTCTAAATCAGATTGAGTTACAAGGAAAAAGATGATTGTGCACGTGCTCACATGCACTTTAAGTAGCGTGCATGCAGTGCTTGGGCTTGTCCCTGCATTTGCCTTGGGTTTCTCTAAACAAGTCAATGACAGAGCGTATTGTGTAAGCTTTCATCAGCAAACACTTTTAATCTCCTGGGCATTTGTTACATTACTCTGGAGAAGATTGTAACCCTTTTTTGTGGACACGTACTTAACTGGGTGTTGGCACAATGAAAGAATGAGGCTTTGTCATATGATTAGAATTATGGTGGTTCTTCTGTTTGTGTTGGTTAACTGTTAAGATAGACAAAGTTAATTAAGTCATTCAGGCCCTCCTGTGCCCTTTGTGTTTGACCAAACCTAACCACTGAGAAGCAGAAGATGTTCAGGTCCCTTTCAGGGAATGAGTATTTGCTCTTTGCTCTTTTTTCCTCTCTAAATTTAATTTCTTTAGATTTTGGAATCGTGAAGATTGATGCAGTATTTACAATTTTTGTCATTTCATAAGCTTCTCAATAAAAAATGGCTCTACCGGATGTCATTTTTCAACATTTAATGCTTCAGTTTTCAAAAGGCAATTTAAATGTCTGTTTTTATCCTTTTTGTCATCATAACCTCTTCTCTAAAAGCAAATTTTCTCCTTGGGTTACTTGTGTGACTTTGACTGTGGGATCAAGGTTGTGTATTCTACGGAACTGGGCAAAATACAATTCATTAGCTGCAAGCTAGCAAGCTTACTGTTCTGTTGTTGCTGTTGTTTATTTGATTTGTATTTGTTTGTTTGCTTGTTTTTTGGGGGGAAGTTCGGCCCCTGACTGTTTGTAACACTTATTGGACTGTTTTTTCCAGCTATTTCCTTTCGAGAACAGTTGGTAAAAAAAAAAACCCAAAAAACCTGAGCTCTTCTTCTGCCACATAGCAGCTTTTGATAAGAGCAGAATCCAGTGTGACTTTGACTCTTATACTGTATATCTGGATCTGTGCCTGCAATCTAATGTTGATGTAAATGTCAATGTCACATACAAACCTTCTAACTATCTGGCACAGTTCTACAGTGAATTACAAGAATAATTAATAGATTATTTAATCTTCAAATTTAATATTGATGTTTTGTTTTGTGAGATACTTGTCCTGGTTTTCAATTTCCTCAGTTCCTTCCTCCACTGCAGTCATTGTTTTCAATCAATCCATAACTGATAGCAGAGGATACCTACTTGTTTTGTTGTAATCTGTTTACTAAGAGGCTACTGGATGCTTCTGCTAAATTAAATTCCTCAATGATGAAGCTGATATAGAAGATAATCAGTCTAGATACTGTTAAGGTAATGGATGGTCAGGCATTTTCCATTACAGAGGCACAACGTTGCAATACAGAGTTGTGTCTATATATCAGCAGGTTTCCTGAAAAAGGCTCTTAATTTTTTTGACTTTCTGTCCATAGCAACTTTTGTCAAGTAGGAATGAATCAGAACAGTTTCTGTCAGTTATCTCAAACACAGAGAAAGCAGATTTTTTGACATTTGCAAGTCACTGATAAACAGTTTACTTTTCTACTGTGAGTTAAGATATTTTTTGTTTTTCTTTGGGAAAACCTCTGTTGACTGTAAAGTTTACCACAAGACTATGTGTGACTTTCTCAAAATTGCTTTTGGGTGGGGTAAGAAACCAGCAATATGTGATCAAGCATAAATTAAATGCTGGACTGAGATATTTGGTTACTCTTGTTATTGAGATTGCAAAACAAGTGTATAAGGGGAGATGAAGTAACAGACATAGTAAAGAGGAATAAGTGGAAATTACCGAAAAAAAGATCCTGTTGTCAGAATGATGCTGGTTTGTTTGTTCCACTGATTTGACATTTTCTTAAGTCTAACAGGCAATCTATAAATGTACTTTATGCCTGTTACGTGTTCTTACTGGGTTAAGCAAAGGCCAAACTCGGAGTAGAGAGTAAAGTGAGTACATGAAATTGTGAGAGTAATTAGAAACTGATATTTCATGTCATCCAAAAATGCTTTTTTAACATGTTTTTTTGATGTTTTGACAGTCAATATATATTATGTAAACAAAGTGTCTTAATTAGAGCTGTAATGAATATATTAAGTAACTGAAACCTAAAAAGGAGATTTCAGGGTACATCAGAGGATGCACCCAGCCACTCAACTTTGAAACGTCAACTCACTAACATTAAATTTGAATTTATGAGAGCTTAAAGAGGCCCTGAAAGATAGGTGAGGTTCTACAGGATCTCCAAACAGTGTCATAGTATGCAGAGCGACACTATCACTCTACCTCTCTGACAGTTCACACATTGGTAGATCTTTGGGGTTGCAAAACACTGAGGCTTGCTGCTGAACAGAAACACAGTTGGCTTTGAATTCTTATTACCTGTTGCGCTGGAGATGCTTTACAATAATACCTGCTTTCTCTGTTCCTTGCCATTTCAGTCACATTATCTATCAGTTTAGACTTTTGAGATTTTCTTTTTCTTGGTGGGATTTCTTTGTAAAGATCCTAAAACAAAGTCAATACTACTAAGAGCACTGTAATGCAATAGTTTAAAAAAATAATTGTTGATAGCATGACTCTTTACTTATTTAAACCAGTAAGACCATTTTACTTTACTTTCATTTTCACATCAAGTGTCATTATCTTATGTAGGGATGGATATTGTTAGGATTTTTATGAATCTGATTCCGATTCCGGTTCTGCTTATCGATTCCGGTTCCTAACGATTCCTGATTTTGATTTCAAAATAGTAAAAAAATAGATGGTCAATTGTTTATTTCTGTTGGGGTAAGGTGCTAACGCTGCTTGTAGCAACATTAGCACTGGCGGTGTCAGGTGTTGACGACCGCAGTACATCAAACACTGTACAGTCTTTCAGGTCGATGTCATGCAGTCGTAAGTGTTTCATCAAATTTGATGTGCAACCTGTCTTGCAGCTAATTAGCTTATGACATATGTTGTACTTTCCTTTTTCATCTCTTTGTCTTTCAAAATGAAGCCACATTTTAGAGCGTTTTCCATGGTCCATCATGCATAGTTAGCCCAGTTAGCCACAGATTTTTCTTCTTGTTTCTCCAGTGTTTTTTTTTTTATTTTTCCTCCTGCGTGTTGAAGTCAGTGTGAATGCGTGACCTAGTCACGTAACAGACAGGTCCTGACTCCTGGCAGACAGGTCCTGGCAGACACGCAGCCATTG
>JAQMCX010000032.1:17481023-17512652 GCA_029814765.1 Acanthurus leucopareius
CATCTGCGATGGCCGGGAATCGAACCCGGGTCAACTGCTTGGAAGGCAGCTATGCTCACCACTATACCACCATCGCTAGTTTTGCATGTAATTATGTCCCTATCCGTTCCACCAGACATCACATGACAAGCTTGTCCTCTAAGACAATGGGAGACATCTGTGAATTTAATGGACGAAAAGAACAAGGAAGACAAGAGGGTGCATCACAATTCAAAAAATGCAACCTAAAGCTTATTCTATGAATGAGTGAGGATAATTCCACAACCAGACGGTATGACAACAGTCAAGTGAAGAGCGAATAAGTACGGCATCTGTGTTGACACTTGTTTTCTTAAGCAAAATGATAAATGAGAGGTAAAATGTGGAGTGTTTCCAGCACGTGACATTTCTCTGTCATATTACTTGAGGAATGACTATCACTTTTAAAGGGTATTAATGCTTTATAAAAAATAAAAAAATATTTCACAAAAATTTCAACAATATCAGTTGAGCACAACTGCAAGAGTTGTAACCAAACCAGATTTTCTTGGTTAACCATAATTTTGTATAAATGATTAAATATATGTATACTTGCTGTGGTTATGGAGATGTTATGATTGTTGAAGTCAATTTAGGAATCCAAAATGTGTCTCACCCAGCAGATAGTGTTGTGTTGTAGATAGTAAAAAGTACCAAGTTGGTCTGGTCCTGTATCATCCATCTGTCTTTAAGCAGTTGTTTAATGTGACAGTACATTTGCACAATGAGCTGTGGAAAGGGAAAGGTTTTACACTTGCAGTCTTTTGACCTATTTCTTGCTTGCTGATACTCCTTTAAAAGCCTGGGGGAAATGTTGTTGTTATGTGGTCTATGGGCAGCCTTGCCATGGGTCATTAACAGTGCGTGAAGGAAAAGACAACAAAAACAGTAATATTCAATAGTCCTGGTCTTCTAATTTGATTGGAGAGGCCATATGTACCATGATATACACTATATCCCCACAATTTGACTATTTTATTCTGCCTGATTAAATCTGTTACTAAAGCAGAGGTGTTTTGGCATTTTTTCAATTTAGTATTACTGAATAACGCTCAGTAAGTTAATACAGATGACAAGAGAGCCCATAACCAAACAGCAACTGTTATCTGTATCCCTCGATGTAATTATTATGTGATGTCAGATATGTCATTCTATTTTAAATATTTCAACTATACAAAGTTTACTGCTCTATCTTCTGAGCACCACAGTATGTGTGCCTCCAAATGGTTACAATTTTAAAATGCTATGAATTCAAAATATTTGTGAAAACATTAAATTTATCCAGAGGGAAAGCTTAGAAAGCAATTCATCACTGTCACAACCACTGTTCAGAAAGAATAGGGTATGGAATCAGCTTTATTGTTGCTGCTGTACAGATATGTATTATCCCATCCAAATGTAGTGACAAGGTTATACTGTTCATTAACAGGAATACAAGGCCAAACTGAAGAGAGAAAGAAGATGAACCTGAGTCCTCTGCTTTTAATAAACCAATTTTTTACCCATTTTACACCCATATATCTTGTGGTATATGTTACTGTTATCAAAGTTCTAGATACAAAGTTCTTTCAAAAATGTGAAATCTACTTTGCTACATATAAAAATAAGTAAAATACGCCTACTTTCCAGCAGATGGGGCACTTACTCTCTCACATTTGCAGAATGACTGACTGTGAGGGCTGTCTGTGCTGCATAAATATTCAGAACCAGAGCAGAGGATGAAATATTGGTTGACAGTTTCCCTCCTGTTTTGACTAATTCATAGTGAAGACAGACATATGGTGTCTATCTGCAGCATCCTGCTCTAACTCTCTCTCACTCTCTTTTTGTCTCTGTCTATCTCTCTATACTTATGCACACACACACACATACACGTGTGTGGTTATTTGACAAATATCACAGCTTATATTTATAGAAATGCCTCAGCGTCAGGTGGGTATTTTTGCTTGGCAGATTTCTCTGTGACAGTACTTCTTTTGGCCAAAAGGGTGTTTTTCTTGCCAGTTGATGCTATTTATGCTATGGTTAAATGTTCAGACAATTTACAGTCATTTCAGTCAAAGCTATGTTATATACTGAACATAATACCCCTTAATTGCAACTTCTTATGATCAATGTTAAAGCAATATGAAAAAATGTAATAAATATGACAAGGTTATTTATTTATTTATTCATGAGGATGAGTTTTCATTTGACCTATATTCTATTCAAATTAAAGAAGTATACATTGCCATGCTTTTAACTCAAGTATGCTCTTTAAAAAATAGTCTTATGATATTGTATTTCTTCCTTGAGAGGAATGCTTAAATGCTCCACTATGTTAAACAGCTTTAACAGCTATTCTGAGTGTTTGGATTCCTTTTGTCAAGTTCTGTCTTATAGTATACTGCAGGCTTTAGAGGTTATCAAAAAAAAAAAGAATAAATCATAAAAATAATAAAAAATCTGCTTAAAACTCTTAAAATTAAAATAATCTGTCAGACAACTGTTGCCAAGGTCAAGAATGAACTTTCAGGCTCCAATTGATTTTTCATCTGTTGTGCTCACATGGTGCAATCTTAAATGGTATAATCTCCTACACAAATATAGTTGTGTGACACGGAGACCTAAAACCATGTCTTTTTTCCACCACAGGAGTAATCATGTATCTCTGGGCAAATAAAAACGTCATGTTTTCTTCTATGTTAGCTGCACTGAACTGGAACTTTGAGGCAACAGGCATTTATACAATACACAAAGGATGATAGGTGGGGTCCAACAGCAAACTTGTGCCCAGAAATCTCCCAACACGTGAGAGTGGCCATCATCAAATGACATCTTCCTAACAAAAAAATTCTACAGTATATTGTATATATTGTATTAAATAATATATAAACTGATACAAAAACAAAACCTTTAAAATCTCATTTATGAGCCACTTGAACTTTGTGGCATCGTTTACATCTGCCTTTCTCTCTGCCACTATATCCTTGTTTTTTGCTGTTCAGGATGTTTTGAGCAGTGTGAATCAACCTTTGGGCAGAGTGTGTTCCTGTATGTGTCATCAATGTATAATGCAGAAAATCAGATCATCAATCACTCAATCTCTTTTGTTTAGAGCACACACTCTTGCTTGTTAAGCCCCAAAAGAAGGACTACGTTTGAAAAGAATGTTTACACACAGCGACAAGTCCTGCAAGCACACTTTTGATCATAAGCATAACTTTCCAGATGTCTTTGCATCAAATAATGCACAGAATTCACAAATTTAAAAAATACATGACAAAGTACTTCATGCAAATACTTTTATTTATGAATACTCTGCAGCACTGTACAATAGCACACACTTGTCTCTATTTCTGACCATTCATAATGATCATTTCAAATATAGACAAAATACTGTGCCTTCAGAAACAGTTCCCTTTTCACAATAATCTAAAAATACCTTGTTCTGTTTTAAATATGTAGCATAACTTTTTGAAAATAAAATATACATTATATGAAATATAACACTTGTTTATTGGATAGACTATATAGTACCAAATGCAATTATATGCAAACACACCTTCCCTCTGTGACTTATTACGCATTTCATGCCCAAAAAAAAAAGAGAAAAAAAGATGCCGCGCATAAAAAAGAAGCTGTACATACTTCTGTATGAAAATAGAAAATATCAAAGCAAGATGTGCACCAATAGCCTATATCATGTAACAAAGAACTTGTAGTACAAAAAGACCTACGAGAATAACCAGATAACACATTACCTGGAACACAGAGGTACGGGTACTGGGCTGGTAACAGGACAAAGACAAAACCTTGCACTGAGTGTCCACTTATGAACGTATGAGCCACCTCCATGCAAGTCTACAAGTAGATCCAACAGGTTCAACATAAACTACAGCTGGATCAAATAGTGACAGGGTCAAACAAGTAAACCAGAAGTTACAGTTTTAGCTTTAAATTTTGGTACTAGACCCAGTGAATGTAGATGTCCGATGCATAGCAAAAAGTTTGGTTTGGTATGTTTTATTTTCTTGTATTGCTACCCCATAAGTAAAGTGAGTGTTAACTAATTGCCAGTTATGCCCACAACTTATAAAACACTGATATGTCAACATTAAATTATAGAACATGTTTAGATACTGTGATTAGCATCCTAAAATCAATGTTCTGTACAGCATCAGTATTAAGCTTCTTCAGCTAAATTTATTATTATTGCCAAAACAATTCCAAATCTTTCTATTCATTAAAATAAAATGAATTGTGGATGTCCAGTTTAAATCAGGATTTGAAAAAAACGACAATACTGGATGTGTTACACACATGAAATTCTCTACAGAACAGTGTGTACAAGGCACACTGCGATCAATATAGCTACATCTATCATTTCCTGCAAAAAAGCACTTCTGAAATCACACATAAAAACTAAAATGTGACCAAAGAAAACACTCTGAGGTTAAATATAGAGTTCTGTTAATGCCACAAAATATAGTCTTCTTCATCAACAGAATGAGGATTAACAAAAATAACACTTAAATCAGATTTCTGATACACACTTGCAATTGCTGATGCTGAGACTGACAGCACCAAAGAGCAGGGAAGGTGCAAACATGAATACCTCCTACAGTAATCTCTGAGTATTTAAAGAGATTATTAGGTGCTCGCTGGTAACATAAAGCCAATAATCTCAGCAGAGCATATCTAACACTTGTACCAAAGGGAGAGGTTTAAAGCCGACGTTTAAATGCGATCAGCTCCTTGAAATGGAGACTTACTACTCAAATCATGTCACAAACATCTTGTTTACAACAACTATATTGCTTTTGAGTGAAACTATTCGAGGACCACAGTGTTTCTCATTGCAATCCAGGCTCTCTCAGTACATTCTCTATCACACAAGTATAAGAATAAAGAGCACAGGGTTTTATTAGTAATACACCCAAAGATACACTTCCAAAAATCTAATCTTTTCTTAACACAGATAAGAAAATATACATTTCTTCAGCAATTAAATGCCTTAAATTGATTTTTTATATTCTTAATAAAACTTTATAATTCTTACTTATTTACATTTGGTGTAGGTTAATACTGATTGTAATGCAATACTGTTGCCTTCTCGTGTTTTTTTTTTTTCAGTTACATTTCTTTTGTTTGTTGAGCAGAAGCACATTTACATTCATATTTCAACACTCAAGCTCGAGAAGGAGCCCAAGCGCAGACTGGAATAATGACATGCATTTTTCCAAAAGCAAAATAAGACAAACTTCAAAAGGAGGATGTCCGCTTGCTTGAGCAAATTGACTTTTTGAGAGGTGAAGAGAATGGAAGGACGAGGATGCCAAGGTTGAGAAGGCCAGGAGAATTGGCACTGGCGGTGCCTTTTATTTGGCTGTAAAAATGCTCTCGCAGCACCAGGACAGTCAGTTCTGTGAGAAATAATGTGTAACAATACTGGGGGGGTCACAGCTGTGAGGTGAGATGAAAACCTTTGTTGATGGAAAAAGCTGTTAACTTGGAAAAGACAGATATCCACAGTGGTGAATGCAGTGTCGGAGGTTACACTCTCTCCACTCGACTGGGGTCGTAAGAGTCTGATGAGAAAAGCAAGAGAGAAAAACTCAATCAAAAGTAAGTCAAAACTATATTATTTGTCCTTAAAAGGTGAAAATTAAAGGTTCCCTGTGAAGTTTTTGACAACCAGTAACGAAAGAGAGTAACTATTAAATGTGTAGGTCTCATTTCATTTATATTGTGCACACACTCAAGGATACACATACACACAATGCACATTCTTGGCAATAATTCTTCACTATTCCAGGGATCTATAAGGTGTGGTAACATGCCAAATAAGACTGAACTGAATCAGCAAAGTAAGAGAAACATTTTTTAACAAGTGAACACAGATATAAGAAAATTAGGGTTTTAAAACACTGTAAGAATCAGCTTTGCAAAATTTTTATGAGGAAAATGACTAAATTTAAATGACATACCTGCTTGAGAGTACCACTAAAGCTCAAAAATAACTTCAAACAACAAACTCCACAGGGTACCTTTATAGCAACAAATGAACATTTTGAGAAGTGGGTTTGTATCTTGTATCTTACTTGTTTAACAAATAAGAAGAATGTAAAAACAGTTATTTGTGGTTTTAAATAGGATGCTTCTCTACAAAAAAATATATCTGACAACAGAATAGTTAGTATAGGCACTGTTCAAAAGGCATTTTGACATTCTGCTCACACACTTTAACAAACCACATACACACTCACTCAAAACTAAATGTACATGCACAAGACTGATATTATTCTCACCAACTCACGCTCAGAAAAAAAAGCAAATATTCATTTCAAAAAAGTTAAAGTATCTCTTGACAATCATCAGTACAGAGCTAATGCTTGTATCACATGCCGAAACCCTATGACTTAAGGGTTAGGGTTAAACTTGGCGATCTGAAGCAGAAAAAGAGGAATAGCAGACAACTTGGATGCAGGGATGTACCAACATCCTTGGCAAACAGATGGATAACATGCATCATCATGGCCAGACACATGGGAGAAGGTTACCTCTGTTACAAAAGCTAAGATGCAAGTTTTGTTATTCTTAGTTTGTGACTTAATGTTAACTTGTTCATAGTAATCAGCTGTGAAATCAGTGTCAGTTTGGTCACTGTCTCTCAGTTTTCACATAATGTATGTGTCTGATTTAGTTCCAGGCAGTCCATATGCTGGTCTTTTTGGGCTCACACACACATTTTTTTTAATCCCTGAAGACCTCTAACCCATATAGTGTGCTATGCTGCTGCTTTACTTTGAGGCAAAACAAGCATATAAAGGGTTTGTGTCTAAATTCCTGCACACCCACCTGAGACAGAGAGCATCTCCTCATCCTCCATGTTTGAGGGGCCACAGGTCCCGGTGCTGAAGCTGAGTTGAGGCAGTGTTATTTCTCTTTTGGGAACACTGCGAGGTTTTGGAAGCAGAGGAGGCTTCTGAAGCTTTTTGCGCTGCTTTGGTTTGGGCAACTTCTCTCCCCCAGCGCCTTGAGTCGCCTCAGCTCTACTGACCTCCGCTGTATTCTGTCCATCGCTCACCTTCTCCACAGACTTTTCTGTGTCAACCTCCACAATTTTTAGCTCCACCTCCCCCTCGGGTTCTTCTGTTGTTGTTTCAACATTTACTTCTTTACTCTCTTCATTTTCTGTTTTTAGAGCAATCTCAACATTCATCTCTTCTGCCTCTTCTTCTTGTCTTTGCTCTGCCCCACATATCTCTTCATTCACTCCCTCTTTAAGAATACAAGCTTCCTCAAGCTCTACAATTTTCTCTTGCGTTTCAGTTGCATTTTCATGTTCATCTGGTTTTTCATCCTCCATTCCTCCTTCTTCTTCTAGTTTATTATCCACTTCCTCTTCTTGTTGCTCCACAACATACTCCACTTGCTCTTCTTGAACTTCAGTCTCCTCTCTGTCACCATTTGCCTCTTCAGACTCAGATCCTTTGAGACTGAGGTGTCTCATTTGACAGATTTGTTCTGAGTCCAGCTCTTTCAGACTAGCAAATCCTTCTGTGTCTGACTGAACGAGAGATGTAGCAGCTGAAGAAGCCGTAGAGTTTAGCTTATCTTCTGTGGATTCAATTAGTTTGCATAATCCTCCACGCCCCCTCTTCTCTACACTGCACATGCTAAGTGCTAGCTTCTCGTTAGGGGTGACGGGCAGGGATAAGGGAAGCTTACTGGGTGGAAACTCTGGCAGGTCCAGTACCACTGGACACTGAAGCTCGGCATCTTCATTGTCTTTCCTATCACTGTGATTGCTGCTGTGCTTTTGTCTGTCTTCTGTCTCACTGACCTCCTCTGTCTCTGCTCCCTGGACGATCAGGGTCTCTTCTTCGACTTGCTCGTGCTCTCCTTTAACCTGCTGTGTCTCTTCGGCTTGACTGTGTAGTTCCTCACTAACAGGTGTATTGTTATTACTGTGGTTGTCTTCTGACTGTTTGTCAGCCACACCCAAGGCTTCCACCGGGACGGATATACCAAGGATTCTGGCAGCCCTCTGCTCAATCGACTCATTTTCAGGGATACCTTTGGCACATTTGACCTCATACAGGTTGCTGAGGTCCTCTGCAGGTAAAGAATTAGCTTTCTCTTGAATCAGTAAGTTTTCCAGGTGCTTATCTGCTATAGTTGACTCATTCTTGTAGGTCATAGGTTCAGAAATGGCATATCTTTCATCACAGTTATCATTGTCAAACACAAAAGACACCTCCCTGGTCAACCTTGTGATATGTTGTAAACTCTCCTTCTGAGGTGATCTGCTGTTTTCACTCCTGCTTCTGCAGATGCGTAAATTCACTTCACCTCGGAATGGTGAATTGTTGTCTGATTTTGTCTTTCTGTCAGAATCCAACTTCACTTGAACCTCTTTGCTTGAATTGTGCTCAGGGCTACCAGTATTTTTATCAGGTGCTGTCCTGCTCTCCCACAACAGCTGCACTGACTGGCTAAACTCCCCATGATTGAGTGGAGATGAGGCTGAGAGAGAGCGCTGCATTGGTTCTCCAGGACCACCAGGAGTCTCTGTGTAGACTGTTAACCCCACGTCCCTCAGCATCGACTCTTGAGGGACTGGGATATCCTGTCTGTAGAGCTGGTTTGACTCATTTTGAGGGGATAGTGAAGGCTGGAGGCAACTTTCTGTGGGACATGGGTTGAGAAACATTGAGAGTTCATTTGTTGGTGCTAGGTTGTTGAACTGTGGTCTGGAGAAAACACTGTCCATGTCCATGGAGTCTAGATCAGCAGTAGAAGCCAAGGACTTTGATCTGACTTTTATATTTTGCGGTTTTTCTATGTGCATTGGTGGAAGACTGATGGCTTCCCTGCCTGGTTCTGGACCAACAGTGAAATGTGCTCCTGATTTAAACTGATCTAAGCTTTTATTTGCCCCATCTAAATTATTAATGTACTGACCAACATTGGGTCTCTTGCTGATTGTGTCTTCCATCTCCTTATTAATGCTCTCCAGTTCACCAATTGCATCACAGGGTCGCCGGTTCACTGGCTTCAAGAGAAACTGACCAAAGGCCACTTGCTCTGCACTCTCTAGGGGACTGGAGCTGCTCTTCTTAGGAGAAGATGGTTGCTTGTCTCCCTGATCCCTGGTCTGTGATGGGGAGGCAGGTTCTTGTTGTGAGAGTTGAAGTGAAGACAGTTGTGTTGGGCTGAGGTTAAGACGGGAGAAGGCGCTATTGCTAGAGAGATGAAGGTTTTTCTGGCCTGCCATGGGGTAGCCATAAGAGGAGCTATTGTCTGTTCCCAGACCACTGTCTTTGGTTGTGTCTGAGAAAGACCGGACATCCTCCTGTCCCCCAGGAGGACTCTGAGGTTCTGGACTTTTCACCACTGTCAAAGGTGAGCCAGTCTGGGTTTCCTGGTTGCGGTACTGATTTCCAGGCCAGGACCCAGCATAGCACAACTCTTTGTCTTCACTGGCTTGAAGTGCCCAGGCATCTATTATCTCCTTCCTTAGAGGAGCCCTCTTGTAGTTCCTCATTGAGGATGTGCTGCTGGTATGATAGTGAGAGTAGTGAGGCTTGATGGGCATTTCATTCACTGATTTGCTCCGTATGTTCGGGGTCTCTCTTAGGCCGACAGCGAAAATGTCTGAGTTGGTGACACTCAGGCTCGGTATTGTCTCGTTGTTGTTCTGATCTGCCGTTAAGTCTTTGCTAATGTTAGTTGGTGTGTGAACAGGGACAGACACAAGGCAGAAGATGGTCTCACTCACTCTCCTCTTGGTGTTCCTGTTGGTGTCTGATCCTGAATATGGGACAATTTTCTTCACTTGGGTGATGGTTTCTGCAAAGACCTGATCTGAGGTGGACCCCTGGTGAGAGGAAGTCCTTGTTAATGGGACCTGGAAGGCCGAAGAGGGAGATGAGGGTGGACGGTGGTTTTTGGGATATCTGTTGTTGCAGTTTTGGTCAATTGCTGGGAAGTTATCGACAGTCTTTTTGTGCAAATCACTGTCCCACCTGTTATTGTCATTGTCTAAGTCGCTAGAAGACGTCTGGTTAGCATCATCGGCCAGCTTGGCACCGATAAAAGGCCCCAGCGGCGGGGGCAAAAAGGCACTGTTGTCGGATGCAGGTTCCGACACGGTGACGCTGGGAAGCTCGTTGCGGATGTGGCGGATCTTGTCAGCGTCTGTCAAGGAGTTGCCACCCAGGGCTGAGGAAATATGGCGGATCCGGGGGTCATCAAAGGGGATGTACTGGATAGCTCCACCAGGGTGCTCATGGGTAGTATACACAGGGTAAAGTTGCTTCTGGCCAGACAGGCTTCTGTCTCTCTGTGGATCAGGCCAGGAGCCAGCTGGAGGTCTGGTGAACCAGTGAGATCCATCTGGTGCCACTTGTATCTGCTGGTACACATCCCCTCTGTACCTAATTTTAAAAATGACACAGTTTTACTTTATCTAAGCAACAAGAAAATAAAAAGTCTTGAGAAGACTGGAGTCTTTCTATTGTTACATGACATTAAATCCATGCAGCAAGATAAAATTGCAATCAAGCCTTGTACATGAAATGAAAAAGAGTGTGTGGCCTCAAATTGTGCTTCTTGAATATGCCTAAAAGCAAAAATCGGAGTGCTGTAGGGTTGTAGGGTTGAACACAATTTCTTTTGAACAATTCTGGCTCTATGGTCTTAGAATATATCTGTTGTCATATTTTACAACATGATCAACCTTGAAAATAATCCTCACACTAAACCCTTAATGTGTGTAAAACTATTTTCAGATTAAATGAAATAGTATAGTATTTGTCTTTGAAAATCAACTTTAATAAATAAAACTTGACAGTTTCTTCAGTGTAAATACATTTTGGCAGCAGGCTAATCCTACTGGGGGCTTAAATAATGATCAAATAATTGGTCCTTCAGGAAAACAAACTGTCATAGCTTATTGATCTTAGTGAAAATGTTGTTGTTGAAAGGATGAAAACCAAAAAACTGAGGCTGAGAATTTTTTCATATCAAAACATGTTGTGAATGCTTGAACTTAGAACATTGCAGTTTTTCCTTTTTTTTAAAATAAATTTCGACTTTTAGACTACACGCTTCGGAGATGTTAAAAGAAACAACAAAATAATTAAAATGTAAAGTAAACACTCACTGTTCAAATATGAAGTTTATATTTATGTCACAGTTTATGTGAAAGTCTTTAATTTGTTAATAAAAGACAAAGAAAAAAGAGCAGTTTACCTGTAGTCAACAGCAATTTCACCATATCCTCGGCGCCCCCCTCCCATTATAGGTGCTCTTTTATATGACGGGGGAGGGATGTATCCTGGAGGTCCAGAATCCTGTGCAAAGTAGTCCAGTTGGGGGTCACCTGTCCTTGATATGGGGAGTGGCGTTCTGTCCCTGGCCTGGGGAATCACTGAGTCTCTTCCAGACAGCACCTCACAGCTTCCCCTGATCTGCTGGTGCATCTCATAGGAGGGAGGTCTTGGGGGTCGGGTGAAGCGGGGCTTTGGTGTCATTGAGAGTTGATTGGCACTTGCCGGCCTGCCATTTTCCGGCCAGCGGGGTGCCCTGTAAAAATCTTGGTTTAACAGTAAGTGGCCATTGACCCGCCTGTACAATTCTTGACCAGAAGAGGCTATATCTACGTATTGCAGGCTCTCAGGCTGCAGCATCCTGGGCAGGGACTGGGATTTGGCTTTTGTCCTGGGGTGGACTACCATGCCCTCTGGTGTCCTAGCATGAAGCCGCTGCTGCTCCTGTGCCCTACGCTCACCCTCATTCTGTGACAGCTGGCGGCCGAAGCACACAGCTGGACGCCACTCATCTGTTCCCAGGCTCTGGCACTTCCTCTCAGTCGCTGTCCTCCACTGATGGAGAGCAGCTTCCCTCTCTCTAGAGCGTGCCTGAGCCTGGACCTGGGCCTGAGCCTGCACCTGTGCCTGAGCCTGGGCTGCCCAGCGCTGCCTCTCATGAGCTGCCCTCTGACACTCCTCTGCAGACAACTCCTGGCCTCTTGCTTGTTGGGAACCCTCCGGCCTGCCGTATCCCCCCTGACCTGCTACATGGGAATCTCTGAAGTCAGCATAGTCCAGCAGCACACTGAAGTCCTGACCTCTCCTCCTCCAGTAGGATACATCCCTGGACTGTGACTGAGGACCTCTGGTGCCATCACAGAACCTGTGAGGAAACACACACAATAAAGGCGACTTAAAACTTCAACCAACCAGTGCCTGTTGTGTTGAATAATTTTTGATACTCCTTTCCCTACGCCTTTCAGAATTAGATTTTTTCTTTTATTGGCAACTCTCAATACCTGACAATTCAACATGCATGCCTGATTTACATGGCAATTGACAAGATGAGCAGAGGTAAGCAGAATTTGACTTCTCGGCTAATTCTATTACTTTTGTCCTATTTTTGTGTTCAAAAGTATGAACTCTCTCCACAAAAAACTGCAAAAAAGCTTAGAAAATCCACTCTGAACAGCTATAAACGCTTTAACTTCAGAAATGGCCAGATTATGTTTTGAATAAACTTGTTAATATCAGGCAAAACCTCAATTTTGATTCTTTGTTTTCTGCAGATTTAAAGATGAGAAAATCTAATGTTGTAAACTACAAAAAAGTCGAGCACTTTAAAATATTAAAGCAACTGATCTCAGCAATTTAATTGTTCAGAGTCATCAAACACCAATGAATAGATAACATACAAAAAATAACAGGCTGACAGTCTAAAATGTTGACAGGTAGAAAAAGACATCATCTCCCACTAGATGGAGACAGATGACCATTACTAGCAGTGGAATGTCAAGTAATCATTTTTCTATGGGACACTATAAACACTTTACACAATGACACATTGTGTCTGTCCCAAATGTCCTCAATGACAGATCAACATGGAGCTCTTTTCCTTAACATTTTCTCTCATGCACTGTTCTTTGGTTCTAACCTGAGAGAATAAGCAGTTTTCACTAAACAAGTACAAGCAAAGCACAACTATATCCCTCGGAAGATTTTTGATGGCAGACCTGATGGGTCTCTGCATACAGCTCGATCATTTCAGGCTATTTGTGGTGCTGCTGACTGACTGACTGACTGACAACGCAAACAAGACGTAAACACATGTGCACACCCCCCCGAGGCCGAGGCCAGTAAGCGTCCTTGACATTTCCATCCATGATCATCACTGGCCAGAGATGTTTGCTGGGGGAAGGGGGCTCTGGCCATGCCAATCTGCTAAAATTTTAAGGGCATTTCATGTAAGATGAGTTACCATCATTAGTCTAATTGGGTCTAAGTAGCACTGCCTAATGGAAGCGCCAAGATAGGCCTGTTCCTTATCTAAACTAAAGCTGCCAGGCGGATTTGGAAAAAAAAAAAGATGAGCAAACAACAGACTGAAATTGCAGGACATATGTCTTAGCAATCCCCACATTCCCAAAAGAATGCTCTGATAGGACTGGCAGAGCAGCAACATGAAAATGCGGATTACTGGTCTCAAAAAACAAAATCAAAAAGTGACAAAAAAACACTAACACATCCACTGACATTACTCAAGGTCATTTGACTATTTTCAGATGCTCTGTCATTGGATGGTGGCAAAAGGGATTAGGGGAAAAAAACGATAGTCAGCCAAACAAAATGGGAGGAAAAAGGGAAAAATCTGACAAGCCTGCCTAATTGTGTGGACATGAGAACAGCTGTATTGACTTTGTCTCAGTTACAGTACACTAACCCCCTGAACTAGTGCAAATAGGCAAACTAAACAATCCTATTTTTTTAGGAAAAAACAGATTGGCTGCAGCCAGGCAATATCTGTGGAAATATCATACGTTCTAACAGTTCCTACCCGAGAGGGTTTCAATTGCATAACTCCAGTCTAGGCTAAATATAGCCTTTCCTCCATATACATATTTAAATGAACCCTATATGAATCCTGTATTATTGATGGGGCATGCATTATATAAAGTAGGTGTAATGCTTGTGTGTGACAGTGGAAGCCAGTTGTGCATTTATGGTTATTTTTGGGGTTAGACTGAAGAAGGGGGTATCCTGACAAATCTGGCAAACTGTGTGTGTGCAAGACTGAGCATGCTCAAACAGGGCACATAGGTTTCCCCAAATGGTGCTTTAATTATACCTCCAAGGTCCCATGTGGCAGATTAAGATTCATGCATACATTATCCCTCCTGGCCTACGCAAAACTTGATTGAGATAGAGGGAAATAGCAATTATATTAGAAGTTATTCACAAGGGTAGAGAGAGAGAGAGAGAGAGAGAGAGAGAGAGAGAAAAATGGCAAGAAAGCCTGTTAGGTTGTTCCATTTAAGACAGAATGCAACGTTAGCATGCAAAACTCCTTAATGAGTTATTTAATTTAATTCATCTGCTCCACCAAAGCACAATGAACAATGAATGATTGTGACATTTGTCAATAAATGGCAATGACCGCTGTAATCAACTTAGTAAAGGCAAAAGGGTTGATCAAACAGGACCACACTGCTGATGGTAAAGTTCAACACAGGCTGTGTCTTACCCGCTGTCTGAGGTCAGCGACTCTCCCAAGGAATGAGTGTCAATTTGGCTCCGGCTCTCACCCTCCCGCCTGGACTGGCTCCTGTCCCTGGGTTCGTTGTTGTTGTTGTTGGGACAGCCGCTCCCATACACTTGAGGCTGTCTGGTTCCCCCACTGCTCCCATAGGGCACCCCGGGCCCTCTTTCATAGCCATTCACTGTCCTGGAGCCGGGCATGTTCTCCAGGATTTCATGGTGTTTGCTGTAGGACGGCGGTGAGGACGGGGGAGCCTGGCGGGACGAGGATGCGATTGCTGGGGTAGGATTGGAAGAGGAGGTTGTATGCTTGGGTAGCTTGTATCCATGAGAGATGAGGAGGTCCTCCACGCTGTACATGATCGCATTTGTTTATGCTGGTGTGTTTTCTTTTTTTTTCCTTTTTCTGCCTATGTTTTTTTAAGGGAGAGGAAGGTAGGTCGGTTGTCAAAGCGTCTTTGCTTCTTCCCTACGTGCAGCGGCAGGATCACCGGCACAGCTGCGCAGCTGAGGCCATCACTGGGAAAAAAAAGAAAGAGGGGGATGACATGAAGAGACAAGAAGAGAGACAGAGAAAAGAAGGTGACGATAAAACCATTATCCCTGCTTCCCGTGTCCTCTTTTATGTCAATGGTCCTAACCTATATGGACAGTTGAGAGGATAAACACAAAAAAACACAAACCCAAATTCTAAGCCGCCACAACACAGAGATCACCCGCCTTCCCAGAAGCCTGTCCCTCCCTCCTCTCTTCTCCAGTCCTCCTAGCAACAACCCTTTTTCCATTTCACTCGGCGATCACCGGCACCAAACCCGTCTATGTCCAGAACTGAGGAGGAGCAAGAGGTAAATAAGCACACTCAAAAACAACCTACAATGATGATCAGAGGCAACAAGAGTTTCAGAAGGCTGCTGGTGCTGCAGTGAAATGTCACTGTTTACTGTGGGCTCCCTGAAGACTCCCATACAGTGGCAGTATGGTAGCTGTTAGCAGCCCACAAAAGCTTATGTTTTGCATCAGTGAGGAAACTGGAGGATTGCATTCCTCCCTGCTCACTATCACATCCCATCTTGTTACATCTTTTCCTCATCTTATCTTATATATGAACATGTTTTTAAGTCATAAGCCCCACAAAAAAAGATAAGGTATTTCATATTCCAAAACTACTTCCTTATTTTCTGACTCAAGAAATCAATCAAAAAAGACACAAAATGTCAGAATTAAAAAGAACTGAACTAATGGTTTTTTTTTTCTTTTCTGGTGTATGTACTGCTCAAATGATTAGCAATGAATAATTGTGACATTTGTCAATAAATGACACAATCAATTGGCCAAAATTCAATGATTCCTACTCTTCAAATGATAACTTTCTTATTCCTCTATAACAGTGAATTAAATATATCTGGGCCCTTTGACTGCAGGCGGGACAAATATGCAGAGTAAAGAAGCAGTGATGGACGATTCTCATTACTTTCTCATATTTTATACACTACACAATTGTTCAATTATACAAGGCAATGATCAAAATAATAGTGAAATTCAGCCATATGTTTCTTTTTTTTCAACCAGCACTAATGCTGAGTGTTTTAACTTAACATGAAGAGTGAACATGAAAGTTGTTGGAGAAAACTGCCGTTGAGGGACACTGAAATAACACTGAGTAAAACTAATCTACCAGGACTGTAGACTGGCATCCCTGCCCAAAAATGACTTTAAGCGTTATTATTAACGAGAGCCAATGAGGAATCAAATTGATGATACCCAGGGTGCATCTGCTCATGATGTAATGTCCTTGATGAAGTCATGCTTGCTGCCTTGTCAACAGGACAGATGCTGCTGCAGCCCACTCATTCAATACTCTCCACTTGAACAGACTGCCAACAACCTGGCTGTCCTTAATAAGAAATGGCATTCAGGAACATCAGTGTGAGACTCGTTGCCAGAATCAAATGCTGTTTAGACAGTTTAAAAGCCAATCACACTACGATTGTTTAATGGCAGAGCCAAATTGCTTGTTTTCGGTTCTGAAAAAAAACAGACTGCCGAATGCAGCTTCACTGGAATGTATTCAGCTGCAAACAGATTAGCATTTGTTTTGCTTCTTAGCATTTGTTTAGCATGATAGTCCCATAGAGACGAAAAAAATCCATCCATGAAAGGAGTCCTGACTCAGAGGGCAGAATCACTACCCCTCTGTGTTTCCTCCTGCTCCCTCTCTGCCTCCCTCCTTCTGGTACCTGAACCCTAGGATAGCCTACTAGGTGATTAACAAAATCCAAGACCGTGAAATACTGCTCTCTTAGTATGTCTGGCTCTCTAATACGATTATCTTTTTCTTTTAAAACCTTAAACCTGTTAGCTTTGGAGGATTGACTCTTGGCACTTACCCAGTTAATACTTTTGTTGAGTTTAACTATTTCCATTTGCGTTTTGAGTAATCTCCTCAGGAGAGGTTAGTTCTGATTTTGGTAGAGAGATGAACGATGTCAAATGCAAAAAAATTGTTTTGGTTTGCTTTTTTTTGCTTGAAGATGAGCAACTAGAACAGGGACATACACATTTTTTCCCTGACTGTTATTTCATAAACTGTAGTCGAACTAGTGCTGGGCAGCAGGCCAGTGACTGTGTTTAATGAGTCACATAATGTCTCTGAAATACTGTAAATGCCAGCAGAATGAGATCCAAGACTGTAATATTTGTGGCCATTTTTCACTACATAGTTTTCTCTAAAATGTAAACAATTTTTTCTTCACTTAAAACTAACACCAGGGTTACTACAGTGCTGATTGTCCATATCAGGCTTAAAGATCAGAGTCAGATTGGTTTCACTACCCTTTCCTTCCTGCAGATGAAGCCTTTGCCTCCAGCCAGGCAAAAGCTTAATTAAGTGAGCCTTAGGTCGAGGGATATGCTTATTAATATGCTAATTCACTTTTGTTATGATAGCTGCACATTAACCTGTCTTAACTGCACATCCATATGATGTCTAATCTGGCTAAACCCTTAATCTGAGGCAATTGCTCTAGGTATCATCACAAAATGAGGATTATCTCAATCATCAGTAAAAAAGTGAGGATTTCCTCCCGTAAAGTGACCTGCCCTCATTCAGTCCCCCCATAAATACCCCACCCTTACTCTCCACTCCCCATGTCAAGCTCAGTGTAAATACTGTTAATGCTGTTACGCAACAGAATTACCCATTTTATATCAAATAAAACCTCAGATTGAAGCAAAGGTAGGCAACAATGGTCCGCTTTCATCCCCTCAAACACAACAACATTGTGTTTCACTACAATGTAGTCTTGTGTGAAAAAGACTGGCATCACAGGCCCTCAAATTTAAGGAGTGGGGGAAAAAAGTGCAGATCTGCTTAATTTTAATGACACAGCTCAAAGAAATTAATAACAAAATTTATGGTTTATGGTTACCATTTGCTGCAATGTAAGCTAAAAATAAATAGAACCACATGAGGGTTGGCATTTCCCTAAAGAAGACCCTCATACCAGCCGCCACATTTTCTTTAATCAGCCTCTGTACACACACTACTACAATAACATCATTTACTACTTTGTGAAACACTTAAGACAACCACGTCTGAGGTCAAGTGAACTTTTGTTAAGGCCACAGCTTGTTTATTAAAAACAGATCCAAGCATTTTTTTAAGGTGTGTGAGGTTGGCCTGTGCCCTCACTGGTGGCTACACCAGCGGCAGGCTGCAGGGGCATGATGGTTTGCAGGTTGACAGTTTGGTGTCAGCTCCTTATTCATGGCCCAACTGAGATGAGGGCATATTGGGGAGATGGGGAGGAAGGGAAGCAGGGGGACAGCACGGGTGGCAGACAATGCGGGACGGAGACCTAGATCAGGCCTTGGAGGCAGAACTGCAGAGATAGAGGGTGTTGGTGCATATTCCAGATTGCAGACACACTATGTGAAATATCTGCCTGTGTATTTATATATCTATGTAGATAAATCTATCTACATCTGTACATACGTCTATACATATATGTGTGTTTGTGTGCATGTTAAGAGAGGGAGAGAGGTATATAGTTAGATGTAGATATAGTAAATTGTATAACAGGCGTAAAGTATAAAAACAGATCGTCTGCCTTTGGTCAAAACCAACTGAGTAACAGTGATTAATGTCCTGAAGAAGACACAGACATGTGTTAAAATAGCACATCCCCTCTAAAAGTGAAGACAAAAACAAATCAGGATTTAACAGCTCTAGCTAAAAAAAAAAAGAAAAAAGAAAACGACACAACAAAAGAAATCTCATACAACAGAGCCTGGAACCAAAAAGACGATTAGCCTGCTTCCTAAAATATTCCACAAGAGCCACACCTCTCCAACACATTGTTCCCAGTCTCCTTGGATCTATAACAACTGACCCAAGTGGGTGTGTACTTGGCTAGTGTATGGCCTGCATCTGTTAGGTCTGTGCACGCACAGGGGTTTCTCAGGGATGACAGCCCATCACATTCAGCAAACAGCAATGGTTCGCACATTGTTTATCTATGTGACATCACTGTGTCCCACAAAGGGGCCGTCTCTCTTCCTGAGGAACTGCGTTGTTGTGAGGATAGAGGAGAGTCAACCGTGTCGCAATCTTTCCAATCAGGCTCTTTGCAGGCTCCTGTTTGTCCCAGGGAAAGAATGTGGAGGCTTGTTTTTGGCTCAGGTCAGAGAAATAAACAGTCAAAACTACCACAGGTCATATATTACCTTAAATTGACCTCTAGAAAGCATAATGCTCTCCATCTGAGGTAGAGTGAGGTGGAGAACATTGAGTAACAACATAACAACACAAAATGTTGGGAGCTGTCTGCCCTCTGGAAACTCGCCATCGGAAAAATTCTGCTAGGCTCAGGTGCAATGCAGCTAGAGTTTAGGGTAATTATGACCTATTACTATTCACCACGTTGCACACCATGTGCTTTCTCTAACGCTCACGCCCCCTAGAGAGGAGCAACAGGCAGGGCCTGTGCATTGAAAGTCAATTAGCTCATGCAAAAAAAAAAAAAAGTTTAGCCAAAAACCACCCACTTACATTATTTTGTTGAGCATATCCCATGGCAACAGTTGTTTTTCTTTTGTGAATGGCAGCTCACAGACAATAGCATGTGAGCCTCTAAGATATTCCCACTGCATTGCCTCGGTCCAAAAATTATTACAGTCAGGCTCCACTGGCAGTGAAATCAAAGGCAGGATGGGTTGAGTTGTGGGGTGTTGTTTTCGTTCCACCATATTCCAACACATCACAGCTCGAAAACAGAACGGTCTGGTTCTGATTCATTTCAGACTTTCAAAAAGTAATCCAGCCAAACATTTCTCGAACTCAGTATCATTGTTTCACTCCACAGAAAATGTTCAATGACAACTGGCTCATGCACAAGAATGGTATAGCTAATAGCTCATTAATGCACAAGCCAATGCCAAGCAGCAACCAGTAAGACACTGAGGATATGAGAGTAGTTATATCAATGAACTCATTTTCCATTGTATAGCAGGCTTAGCTCAGTTCAGCTGATATGTAGGGATTTGACGTCAACAGATTTCCTTCAACTGAATGCATCCAAATCTCCTATGTGGAGAAAGATTCAGAGTTATGCATTCAGTCCAAAACACCACAGCTCCTGCCAGCATTTAAAAAATTCTAATTTCATATTGTGGGGGGGTGTGGGTTGTACACATAAAGGGGAGGTTATTAGGCACACTAATCAACTGAGGCACTGTTCTGAAACACAGTAGGCTTCACCTGCAGTGAACTTTTCCCATTCCATGCTGTTTCTGAGCATGCCAAACTGGCTTCATGGTAATTAGTGTCTGTCAAGGTCCAGGGTTTGCTGGAGATGACAGTGGCATGGTTTATCAGCCAGACACTGTGATCAAAGAGCTAGCATTAGCATGCTCTGGCTCTCTGCTAATCAGATGGACTCTGCAGGCCATGCCTCGCGAACAGTATTAGAGAGGGAAAACGTATGATCCAACATAAACATATGACATGCTTTATTATATGTATGTGATAGGATGTGGCAAGGCGACTGCAGGATTATGCTCACAGATGACAGGAATTTTGATTACAGGTGGGATAAAAAGGCTCAGTAATTTAAGGGCTGTCATGATGGACAGCGTGAAGAATGTGAAAAACTGCTGTGCATGAAAACACATGAAAATGAATGGTCAGGGTTATTTCAAGCATTCATCAGAGGCCTGATATAAAACTGACAGAATTAACAAAGCAGTTAGCACAACCATCTGCAAAACATAAGAAAATGCACCGGCTAGCATCAAGCTAGGACATAAAAACATACAAGATGAGTGTGCATTTCAGGCCTTTCCCTGTATTCTTGCTCTGAAAAGCACACTGGCAGATGTCAGTAGCTTTCACACATTTCTGGCTGGCTTCTTCCACCAGCCTCCTTCCTCCTGCCTGCGTCACCTCTGCTCTGACATCACATGCAACATCAGGCAGGACCTTCGAGGGGATCCCTGTAGCCAGGCAAACATCAGATGACTTTCAAAGGCTTCGGCTAGAGCTACCCAATGGCAAAGAAACTAATTTTCCTGATGCACTTGTCCTATAAATAAAGCCGAAGACGGACAGAGAGTGGACAGAGAGAGAGAGAGAGGAAGACTGTCAAACACGCTAGAACAACTAGTGCACACATGTGATTACTGGAAAGGGAAAGTCTTGCCCTGGGATAAGCAGACTTCTGCAGCACCAAACCAGGAAATCATTCCAGTCCACACTTATCGCTTGCTTTTTGGACCACTCCTGAAAGTTGAACTGTTATGACTCATCTCATGGCAATGGAGGGCCCCTCCAGTTTCGCTGACCAACCCTTTCCTCCGCTGCTGGAAGGAATTAATGAGCCGCTTCCCTTCTTAATACGCTCCCCATCCCACCATATCCCTCCTCCTCTCTGGCCTTCTGTTCACACACCATCCAAGTCTCAAGGATGTGTGAAAGACCTACCAGATAACACACATGCACCCACGCACACACACTTTAGATCTGTTCCTACCTTTTCCTGTGAAAATGCACATTAGCTCCTGCTGGCCCGGGTCTACGTTTAGCAGTATTTCATCCTTTGAACTCGTCAGCTGCTGTTATCCACAAATCCTGCACACTGTCTATAAAATGCCTCTTTACTGACATTTACGAACAGCTTTTAATGCAAGCTCACTGAGCTATGAAAGGCCTTGGCGAGAGGGAACAGATCACTCCTGGGCAGTGTTAATAGTACTTCCATAATAAGCAGCACTACCAAAATAATCAGACTTGAGGCAGTGACAGACCATACCAAGGAGGAGTGAGTTGGTTAAATCCCATGGAATAAAAAACTACACATATTACCACAGTTGTAATGATTGTACTCCACTTATTTAGTGTGGCAACATTGCAATAATCAAGTGACAACATAAGTAAAGTTAAACAAGTCTGGGGAAATCTTGATTCTGGCAATCTGGCCTCTAGAGGTCCCTAAGTGACAGCAGCATTTTTTTTGTTAATATGACAGCAAGACCTTCTAAAATTAAAGGCATTAAGCAAATACTAACACTGTGACATAATCTGAGATATGAGTATGCTTAAAAGCAAAAAGTGTTTCGTATCCAGTCTTGTCAACTCATAAATACTACTGCTCTGTAAATACCTTTCAAATAAGAAATTAAGTATTACAATATCATAACGTAAGTCTTAAGCAGATGAGGAAATTAATCATTTTCAGCATACTGACAGTGAGAAAGCTGTTTTGACACCATGGCCATGCAAGGTTAGGAGGCAGCGCGTGCAGGAGGCTGCACGGGGGAAGGAGAAGAGAGGTCAAGCAGCAGCCATCATCATGCAAACAGCAGGTGTGACAAAGTGACAACAAGCAAACATCAAAGCAACCTAAACTTGGCATACCATTTGCCAGGGGCTCTTTGCAGCCCGTTTCCATCGCCATTTGGTGTTCCTTATATAAACCCGAGCGGTACCGAGAGCTACACAGCACAACTGGACCGGACTGTTGTCATCATGTCGTTATGAAATGATTGACAAGGCTTGGCATGAAGCTAGCCCCCGCTGCTTCCCTCTTGTATGCAGGTTGCAGCCGTGGCAGCGTACAAGCCCGCAGTTCACCGACACAAGGAGAACCACGCCGAATCCCGTCAAAACATCTATCTGTTCAAGCTTTCTCCACAGTAAGGAATAACGCGTACCTGACTTGAGACTTCACACCGTTCACGGATCAGCAGAGGTCCTTGGGTATTTGGCGGATGGATGACCCACAACACACTGTATTTGCAATGATCTGTTTTGTAACTCCAGCTGCAACTATCACACATCAGAGCACACTGTGGATGAAATATCCCACCACTGTGGAAATTAAAGGCAAACAATTGCACAACTTAAAATTGCAAAATTGCGATAGCTGTTAGGAGTAAAACAGAATGCCTATTAAATACAAGCCGTGGCCGCAGTATTTAGTTCAAGTCCATAACTAGAGTTCCTGTGGTAATAAATCTCCGCTCGTATGCTAGGACATATAAAACTGCGTAATTTGGCGGAGTTTGGCCTCTGTTCCACAGCAGAGACAACGGCACCTAACGGGGCTAACGCTAGCCCGGCTAGCTCCATCAGCAATCTTTAACCTTCAGCTGATCGGAGCGCGTCCGCAAACAGTGGCAGCCTCCGCCGCCGCAAACGCTTCAAGTTAAAAAAAAAACAAAGACCGCCATCCTCCCACTCCTTCACCTTCTAACGTCGCCTTCCGAAAGTGTCACAGCATTGTCCTGGATCCTCTAATCCCGGCAGAGGAGGCAGGGACAGCCGGACAGGAGAGCACCGAGGGAGCTTGCTTGGCTGCAAGTTGAGGGACCGCTCGATATGTTGAAGGCAGAGCAGATGCGACTCTCCACCTCTGTCTGCTCCTCGCCAACAGCTGCTCTCCACCTCCTCTGCTGACTGCATGTGTCGTGAATGTTTAGAAAAACAGAATTCCAACAGAATGCCAAGGTTCAAGGCGGTCTATCACCCGACCAGGAGCCACTTTTACCTGTGAAATGCGTCGTTGCGTTGCCGCCTAGTCCCCGGCGCTCATCACCGCCGCTGCTCTGGACGGACTGAGCTGGGATCTGCTAAGGGAACAGCCCCTCTACACTACAGCAGCACACAGGAAACATCCCTCTTCTTCAACGGGGAGGCAACTGGATGCTGCTAAGTGATAAAGTCATGTCACACCAGGCATTTTAAGATAAAGCAATCACACTCATGCAATCAGTCAGTCAATCAATCAATCAATCAATCAATCAACCAATCTATCTATCTATCTATCTATCTATCTATCTATCTATCTATCTATCTATCTATCTATCTATCTATCTATCTGTGTTATCTTTATATGCAGACAAGAAAAAATTAATTAACTTCTATATTTGCAAACTGTAATTACTATCATAATTATTTCTGTCAGCCTATAAAGGTTGATTACTTGCAAGCTGACAATCACACATCTTCTATTTCTATGCTGTTTGCTGTATGTGTGTGGCATATGCACAGAAACTAAATATTGTATCTGTTTTTTGGAACTTTACCTATAAAAATATACTAGATAATGTGTATTTATATCCTCCTAAATTCACTTCTTTTCTGTTCACATGTGCAGAGATAAAAAATCAGTAAAATGATCTATTGGTCAATAGTCTGAAAATAGAGTTGCAAACATTTCAGTGATTGATTAATATTTTAAGCCAACTCCCAAGTAAATGTTCAATGGGATCTGTGGTTCCAGGTTGTTTTTCTCAAATGTGACAACATCATCGTCTTGCATTACATGATACTGAATATCTGTGCTTCAAAAAAGTGATTTGCATTTTTCACTGTCTTCTTAAGTTTTTTTTACATATTAAAAAAATCTTTAAATAATAATAAAAAAATCATGATCAGTAAAAAGGTTAAAAAAAAGAAAATATTTATTGGCTTGGCCATGTACTATAAAAGTGAAAATATACTCAAAAATTGTATCTACGAAACATTGCATAACCAGGTAACCAGGTATTGTTATTACTAAACATTATTTACAGCAGTTAATCAAACTTAGGCCCTCTTTTTTTGTTTTAGTTCTCTTGTAAAGTTTGCTAAAACCCACTTAACGCCTTTCTGGCTCCAGGCTCTCCAACCTGAAAGTTGTACACACTTTCAACCTCTTCAAAAGAAGAGAGGGCCCTAAACCCTCAATAATATTGAGACAGATGTTGCTAATAACAGAATTCTCTTGAAATTCAGGGAGGCTGGTTGGCTTGTGTTGGCCCTGGCTTGTGTATGATCACAGTGGAAATACTTTCAGTGGACTGCTGTATCAGAAAAATAAAACGCATCCCCTAATTCATTTGTAACACTGATTTTTTTTCATACCCACTTTGTCTGATCACAGTTATCTCCTTGGCAATTATAGCTACAACAATACAAGTTTACTTGAAGTCTGCTTAACTTTGAATTACCTTCTTGATCACTATCTCCTTTCCTGTTAAGCCAGCCATTGTTACAGTTGTTGACCTTACATGTCCTGTGGCCAGTAGTATAGTAAGAAGAAATATCCATTATGACTTAATAAAATTAAAAAGACAGTGGTTGGTTGTAATTCCCTGTAGGGTTTGTACACAGTTTGTCCAATAAAATGAAGCATTTATACAGTAGATGTATTGACTTTGGAGCGTAAGACATGTTAAGGCAAGGAGAAACTGAGAAAAGTAAGAGATTCTGACGAGAACAATAGAAGTGATATGAGATGATATGAGATACTGTAACTGCTGTGTTACAATTCTCAGGAAAAGGCATATCATTTATTTTGGCTGGTAACTTACTGGCATTTGCTCAATATCAGTGACGGTAAACACTGCTGCTGCTCCCTGTGTTCATAGAGTGCATGCTGCCTGCACCGCATTGCACACCCCAATCTGGCTGTGTCTGTTTTCAATTGTGCCGTACATATGCAGTTCATATGCAATGCAATGAAATGTGGTGAAGAGACGTTGATGTCACTGCTCCGTTCGCCAGTAGTGGTTTTTGAGTTTTAGCGTTTGTGAGCCTGGTGAGCAGAGCTGCACAGTGTGGGCTGCTGCAGTTGCAGTTCCCAAGAACTCTGGGTTAACATCTTGACTCTGTAGGTGTGGTGGTTTTATGTGGATATCTCCCTGCTCCTCTAGTCAGTGAGCAAAACCGACCAGAGAGGGAAGTCTATTGTGAATTAATGAATCTTAAGAGTGGTGTAATATACTGGGCGGTAGCTGGATTTCTAGCAGAGCAAGAAATTGCAAAGACTGAGTCTGGGCTATTTTTACATGTAGCTATTTTGTATGCCTGAATGCAAGTATTCATTTAATTAATTTAGCTGTGGCCTTGAATTTTCCAAAATCCTTTTTCTTTCCCTACTCAATGGTAGGGAACTTTTTAGATCCTAGAAAGCTAGTAAAGTTAAAAATATTGAGTCAAAAAGAAATAGAATGTAGATTTCAAATGCATTTAATTAGAATTCCTTAATTACAAAACTATCCTCAACTGCAACTTCAGGCCTGTCTAACAAGACTTTATGCCATATTTTAAGACCAATAAGTAAGAGGTAGCCTGCATGGTGTATTGTGTAAGTTACCTCTGCTGACACTAGGCTTACATCAGGTGGCTGTGGAAAGAGGCTTGCTACAATAGCTTTAAATAGATCAGCAGGTAATGGGCTTTGGAAAGCTGTAATTGTAGCAACCCTAATGTAGCGAGTGTTGCCACCTTTTAAAGCTTGGCATGGGCCAGACAGATTACCATCAGGGTGCTACGGTGCCACCTGGCAAACACGGCCCTCTCTGTGATCGGTCTAATTTACGGCTACTGGTCACCCAAGAACTGGCTCGCAGGCTCTTGTCTCAGCATTTGCTTTGAGTTCTCCTCTGACAAAAAAACTGATGATGATTTAAACTTTCTTCTCCAAATCAAAAAGAAAAAAAGAAAACTTGCCAAGCTGTTTGAAAGACTCAGGTATTTTTTTTTTTTTAAGAATCATTTCCAGATGGATTTTATTCAAGATCACCTTGATGATTCGCTCACATGAGACTGTCAAAGAATAATTTTATGCTGCTGCTAGTCTATCTAGCTGATTTCAAAAGTTGGACCCTCTTTCATACAAAAAGAATGTGCTAAACTTGGCTCAGCTATAATAACTGCACATTTGTGGGCCTGGTGGACCAAAATTGTCCATTTCCCATCAGAATCCATCAGCAGACCTATAATTAGGATTTTTTTAGGCACACCAGAGGATCTAGTGGTCACTGCATTCATCTGAATCTATCTCACAGAGCCACGGGAGCTGCCCCGAATCCAAACAATTGCACCACAGTGTAACGTAAACACAAAATTGAATCTGTGTTACATTCTTCTATCCGTCACCACCGCCTCGAAAACTAAAAACAACTATGAATCAACAGAAGGAAACCATTGTCAACATTTGAGCAATTGCTAGACGGTGATCATGAACATGTGCTCCCTGTTTACTGCTCAGTAACACTGTTGTCTGTCCGTCACAAAATGTCTGTATATGCAATTCATTTGAAAACAAAATGTAGTATTCACCCATCACATGTTAGGAGATGATTACTATTCAAATACACTGAGAGAGAGTGGGATCATTACATCATATCCCAACACTGGTTATCTAATCTACTCAGTTTCTTCCTCCGGAAAGCTTTTATTTTTCTAGGATGTGATCCCACAGCAACTGGTCAGCAACTAGCTGAAACAGCAGAGGCAAAGTTTGGGAAAAAGCAATGATATTCAGGACTTCAACAAACATATGGAGTCCCACGCTCACGCACACACAGAAGCACTGAATCCTCTCAAATATGATTTCAAGGCCTCTTCCCAGTAACACAGCTGCAATCAAACCTGCTCTACACCAACAATGTAAATCCTTAAACAGCCAGCGTTTGACGGAGTTAAGTGTCTACCGTAACTCGGGACAGATGTGGAGAGAGCTTGACTGTATGAGGTCTGAGCCTCCCTGGAGGTATCGCACCACCCACAGGCATCTGCTCAGGAGATCTGAGAGGCCGACCGGGGATTTTTCTGTGTTTTGGTCCGGCCGTGGATTGTGGTTATTGTTATAAGGTAAGAGATCTGTGGGGAAGAGGGCATGCAGGCCACTCTCAACACATGAGGATCATGTAAAGCCCCCTCACCTCTGAACCCACAGTGTGAACAGCTGCCTCGTGTTGATGCAGAGATTCACTTTGATCCACCTTGATCCAGATTCATGAAGACAACTGTGTCTTTCTTTTGGAAATTGCATGTTCATCTACCTGTTTTTACCAGCTACCTGTTCAGATGAAATATTTTCCCACCAGGGCTGGATTGACCTGCTGCAGAGCCAAGGGGCAAGAAGTCATCTATGGGTCCCTACTGAGCCATCAGCGTTCGCCTGTTAAGTAAGACATAAGCTTCTTAAAAGCATTTTTTTTATGGTATACTCCATATAAGCATACTATCAACTAAAGCAATAAAGATTTTAAATAATTTTGACCAATGCATCTTTACAAAACACAGAAGGCCTTCCTCTTGCCCCTCTGATTTTAATCAACAATAATAAAGAAATCAAAACACAACAGAGTGAACCCTCAAAGGAGTTATTAAGCCATGTCACCCGACACTCATGTAATTACATCACTAATTTGTGATGATCAGTGCATTCCGGCAGCTGTTTTGAAATGTTGTATTTCACTATTATATTGTCCACCCTCATCCTAAAACGTACTATTGTTACTCAGTAAATGACAAATTCCCAGAAGCCTTACAACGATACAGTTTAGGCAGTTAGCAGTGAACCAAAACCAGAGCTATGTGTAGCCTAGTTGTTACATTTAACCAAAAAATTATCTTGTCAGGGCTTTTTAGAGGACAAATTATGTAACGGAGACTCAGTTTCTTGGGGACCTGAGGCATGGCATTGGCATCTCTGTACTGCAGTTTGTCAGCAGATACATAAATTGATACAGATGCATCTACATGAATTATTTTATATCTTTACTTAGCCAGTTTATCATCATCACAATTACTACCTGCAACAACAGGAAGATTGCAAAGGACACACCTCTAAACAACACCCTAACACAAAGCACTTCCATTGACTCTGTATAAAAGCTAATTAGCATGTGAGCAGCAAGGCTGCATTTAATATATAAAAGTAATTGAAAAATAAATGAAATGTCCAGCTTCTACCACTCCCAGCCTGTAGTAGTAAAATGGAAAACTTCCCCAAACCCTATGAAAAAAAAACAAGCTTCATATTGGACAGCTGCTAGATCATTATACCTTTTATGAAGTAAAAAGTATAAAAATATTGACATTTATATAATTTCGTTAAAAAAGATCAACTTGGAAATCAATTGAAAAGAGCAAATGTTTAACTTAACTGATGGTGTCAGTGAAGAGGTATCCAATGCTGGGGGACATACGACAAAAAGTTTAGAAACAATGCTTTAGGGAACAGGTATAAACAGTGAGAACGAGTGATAAGAAGCATTTTCTATGGAAAGAAAGTGAATGGAGTGCGTCTGGTAGCTAAATTGCACCAGTCTAATTTCTGCCTCTGTGGTTTGGAGAAAGTGTTGTGTCCAGAGTAGGTACTGTGTTACTGTGTTTTAACATTTGTTACAATGTTTATTTGTCTTAAGAAATCCGTTCAAGCAGCTTCCTGTCAATGAGCTGACCTTTGAGCATAGCCTGGGAAAAAAGAGACTGCAGTGCACTGAAGGAAGCAGTTTGCATCAATACAATCCTCGCAGTTAATTGCTTGTTTCAGTGGATCTCAGATATTCAGCCAGGCACTGCAAAATAGTGAGCCATCTGGCTGCGGACCTCATCAGCCTCTCCTCTCTGCCTTACTAAGATTTCATTTAATCTGGTTTAAGCTGCTTGTTTTAAAAGTGGTGAAATAATTGGTGGGAGTGGAACCAATGAAGTAATGATACACCCATTCTCTCTTTGTGCTAATTGGTAAATGAAATTAATCCACCCCTCATTTCTGCTGTTGCCAGCCTGAAATTTCCTCAAGAAACCTGCAAGGTGACTAGACCCCACTTGGAGGAAACTTCCAATTTTCATTTCTCATTTGAGTCTTTTTGCTGAAGCTCTGGGAAATCAGCAACTTGGCATTTTTTTGCGAAAAGGCACAACAGCGTGGAAACACTAGATCAAAACTTTAGCACACAGATAACTGATAAAATCCAGGGCACTGGCCTGCTGCTCCCTCTATGACATGTCACATTGTTTGAATGCCAGATATCCTCCATTATCTGAAATAGATAAGGTAAAGGTGTTATGTGAAGCCTGGACATGAGGTGCCTACGGGCGAGATATTTGACCTCAGCTTGGAATGAGTCATACAGATAAGTGCTTTCATGCAGACATCATAGCTAATTTGATATGTCCACATCACGGCCGCTCATGCCAGAGATGACATCAGCACACTTCGCAGAAGAACGACACATGAGAAAGTCGATGTAACTGATGGCTGTCGCCCTGCGTAGATTTACAGATAAAATATAGGGGGTAGCAGCAGAGTCACGGTGATCCAATTCACATTAACTGTCCGCAGCCGCGATACTGACTCCCACTGCACAAAACAGTCCTTCATTAATCATTAAGTTTACTGGTAATTCATTTCACCGCATGTATCATTTGGATGATAGATCTTCTCCGAGTGTGTGCACTCAGATGGATCACACTTTCAAAAAAACGCTTGCTAGACTTGGTAGAAATCTCAGTGATTCACTCAGTGTGTATTTTGCCATCTCACTGTGTTGTTTGCTCTCCTCCTTGCCCCTCTAAGTATCACCAGGCTGCTATATGGCAAAACACACATTCCACACGCACACACACTGGCACACACACACACACACACACACATGCACACACACGCACACACACACACAAAACACATGGTCAGAGCAATCCAGACTGTCCCCAATTTCTCATGGGATCTGACTGAGTGCAGCAGACACTCAGACAGCCCCAGTGAGCGAGACATGGAACAGTGAGGGAAGATGATGGAAGACAGCCAGAGGGAAAATGAAGGCCTATCGTGTGGACAGCTCAGTATTTCCGATCGGCAAAAAGTTTCTGTAAGTTTGCAATGATGTGTAATTACACCACAGCCAGCCTGATTACCAGTCTGACAATGCAGTGCATTATTTTCGGACAAAATTATCAATGATATAAAGGTCACTGAAGAATTTTTAAAGGGTTTGTTAACCGAAGTTACATAAACCGCCACATTTTTGTCAGTGACTCCTGTGCCTTCTGACCACACAAACAAATTCTGTCCTGTTATTTTGTAATTTAATGTCAAGGAAAATTGAACAGCAACATATGTTTCAAGAAATTGTGTCACTCTGAATAATCTTCAGAACACACTGTTGACAGTTTTGACTGCCATTATCTGCTGTAGAAATATTTTCAAGAAAAATGCATTTTTAAGATCTAGAGTAACCAAGACATTATTTTGAGATTTTAAATTTTTTAAATTTCTGATATTTGAAGCTCTTAAAACCAAATTCTATTCATGTTTTGTTCGGCTAGCTAGCTGCTGTCCACTTGCTAACACCATGTCTCCGAGAAGGTTTCTTTCTTCCGTCCGATTGAAAAAATTAACACATTGCTTTGCTGCTATACAAACTAATAAATGGATTGTTTTAAGAATATTTAAACATTTCATGGTTTTAACAAAGTTTAAGAAAAGTTAATGTCTTAGCATCATTTCAACTTCAGTTTCACTAGTGCAGCATGTAGTGCATGTCATCACCGGCTAACTGTCAGTTTCTGCCTTATTCAAGAGACTGATACCCATCAACTCATGTTATCTGTCCAACTTTAAGAAACTTATAAACTTTGGTATAAAATAAAACAACTACAGTGTTTGTTCCTCTCCTGCTGTTTTAACTGACATGTCTAGACCAAGGGGCAAACTCTCCACTTCCGCATTGAAGCCAACCAGGAAGTACAAAAACTTGCAATTCCTCGACTGGCCGC
>JAQMCX010000032.1:17512752-17538749 GCA_029814765.1 Acanthurus leucopareius
TTTCGATTAATTAATTACAGACCCTATAATTAACGCGATTAAAAATTTTAATCGAGTCCCACCACTATTTTTTACATTTTCTTGTTTGTTGTTTTTTAAAGTGTTTTTCTTAATCTGCAACATGCTTGCCCTTGTAAACCACTTCTGATCTTTGGCTCGTCGTAAAAATTGTGTTTATAGTTTAGGTCGGAAGCTTGAACCACAGGATGCAGTCAGCGAGTTAAAAGCCTTTTTTAAAACAAAAACTCAACAGTTCCTGTTTCAATTGGCTCTTGGAAGATTAAAAATTAATGCCAATTTTGATTTAATATACAGAAAATTTGCAAGCAAAAAATATGTCTTAATGTGTATTTCCAACAACATACAAATTATTTACCACAGTGAGATATATGTTAACTAACTGCAATTCTTTAGTTGCATGTCATTAAACTATTTTAGATAAAAAGGATACAATGAGATGTAAAAAAGAGCACCAGTCAAACTTCAAGTGGAAAAACTATGTTGAAAATGTGAAAGTTATATAGCATTTATGTTTATTTCATACATTAATATGAGGAATGTTCCAGTTTCCTCACCACTTCACACAGATCTGATGTTTTTAGCTGCTGCTACTTTTTTTTTACTTAGTAAAATAAATGATTTAGTGAAGGTTTTAAATCACATGCTTCATGTACATCACGTTTTTTTCTATAATTTTAAATTTTTCATTTTTACAGCAAAATCTGCAGTCACCATTTTCACAAGCTTCCTGTTGGGGTGGAGACAGAAATCAAAATAAATGAAAACTATTTGCAAGTACACAGAAGTAAGCAAACAAGTTATTTGTTATTTCACATTACCAGCTGCTTTCAAGCTGATGATCTTTGTGATGGGAGGATGATACAAACTCTGCCCTGACCAGTACCAGGCACCCATCTCTACCCATCAACCCCCAGTTCACCCTGCTCCCCTCACTAAGCCCAGCAGAGGGGTGCGAAATCATCATGCTGGCCCCTTACATGGGATGAGATAACTCACAGCTGGAGCCACAAACAGGGTCACTGCTCAGCCTTAACTGGAGTCATTAAGAAGCTGGAGAGAGGATAAAAACCCTCAGCAGACTCAGCTGTACTGCACTGGGCCTCTCCTTATATGCTGCTCAGTGGCTGAGCAGAGCAGTGGTTCAGTTAACAAGAGGCGGAGAGGGAACATCGAGACTGACCAAAACCACAGGAATGCAGAATGTCTGTAGTGTTTTTGCTATCAAAACTACAATTGAATTCCAAAATAGCTGAAGGTGATGATAGCATGTTTACTGAACTCAAACCTGCAACCTTTTTATGCCAGTTGCTTTAATGCTGATTGTATATGTGTTATGATTTGCCCCCATTGCATGCCACAGAGAATCATCTGCCTTGTTTTGTTTAGGTCACCCTCATCTTTGAGTCCTAACCCATAAAGCCATGGTCACAAAACCTCTTGCAGTGTCCTGTGATGCCCTGCATCAGAGCACTGGTGGCGGTTCCTTAGAGTTCTGTGGGTTGCAGTGCAGAGCTTTCTTAAATTGCACTTGTTTCTGTACATCTAGTGAATTGGGATCTGGGGAGTTTGGAGGCCAGGTTGACGCCTTGAGCTCTTCATTGTAGTCTTCCGTCCATTCCTAAGCAGTTTCTGTGGTTTGGCAAGGCAAATTTTCCTGCTGGTTGGGAGGAGCTACCATCAGAAGTGTTGTTTCCAGGAGGGAGTGTATCCAATCTGCAATAGTGTTTAGGTGCATTGGGGGGGGCATCCATATAAACGCAATCAACCAAGGAATCCCAGCAGAATATTGTAATGATATGAACATATAATAAGGTGATATCAGCATTATTCACTTTACCTGTCAGCGGTTTAAATGATGAGTGCGATCAGTGCGGAGTCTCCATTACCACTCACTCACACATGACAGCATGCACACAAACACGTGGGACGACATCCATCCTTCCCAGAAGAGACATTAGCTGTATGATTTTCTCCGTGGGGGCAAATAGACATGAGAGATGGATGAGCCACTGAGGTTGATGGAGAGTGCACACACACTAACACACACACTCAGAGGACATGGTTGGGATTCCTCAGCAGGTTCCCTCCCTCCCTTGACATGTTGTTCAGGGTTTAAGAAACTCTCTTCCTCCACCCTGAGGACTCACAGCGGCCACTGTTAGACTTCCACAGAACCCTTCCAGTAACTAATTATAATGTCAGCCTATCTGCATCCATTCCTATCCCCAGCTGTTCCACATACTCCCTGGCCACTGCCTAAAGCAAAGGGAACTTAACTCTTACTGGATACAGGAAACACCCACATTCTTACTAACTTCTCACTAACTTCTTACTTTATTTTAATGGATGAGTTCTGTAGAAGTGGAGTGGGAGCCGATAGCAAGAGAAGCACTACTGATAATGTTACGTAAGTCCCGTTGCACTTTAAAAAGGCTTACCTGTGTGTTCTGTTCCAACGGATATTGGAGTTCTTGGCAAGCATCACCTGATCTGATGCAGAAATTTGAGAGAAACAGAGCCAAAGAGAGAAAAATAGAATTAAAGATAAAGAAACAAGCAGAAAGAAACGGGGAGGTACAGCATGGGGGAAGGAGTAAGTGGGAGAGGTGTGTTGTTGAGTCTATCAAAACAAAGCCACCCGCCTTTTTCAAGCTCAGTTGAACATTAAATCACTTTAGGCGAGGGAAATATGGCAATGTTATTTTTTGCTGAACTCCAGTGAGAGCTCCTTTAGAGGTAAAGACTGAGCGTAGAAGTTGAGCCAAAAGGACTAAAAGCGTTTGTTGTTTTTCAGCATGTTGATCCTGAGTGGAATCTAACCTCTCTGTGCTGTTCTGTGCAACGCTGGAGGTCTGCGGCGGGAAGTCGTTCAAGGATGAAGTTAAAGGCTCAGTCCGCAACTCTCATGGGCCCGTTCCCTGTCTCATTATTTTTACTCTGGCTCCGCAGTGCTGTAGGATGAAGATGGAGAGAGTGTCATATGTGTCAGATTTATAATTCATGAATCTGGTCGTTTGCTCCCTGCCACTAGATTGTGTACGTGTAAACAACATTACAAGGGACAGCAGGAAGCTCTGGAGCTAAATCTGGATGCTTCATTGTGCTGCGAGCCCCACCCGATTAGCTCTGTTTTCAATCAACGTCGTGTAGACCTCCCACAATGCAGCTGCAAATGCACACAACACTCATCATATTCTACTGACTCCCAGCAACTCATTTATTAACATTAGTATTAACATTATCAGCAAATGCCTAGTTCACTGAGTCCGTGGATGCAAACTGGACGAGGTACACAAAGTCAAACGCAGTGCATCCAGACTGAATCATTCATCCAGAGTTTACTCAGAGCCATGAGACCATGGCGGCTTCATACAGATGTGGTCGTAGTAAATTACTGCAACCCAAACTGCTCCAACCTCAAGCTGAACTCTAACTTATCAGCTTTTTAGGAGTATACACAGTGTTATCTATACACAACTTAATTGGAAAGCATGAAATTTGTGTTAAAATGTGCTTATTCAGCTCTGCAGTAGAACATAGGGGCACTTGAGCAACCTACCCTCCTCATTCTATTCACTGTGATACATTAAACAGAATCTTTGAAGCCAGAGGTCATTAATTCAGCTAGTTAATGCGATAATTAGCACATGTCCAAGTCAACATACTTTCTATGACCTCTATTAATATAAATGGGTGCTAACGCATTAAGAGGATATGTTGCTGTCATTAGTATGCAAATGCATGCATCTAGGTGCTTTAATGTCTCATCAGTTCCACTGCTCTATATGATGTACTGTACTGTGCATTGTTCCTAACATGTGTTGTTCCTCAGCAGACGCAGAGAGAAGCACCGTGATTACATAATGTACCTTGGTGGAGGGATGTAACAGAGGGGGAGGGTGTGGTAACTGATGCAGAACAGAAACGCATAAATTTATTGATTCCCACTAAATACAGTGCATTTTCTGTGTGCATCAGCTGTATCTACGTAAATTCAGTTGTAAATGTGATGTCTATGTCTTTAGATTTAAGTATTTAGTATTTAATGAGCAGTTAGGAGGCCTGTCTATTTAATTCAAACATTTATGTTCGCACTACATGCTCTGAAAGTCCTTTATTATATAACTATGGTACTGTCTGATCAGTTGATTATTGAACTGTATACTATTTACCTTTTTTTTATATGAATTAATATCCAAGAAATGATGTGTCCTCATGTTAGCACATCAGTTAGACTGCAGACATTTCTTAGCGTGTGCCAGTGTCTAGCTCTTTCTTCTTTCAAGTTCAAGATGATGATTGGTTGCTTTGAAAGTTTAAAGCTGCTTTTGGCTGAAGTCACTCCAATATAATTTTAATGAGAAAGGTGGTGAGACTAATTTGTGCTTACAGTCCCAAACTGACCTTGCTTTGTTTTTCTTTGTGCTAAGTTGTGTTTGATTGAACTTTTGAAACACAAATTTATTTTAAACAAGTTTAAGTGAAGGATGTTAAGGAAAGATTGATCTAACCCTGACTCATTCAGGTAATACTGATTTTTTTTTCTATTAATGTCCTTGTTCATATAACATGAGAAAAAAATGTCTTTTAGACTCTTTAAATGTTAGTGTCTTGTCTGTTAAACTGCACTGTTTGGCTCTTCCTGTCCTGCAGTTGCTGTCCAGGCATGTCTAGACTGGCCTCAACCAGTGCAGACAAGTCTTGGTAGAAGAAATGCGGGCGCAAGGTAGTGTTTGGCTAAACCAACTTTGGCCCTGCATGAAAATACCTAACTGTCTACTCAGGCAGATAGTTGCAAGCACACACTACTTGTAAGAATTTGCAATTTTATTTCATTATTTAAGTCATTGTGACGAAATCTAAAATAGTTGCCACTATGATAAATTTGTCAAAAGGTGAAAAGTCTTTTACACATTAATTAATTACTCAAACCGGGCTTTCTGGATTTTCATTCATTCAATTTTCATGAAGTTCATTGTCTCACCGGTATGTGTTGTGTTATACTCTATGAGATCCATGAACGTTAAGTCATATAACTTAAAAAATTGATAGGTAGGTAGAATGGTAGGAAATGTAATTTTCAAAATGTAGTGAGTGAAATGCATTTTTACAACTGTAAGGTGCATATTTCCCAAAAAAATGTTAAAATAAGTTTAAAAATACACATTTTCCCCTCCTCTCTGGTTATGAGGTAAGTGCTGTGAATGCAGTGCTGATGTACTGGTGAAAGCATGAATGGAGCAGTGCAGGTTAAGAGCATGGTCATGTTGCAGGGCAGATCTGGGACGGCCTGGCACTCCCTGTTTTGCTCTGAGGTTTTGTATGCACACAGCCTGTGATCTGAAGCCAGCAACCAACTATCCAACCAGCCACCTCCATCAACCTCCCTCTTCCTCTGTAAACAACAGTAATCTGCAGTCCAGCTGCAGCTCAGGGACAGTGGAGGGAGTCAGGGACATGAGGCAGCCATCGATGCTGTAGCCAAGGGGAGATGGGATAATGTATAATATGGCCAGTAATTTATAACACTCTAACTCCCCTTATCATCAGTAGTTTGTCCTTCCTCCTCTTTTTCTTTATTTTGGAAAAGTGGTGTTTAGTTTGACATAAAGAAAATCATCCCACAGCCGTCTTTGTGTCAGCTGTGAGAAGCAGCGGCGGCTTTACAGTAGGTTCCAGTGCCATCATTGTTTAAAGGCAGAACAGACCTCAATACACATTAGGGTGCTTCCCCACATGCAACACATTACAGCATTCCACTTCTACTTGCCCCTTTTTGCCTTCCAAGAAAGCCCAGAAAGCAATGACTAGACTGTGCCATAAAATTTGAGGCGAGGAGGACCACCAATGAAGTGAGGCCCATTGGAGGGCGAGCGTAGTGGTCGGTTTCTGCTGTCTCCCCACCCTCTCACATTTAGTGGGTATTACAGGGTTTTATACTCTGGCCACATCAGCCTCACTAATGTCTGTGGAAACAAGACAAGGTAAAAGGCAACAATGAAAATATTGACCCAAGTGATTTGGTGTGGAGGTTGGTAGTGAGGTAGATTTTGTCATAACACTGCATCCTGAGCTGTTTTTGTATGTGGGGCAGTGATGAATGCTTACACCTACTGTGGATTAAATGAAAATCAACCTTAAAGCACTTTGCTGCTATAACAAAAGGCTGCTGGTGTCTTGTCTCATTCTGTTTTATCCAACTATAAGTTGTAGATTAACTGAATACAAAGAATTCTTTGAGACTTAATAATTAAACACCAGTGTTCATGGCAGAGATGCAAGTTTCTTAATCAGCTATGACTCTAGTAACCACAATGCACTGCACAGTACATGTCTCTTTGAGTAAGAGACCAGGAGAAACTCCTCCCACTCCTCATACTAAAGCGTAATGTTGTTATTTTTTTAATTTATTTTTTACAATGATTTGGGGACTTTAGAACCAAGATGAGCAGTTATTTAAAATCTAAAGTTGCATTTAATCAATTGTCACTTAAAATGATTCACCCTCAGAGTGGGATCAGTGATCTGACTGCAGTTTTGCCACCTTGACAGACATTTCTGGTATTATGCAGCTTGTTATTTTATTTATATATTCAAAGTAGTTGTTTTGGTTCTTACATGTTTTGATTCAGTTTTATTGCTCTTATCAGCAAAGAACTGTTCACAGAAGAGTACCTGCCTATGCTGAACAGAAAACAAGCACATTTTAAGGCTAGCCGGGTAATATAGTGAAGCAATTAGCAGCTACAGAGTCAGATATTTTTTGTTTAGATGCTGGTAGAGATCAAAATCAGACCTAAAAGAAGAGTCAGCATTTAGACTTATTTTAATTACATAAATACAAACACAAATTTAAATGCATTCTCATTTTTTCCTGGGTTGCCAATAAGGTGATAATACAGAGTTAAGTTTGTTTCATTTACCTCGTGTTTCCAAGAATTAATGATGTAAGCTGGCTTTAAAGACACCAATGAATCCTTTCAAACATGCACTGCTAGCTTTGAATTTTGCAGACCTCTGTGAGCTGTGTGAACAAAAATTAATGAATCAATCAGTCTGGACTTTTACTTTCCAGCTCCCAAGTATAACACCTCTTAAATGCTATAGAGCCCCCGTATAAATAGAGCATGTCATTGTCCAGGGAAGTCACAGTGAGCGAGTGGGCGTGTTGATGTTTTCATGCTGCTGCTGGACACAGTTTCTTTTCTGCAGAGGGATCAGGTGCAGCTGCTTTGTACATTATTCTGCTTCCCTGTATATTGCTTTTACAGTCTTTTTGTTTGATATCTCAGATACATCAGGATACATGTAGTGATATCAACATCGCAAGTTATCATTACACATAAGTGGGTTGCCTCATCTGCCATCATGGATGTTCTTTAAATGAAACATACCATGACACCACCTAAACCTGAGTTATTTCTTTATGTAGGGACACATCTGGCAGGATAGTCCACGATTTAGTTTATATGTGAAAAAAAAATACTATTTTTTGATCTTCTGACTCAGAGCAATACAGTTTTCAATTATATTGAAGCAAATCTATAAGTAAGCTCACTGACTACTTTGAACTAAGAAAAAAAAGGAAATACATAGTCTAGTTATATCCTCAATAGAAGAATTTCTGGAGGACATTACTCTGCCTGTAAGGCTTTACTGGACCACCACAGAAACAATATACAACTGATTTCTACCTTGTTGCTGACATACAAATAAATAAATGATGCACTAGTTGTATATTACTGTCCTTTGTGAATGTTTATGAAGCGAGTGCCCTCAGAAAACAGCATTGAGACATGCATTTCTGCACTATAACTTTATTAAACAGTAACGTTCACCAAAAATTGTGTGGACAGTTAAACTAATTAAATGAGGAATAATATTCAACAGAAAGTTGTTATTGTTGTTATTGTTGTTGTGGTCTGAGAGGGGTAAGTGGGATGTTCTTGTTTGTGCTTGGAAATCAGTTTTTCTACCATGCTGACTACTTATGAAGTAAAACTATTGAATGTTTTTTTAATAGAATGCACTACATTTTACAAACTGACAATACACTCTGTTGTAAGAGTGTCTGTAATTCAATATATTATCAGGAATGCTGTTTAATTAAAAATTAAGACTTTCTGCAGTGAGTTCTGTCTCCTCTTCCTCCCGTCTTTATCTCACACACTCATTAGACTCACGTCAATGCCACTTCTTGATTTTCTACACAGACTGGTTTGTGCAGTGTCCTCACTCGCTCTGGACAGTGTCTCTGGTGGGAGACACCCATCCCGTCTCTGTGGGAATCCTGCCAGCAGTGATCCGCATTCCAAGAGATAATGGCATGGGAAAACCAATAGCACATCTCTGTGATAGCATCCCAAAACAAAACTGATAGCACACTATAAATACAAGACTTCAAGACGGCTTGATTCCATCAGTGAGCAGTTTTTGCCCTCCAACATACACTGACAGCAACTCTGAAGAAGTACAATAACAAAAGGCATCCATTATAATTATAATTATAACATGAGCTTTTTTAAGTTTACGCCCACATGCTGATTATTTGTAGAGCCAAGACATCCCATTTGTCATGTCAGTTTAATAGGCTACCATGTAGGTCGAGGGAGGGAGCGTGTTGTTTTGGGCTGATGCACTGCTCAGTCTTCTTGGAATACACCTCCACACATTGCTCACATACAGACTGTGGGGGTTCAAACTACGTGCCACATCCATGTTGGCAACTGTATGCTACATTCTGCAGCTACGTAATGAAAAAGGCTTTTCTGTAAACAACGTACCAGTCCTTAACAGATCTGTCTGTCTCTCAGCGAGCCATCTTCCACAACAAACAGGCCGCTCGGTGCTCCTTATTTGGGGGGGAAACTGGATCATCAGTGATCTGCAGCTTGACTAAGTTATGAAATGAAGGGAGTTTGTTGTCCCAAAGGTGGAGAGGAAATTATACTAATAAATTGCTGTGGGACAAACAGAGCAGAGTCACAGTGCAGCTCGTGCATGCTGGAGTAAACTGTAAAGTGCGTCTCAGGGTAGCAATCTGAAGTGCAATGTTTGGTCTAGTTTGAATATGAGCCTGCAGTGTCTGTCAGTCTAACAAGCAGTCAGGGAGTCTGTCATCTGAATGGGGCTCTGTTGTGCCTCAGTGGGGGTTGGATGAGGGTCAGATATTAGTGAAGTTAGAGGTCAGAGGTTAATCTCAAAGGGCTGGGTGGTCACTTTAATGGGTCAGGGCTTAGAGGCTCTCCGGGCCTTGGGAGTGGTGGCGGTGGTGGGGATGGACCCTGAGGGATCAGGGTCACTGATTTGTATGCTTGCGCAATAGTGCACTTTAAACTAATCTGGGCTTTAGACAAACAAACAAACAAGACAGAAATCCGTCTTTTCTTTTTTACAATTTTGTGTTCTCTGTGGAAATCAAATGAGATTTGGGGGAAAATCTTTCGCAGTGCAGATAAAAGAAAAAATATCTAACTCAGGTTTCTATAGGCAGTAGTAGTAGCTTTATAGTTAAAGATTGCACGTGCACAGCTAAATTCAGAGCGACATGGTAAGGTATGATTAAGACATGATTACACAGAGCAGGTATGGCCACCCCTCCCCACCCTCAAAAACACACAGCAGCCTCCACACATACGCACACACCCTCTTTGACTGGTCTGGCTCTACAGATTGCTCACACATGCTCCTGGCTCCTGGCTGCATGCCACCCGCCTCCTGCTCTAACTCTCTTTCCCCAGCACAGGAAGCCCAGCAGGCAGGCAGGCGGGCGGCCGGGCAGGCAGGCGGGCGGTGAGGGTCTGGTGAGACAGCCAGAGCATGGATCAGCAGGCCCAGTCTGGACTGAACCAGTGAAGTTCGCACTGGGTAACTCTGGCCTTTAAAAACAACATCAATGGCCATTTCTGTAGTGCTTGCGGCGAAGTACTTCTTCAAATTCAGCACTGAAATGGGTCACGGCCAGATTCTGGATGGATGCCACGTGGCAAAATGAATGATACAGTTCAGTGAGTCTGGGTGCCTAAAGACTTCACTTCTGATTCGGAGTATGTTTTAGAAGTAACCAGAGATATTTGACATTCCCTGAACCACATTTTTTTTAATTCTTAACCCCTCATATGTATCACTTTGTCCTTTTGCCACTGTCAAACAAACCCATCAGACACCTCATCAAATTTACTTACATAAATTACTCTTTTTCTTTCTTCAGCTCATTTGTTAAATTAAACTAGACAGTTACAAGGTCTGAAATATGAAATATGTGCACCGCAATGGCAAAATAACAATGTTTAGGCAGTGACATTGTATTTGAGAGTCAGTGAATGAGGTTGTTGGACAAGTTTGTATAGCCCAAAGCTCTGGCCTTGCTCACCACAGGCAGTCAAGAACAAAAAAGTGCATTCTGAATGCTGGGAGACATCACAAGTTATATAAAAAATATCTGGACCACAACACAAATGAAACAAATTTACTGCTGTCTGAAAAATCTAGAGAACTATCCCAGTGTAGCACTATCCCAGTGAAGCATCAAGGTCAAACAAAAAGCATTTTTCTGTATTTTTCCTTGCAGACTTCCAGAATAGAAAGCAGTTTTTTCCCCTTTTGATTGAATGCAGCTCCTTTAAAGATTTTCTGCTAAAAATATTCTGTGGTGTTTTTGTCACAGTCTAATAAACTTTGCACGCCTGGTTGTTTCTTGTTGCGGCACATATGAACTATTTCTAAAAGGCCTATTTTTTCCTTTTTTTGGATGATGTTTCACTTGACACAACATTAAAGCAGATGGCGTTTTAGAGATATCTGACTTTTGGTGTCTGTGTTCTAGCTGCCAAATTTAAGTCAACCAATCTGACCCAACTTTAAACTTCTTCACAACTCGTCAATGGAAAAAATGTGGGTTTCACACTCAATAGTCATCCAATGAAGAACATCCACTCCTCCTTCCTCAGTTCCTCAGTGACGTCTAATGCAGTTATTGATATTGATTGTTGAGAGGCAGACGTCAGTGTCACCTCCTTGCGTCTGAGTTCAGGGAGAGGACACAAACTCTCAGTGAGTTGCTAACTGGTCCAGACAACCCACTGCACATCTGCTCACATCTCCTTCCTGAGAGGACTATCTTTAGACTTTGCTTTCTTTTTCTTCCATTATCTCTCTCTATAAGTTCCTCTCTGTCTCCATCTAGCTTGCCATCACACTGATCTGTTAGCTTTTCTTTCTTTCTCTGGATATCCTCAATAGCCAGACGAAAAAGTAGAGACTTCAGAGGAAAGGCAGATATTTCTTCCTTTCTTCCTTCTTTCTCCGGCACACACCCATGTTTTCCTTCGCAGCACAGGGCGGAGAGCAGAAGTTGGCCAGACAGCAGGGGTGGGTTTCATGTAACTGAAACTTGTGCAAAGGGCTCAGATTCGTACTCTATTGGCTTCCTGCTAATAGCTTGTTGCAGCACAGCCATACGCAGATGACAGAGAATGACTGACTGCCAAAGTGCTGTTGCACCCTGAGGATAACCTTCCGATTTGTAATATATATCAGTCAAGACAGAATCCCTTTTGTGGATTCAGTATATTTTAGAGCTTTTCTAAGATTATGACTTGAACAAACAGAAACTAGAGCATGACCTCAGTGTAGTCTATATTTCACATGATGCTGATTTGTGAATTCTCTTTTTAGCTGTGCAGTGGGCATAGTGCCATTAACTGCAGAAGAAGAAGAAGAGGCATTAGGTTCTATATCAATTAGTGCTTGAAAAGAAGGTTTTCGCTCAAATTTTGGAGAGACAAAAAGCAGTGCATGTCTCTGAAGTCACTTTGGAATAAAGATCATTTCTGAACATCAATCTAGTTATTATTCAGGAGAATAGGATTTTTTTTCTCTATAACAGCTCTGAGAATAGGAGGCTTTAACGTGTGCTCCCACTATCCAAAATATCAAAGCGTTTGCATAATTACTATTTCAAGTAGAAGGGAGCAAACTGTTTCCTCGCTCCTCTCCACAATTTCTCGTGGAAAAAACTTCAAAGGCCTTCCCTTACTGTTCTTTTTATAACCCAGCTTTCTTTTCAGCAGTGAGACAAAAGGAGCAGAAACCAAACCAAGGACCTGAGTACAAAAGCAGGCCAGGCGGTCAAACACAGAGCCATGGATTTAACATGTCCCACAGATCCATCATACATTCAGCGATTGGGTTACTCCTGGCTCATAGATTCTCCAGAGGACAAATGAGACGGAAGAGTTGCTTCGCCTGATGTAGAAAAATGTTGTCTTTTCTATTGTAATATAACATTGTTCTGTCTGGGGTTGGGAAGCCTATTAAAGAGCATGACTCAGTTGAAGCTGTGAGACGCAATGGCCAAATATTTTCTGAATGAGCGAGGGGGGAAAGTGAGATAACATGCAAGAGTCATCTAGGAGATGAATATTCTTGCACCCATCCTCTTTCAACTCATCCTCTGTGCTCATGGTCCCTTTAGGGTAGAGACTCCATAGAGGGCTACAGTGTTTCTCCCTCCATCACCTCTCTCCCTCTCATCTTTATCGCTCCATCTTGCCACTTTCGCCCACACTCTCTCGTAAAATCATGCCCCAACAAACAGAGGCGAATGCTGCATTTGCTTTTGTTCACAAACAGCGGTCGCCCCGCTTTTTAAATCCGATAATAAACCCCACTCCTTTTTTTTTTTTGGCTTAATTGCTTCTGGGCTCACATTGGAGGCAAGAGTGGAAAATTCCACAGAGGTAAGATAAGTTCGCTCCTGAGCTGCCTTGTTCAAAATTAAAGGCATGTGTGGAATTTCATGCCAGAACTCTAACATAGGAGAGACGAAGATTGAGATGAGGGCCAAAATGTCAGAGGGAACAGAGGAGAAGAGTCTTCTACCACTACAACTACTACTTCCCTCCTCACCACGACTTTCCCGAACTGGCTCCTCTCTCACCTCGTCTCATTTCGCCTTCCCTTCCCCCTTTAGTGTGGGCCAGGAGAATAAAAGCATTATAGAGGCTCAAGCCCGGCTGCACATGCCCCAAATACCTATTTAATCAAAAGAAAATAAACCTGGCCAAATTCACATATTGGTGTCTGCATAAGGTAACCTGCCTTGTTGGTGGAGAATTGAAACCTGCTGTTGGAAGGAGGAGGCTTCTGGCCCGTTTCTCTTTACCCCCATGCCTGTTACCTTAGCATAGCAAAGAAAGGCACCCTTCGCTCTCAGATCCTACAATCTGCTACGAAAAATGAACCCAAAATGAAAATATGACTCTTAACTCACATTCTTATCAAAGACAATTTTAAATAAATAGCTTTACAGAATTGCCCTCTTTCTCCACATTCATGCAAAGGGAAGGATAATGAAAAATGATAAGGAAAATAATCTATTTTGGGTGTTTCATGTCTCGAAATAAGCAAATGTTTTTCTTGCTGGAGCAATTGAGCTTTCAGTACTCTCCACCATCCAGCTTTCCAAGGACTCCTATCTGCCTCCACATCAGCTGAATTCATACGAAACCCTCCATCCCCGACACAACAGCTTTCGGGGCTTTCTCTGAACCACAACACAGCTCTTGTTACAGAGCATTTGAAGCTGGATTTTTGCGGAGAACGGCCTCTGTCCAGGAAAAAAGCATCAACATCACGCTGCTCATGGCCCTCGCCCGCATGGCCTCTTCCTCTCCTCTGCGCTCCATTATCCCAGACAGAGCTATCGTGTTACCATAATGAATCACTTTAGAGGAAAGACCCTTCTCTCTAGGGTCTGTAGCCAGGGTCCGATTCCCCCTTTCATTTCTTGTCTTGTCTCTGTCCTTCCTTTCTTCTCACTGCTTTTTTCCAAACCTCTTTCCTCCAATTCAGCTCAGAAAAGACTTCTAATGAACTCCACCCAGCAACAGCGGAAATGCAGCGTCTTAACAAACATCTGTCTCTTTTAAACTCCCAGACAATGATGCTCTATTTTAGGGGCCCCCTTCAGTGGGATGATAGGATGAAGGGATGCTTCCTCATGCAAAGAGCTACTGAGCTTCAAGGTACTAGACATGCAAAACCTAAACACAACCTTAAGCCGGGACCTGAAATGAACAATATCAGGCTGGATAATAGGTTTGTTTGACATGAAAGCCCCAGGGAGCTTGACCCTCATAACATTTCTTAAGGTGACCTATTGACATTGCTTGAGGGGAGCATTCAAGACCAAATAATGCACAAGATTGATTACTGCTATTAAACACAGAGGCTTTAAGAGTGAAATGTTAAAGTAAGGGGATATTACAGCCATATTTAAAGCTTTACAGCAATAATACCAAGCTCATAAAATACTGAGTGATTCACTGAGTGATTCATTGCTGAGGCATAATCTTTAAAGAGCAATGTTCCTACACTAGTTTTCTGAACTGTTGGTTATAGCAGGGCAGCTTCACCCACTTCGGGGAGTTAAAGGAATAATTCACCATCCAAAAAAAACTGTAACAGCATTCAGCAGTTGATAATCCATCAAAAAGGCAAAAATCAATCCTGAATATGCAGTAATAAGACATGCTCCTGGAGAGAACAGACACAAAGCGGATTTTACACTTGCTGAACATTATTAGAGATCATCCCCAAAGTGCAAATCTATTTTTTTTGATGACTGTGGCCGAACTTTATGATTTATATGACATAAAACAACATTTTTAAAAAACCATTAGCAGGTTATAGTGTTTATATTAGCTTTACTTTCCACTGTTTTATATTTTCTTATGTAATAATATGTCTCCCTTAAGCTTGTGTAACACAAAACAATTTAGATTTTTTTTTTCGCCCGCCAATTTAAATTAAGAAGTACAGTTGGAAAACAGTGTATGGGTTAAAAATCTGTATTATCATGAAGAGCACAGACCATTATTTCATCCAGATGGTTTGCAGAAGCTTTCGGATATCTGGAGGTACTGTCATAAAAGCAGTACATGTTGTTACAACCTTCTGGCTTCTTAAAGGCCATAAGGGATTTCCCTTTCAAAGACCAATGATTCTTAATGATTGGACATGAGAGGCACAAACTAGAGCTTACATGTCTGAACAAGCAGCGGGCTTGACATTAAGATTTGTCTTTCTGTCAAAACATGGCAATGTTCCCAGGTGCAACTGGCTGGTCCATTTGCCAGAAACTGTAGAATGGAGTCGGCTCTAAGCTGCACGATCAATATTTTTATATGAATAGTGGATCACATGACTGTATGTAATGTAAAAGTTTCATTCACAGTGGCAAATACACATGGATCTGTCACTCAACTCAGTTTCCTTCAGTTATGTGAGGCATTTTAGAGATGTTCAGCTCATTGTTTTGGTTTTATGGCCTTCAGCTTTACTGTTTGGGTTCATTCTCAAATTCCAATCCAAGTATCCAGCTGCAGCAGTGAAAAAGATCAGCTGAATTCTCTGTGTACTACTGTACACTGTTATTCGATAAATTGTAGACAGTGAATGTAAATGACTGGCTGATTGTATTTGTCAGCTAAAGAGGTACGTATTTCCTGCCAGAGTGGGTGGAAGCCAAAACCAAGTTAGATGAACAGAGAAAATGTGACTTATCCTAGTCTGATGTAATTTTCTAGAAGAAAACTAATGTTGCTCTGGGTCTCTTGGGTGTATAAATAGGCATCTTTTTGCTAACATGTTTGCCAAATCAGCTTTATGAAGTAACAAGATGTAGCTTGTAAGCTGTCTTATATTTTAAGGGTAAAATATGATGATAATTTCTTTTGCTAATTTGTGTGTTGGATATGAAGAGTTCAAATCAATGGTTCCTCGTGATATGTAATGATAACTTAACTAGGGGATTTTTTTGGCCCATTTCCAACTAGAAATGATCTATGTAAACAAGGCACACTGATGTAAAGTGGATACATTAAAACAGCACAGTCAGTCTGGTTAACCAGTCGACCAGCCTGTTTATCACCTAATCAGGTAGTCAGTCTCCCATGTACAGTAAGTGGGGCGCTACAGATGCTCTCTGATCCAGTGGGCCTCACCACATTCCAGAGGCTCTAATAAGACCTTGTCCCACTCTGTGAGCTGATAGCAGCTTCATTAACCACACTATGAACCTGCACAGGAAGCAGATAGGGGGTTATATTACGCAAGAGGAACAAGGGCCAGATTAATTGGAGCCGATGAGGAAAATGGGAGGTGGTGGGTGAGGGGGCGAGATAGAAAAGAGAGGGGAGAGACAGCAGACTGCGTTTCATCTCTGCGTTCTTTACAATTCTCCCTGATCTTGAGGAAATCAGAGATGGAGGCGAAGGGGGAGATAAAGAGAAATGTGCCACAAAAATAGGATAATACTCCTGAGGATGAGTTTATGTTTGTTCCTGCACAGCTAACCTCAATCCTGTTGTGCTGATGGCAGGCAGCAGAGCTGTTAGAGGTGAGGAGCTACGATGCTTCACGGAGGCAGGCTTGAGATGTATTTTGAGGTGTTTTAGGAATTTGGGTTGATTCTAAGTATAGATACATCCATAGTTCAGCGTCTATATTTATCCAACCTCTCAGTGTAGATTTTTAAAGTCAGAGTGCAAGAGGTGATACGAGATCTGCACTGCCAGTTTTAGCTGCAGAGATAAATAGTAGGTGTAGGCCTTGTTCTCCGTGACAACAAGCACTCGTAGTGATGCTGATAACAGAGATGGAGTACTATTGCCCTATTTTTGCATTTGAGTAAAATGTGATTCCTCTCTCGTGATGCATTCTCGACACATCTGGATGAGTGCATGTGACACTGAGGGGGCTGTGACTGAACGCTGCCTGCCATGGATTACACACAATACCCATCTATGTGTGTCTGCCAGCAGAGCCACCCGGAGCTCACGCTGAAACACAGAGCTGCCTTTGTGGCTTCCACCCTCACATCCATATTGTCCTAAACTGAGCCCACCAAGTAAAGAGCTTGTTTCCGTCCTTCCTCTGGAGCATCTCAACCTTTCAAGGACTCCAGAATTGAAGTAGATGCTGCAATTAGTCAACATCTCAATACTGACATATCAGTTTTTAAGCCATGGAAATGTATGAATTCAAAGAAATCTGCATGTTAGATATACTGCTTAAGAAAACACAGCTAAACCAAACAGTTAATTACAAAGGAAAGCAAGCCAGTCAAATCCTGTCAGTTAGCTGGGAGGCAGCCACAGTCAGCCTTGACTAGACAAATATATATACCAAGATATGTTGCTGTTTACACTTATAACAAAATGTAGAGATTCAGGATCTACAGACATTAAGGTCAAACATCTATTTTTTACTAAAAGTAGATGACAAATGATTAATGTAACTCTATGTTGTTCCCCCACAGAGAATATGTGATCATGTCGGATGGTTAATGAGCCCATTTTGAAGTGGTAACTACATGGAAACTGGTAAGGTTTAAGCTAACTTAAAATACATAATAATTAGCAGCCTTACTATACATAATATTTACATTTTGAAATATCTAAAAACTTATGTTTTTTATCTTACATGTTGCATATATGTAGTTGAACTGTGCAATGCATTTTCCTGAATGTTCAAAATCAGAGAAATCTATTTTTTTTTTTTTTTTTTTTAATTCAAGATTATGGATGCTTTTCCTTTGGTCTCCTTTTGCTAACTTTCAGGGTAAAACCAGTCAGAAAGTGAGGAATTAAGTTGAAAAACGTGACTTATGGTAACATGAATTAAACTTTATTAAATTAACTTATCTGTGAACATTTCTGCCTGAGTTAGATACATTTTCATCTGCAATGGTGGCTGCTTCCTTATGTTGTCAAACTGTGGCTTGATTTAATTACTTTGATTGAGAGACCTTTTGCCTCAGAAATTGCATATTATGCATTTAGGGTTTGGTATTTACAATATAAAATATGATTGACTTTAGGATGAAAACTTATTTAAATGTATTAAACTGTGAAACAATCAGGACACTTTAGTAGCTCACCAGGTAGAATGAGAATCATGTATCAAGACTGACTCCTTACCAAAGAGGCCTAGAGTTCAACTTCAACCTATGGGCCCTTTCCTGTAAGTCATACCCCCTCCTCTCTCTCTCTCCCCCTGCCTTTCCCTTTCTAACTTCAGCCATTATTATAGATAAAGATAAAGCAAAAATGTCAAAAAAGTAAAATAATTGATTATATTCATTTTGAGATCATTTTAAATGGTAGACTGAAAGTTAAAAGAACACCCTTTGATACAGTTTTCCCTTCATAATCTGTGAGGGGTCAGAAAGATGATTTGAGTTGTAAAATAATGTTAAAAAGAAAGGAAAAGAAAACATTCCATCCTTTGCTACAGTGTAACCATTCAGCCGGAAAACTTCAGCTTTTCTGTTGTTTCTGCTGTCTGCGTTAATAGGGCAGCGTGGACATCTGACCATCGTCTCTCATTGGCTCTGCATAGAGTGGCAACCAATATAATGTCAAATGTAGCTTGAAGTTGAGTGTGGCATTTTGAATAAGTCCCTCTCTGTAGGGCACCAGCAGCACAAGGCTTGTTTTCAGTCTGTCTCATTTCATTTCCGTCGCTCCTTCTGATGCACAGATCTCCAATTTGCACTTACTGGAATACAGTGAGGCGGAGCAAAAAAAACACTCCAGTATTTCAGGAATTCACCAGCCACCTACAAGTGACATCTGAAATTAATTGTGCATGGAGGAGTAGAGGGAGGAAAATGTTTTCCGTAGAAGTGAACGTGTGGAGGTCGCAGACTACATTGCAAGAGCAATACCACTGAAGAAAAACAATCTTTTACACTGAGGGAGAATGAAATACTGCGGCTTTGATTGGAAAAATAATGGAAAAAAAGGGGAGCCCCAAGTTTCTGATTATAAAAACAGAGCCTCTGAATTGTATCTTTATGATTTCCTGGAATGAATTCCATTATGTCTAAATGGAAGCCAAAGGAACACAAACACAAAAGAGAGTCTGGCCTGAAAATATGTTTAAGTCACTCATTTTAACATATGCACATACATCACTTTTGTGTTGCAACACAGTGAGGGTTTTTTTATATGCACCAAAATTTGGTAAAACTAGTAATTGAACTGAACCATTTATTGTCACATCAAATATTTGTTACAGTCTAGCTTTACTGACAGCTATGGAAAACACCCTTTCACTGCTGAGTCAGACAAAATCTAATGTACTTAAGATTTACGTGGCACATTTATTGGTGAAGATGACTCAAAACAGGGACTTTGTGCTGCAGCCCCACTTTCCCCCACTTAATGACACAGATTTAGCTGCAGCCAGGGGAAAGTGGAAAAAAGCTCAACTTTGTGCAGAAGTCTGCTGATGTAGTACAAGCAACGATACAGGGAAAGAAAGTTGCACTTGTTGTACTGCCCACAGAAACAGAAACACAGAGGTGGTCATTTTCATTCTTTCATGCTTTCAGCTCTCAACTGAAATGAGGATCATTTTTGGTGCAGATGCAGATGCTTAAGTGTCATTGTTGTATTAAAACAGTTTCAACAATGCACACAACACTCAAAAAAGGCACCAGACAATGATGTTCTGTAATCAGAAAGCGAACATGCATCAGGAATTTAACAAACTTCCTTATCTGTATCCATGACAGCACACAACTGTCCAGTCAGGGCAGAACATTTTAACTATAAGCTGAACTAAAAACATACACAACGCGACATGAGCACAAAAAATAGAGCACAGCTAAAGCTGATGGGAATGCTCTTGGTTTTGTAGATATTTGGTCTACACTAAAGCATTTGTAGAAAATTTTGATTGATTGTTGCACTTGGGGAGAAGGTCAAGGATCAAAAAAGTGATTATAGTTAATTCAGACGGGACATGAATCTCTGGATGACATTTCATGGTAATCTACCCAACAGTCATTGCAATATTTGATTCCGGTCAAGACTGGCTGACAGACTGACAGACTAGTGCTGTGAGATGCTGAGCAATCTAAAGCTGAGACTGTTTTTATATCCTGTAGCCTTCATACCTGCTCAGCCTACTTCCCCTTACACTGCTGTAGTCCGCTCAGAGCTGAGTTTGAACTTGAACTCGCCTTGTGGCTGTGCATGTCCATAAGAGTGTGTATCTGCTCAGCCAGGTCTGTCCAGTGAAGGGAGCCAAGGCTGAAGCTGACATGCAGACTCTCACTCAGCTGATAAGGCCCTCTCTGGCTGTGGTGCAGACTGTAGATTAAGCTCTTATAGAAAAGGGAGGAGAAATCTGGCTCATGAGGATGAGGAGGGAGAGTGGGACATTAGTGATCATCACCCCCCCACACACACACACACACCCACCCCCTCCACCCCCCACCAGCACAGGGCCAACATTATTATCTCTACAGCCCCAATGCCGAACACTCAACCCCCATTTCCAGTCCTGCTGTCCCTGGAATAGCCTTGTCTATACCCTCCTTTAGGGGCAGCCCACGGATGGCCAAGCTTTTTTGGACACAAGCCTGGTGCTCTGTTCAGGGTCCATTTCCTTCACGCTGGGCTGGGCTGACAGAGGGATATATGATCAGTGCGTTTTAACGGCCCATATCGTTTAATTTTCATGATTTTGCTTTCTGATGTTTGGCAAATAAAGAAAGTTCAGATAAAATGTCATTAGATAATAATTCTGTTAAAAACATATATGAACTGCTTTCAAGTGGACATGTGAATATGGAATCATGATACAGGCCCCTTTTTAAACAGAAATCCCACAATATTGCCATGAAGCAGAACAAAATCCACAAAGGGTGTGAAGTTTGACACAGCACTGTCAGTGTCTGGTGGCTCCAGCTCCCACTTTCACACAAACATCCATCAGCTTTGTTTCCACCTCTTCTGCTGGCTTACAGGCAAAACGATGCACTCCTATTACATTTTCTTTCATTCTTACAGAGAAATAGAAGATTGAGATTGAACAACGGGGCATTACCCCTGCCTCGCAATGTCAGTGCGTGAAAGGGGCTACAAACTTGCAATGTCAGTGCAAATACAAACCAAGTAACCACAAGTAAAGTTCAACCATCTGTAACTTAGGAAATAAATCTTCTTCTTCAAACTTCAGGATTATCTTGTTTATAATTTCATCTTAAAAATGGTATATATATATATATTTTTGGTTTTCCAAGAGCAACCTTTTTCCCTCTAAGTATGTAAGTATTTCACATGTAAAAGACTACATCAGTACCTCCATTAAGCATGCAGAGCTTACTATGGAGATATGTGCATATCCAAGCCAAAAGCCTTTAATAAACCATCAGGTATGACACATGCTGCATACACGGTCCATCATTTTTAAATCAGGCAATGAAGAAGACTATAGGTATGCAAACTAGCCAAGAGGGAGTGCAGACAGAAGCTGAAGGGTTTCCACTCTGCAGCTGATGCCAGGAAAGGCGGTATGGCCTGAAACACATCATGGGCTGTGCACCAAAATGTAGCTTCAGTCCAATTCCTCTTACGAAGCTGTTACTAATGTAATATTTTAGCACTGAGAGTCTTCAACGGGTCAGCTCAAAATGCATAAATAAAACTTTTGTTTACAAGTAAACTTAAGTCTAAAAAAAGTAGTTGTTATCATTATTAATAGAGGTAGAACACCAAAAACTGCTTACCAACTTAACAGTGCAAACAGTTTTAACTAAAAACTGCATTATGAATTTGTTTTCATTATTCTTATAATATATTTTTTTTCCTTCCAGGACACTTCCTTGGAAATTGTTAGGGAATAACTCACTCTTAAAATAAATCATTACCCTGACGCATCTCCTATAACTATATAATGTCCTTCAGATATGCTTAAGACTTAAGAGCACAGTTGCAGCTTTGACAAAACAGCAAAGCTCATGTGATGGTATAAATGCAGCAGCCTGAGCTCTGGGGACTTGCGTCACATGTATATATGAAGCATCACACAAGCATTCTCCAGTCATGGTTTAAAGGCACCCTGGAGAGCTTGGTGGATCGCCTTGGATGAGAGGGGGTTCATTTCCATGGATACCCACCCGTTTCCTTATCGCAGTGGTACAATAGCTATGTGTGTTTGTGTGTGTTCCATGCACCCATGTGACAGTTCATCTTCTGTCACAGCATGCAGTCAGTGTCTCTGGGGCCTGATCTGGCCGGTGCTGAATGGCAGTAGCTTCTCTACTGTCCAGTGAGAGAAAGAATGTGCTAACCACCAAGTTTGCTGACACTCGGCAGCTTTGGTTGCTAGCAACTCTGTGCCAGGCTCCAATTAGGCAGCCATGCATCCAACACTGAAACAATGGTACTGTTGGTGGGTACAGTAAGTCCCAGGCTTTCCCATACAGTGTGAAAACATAGCTGAAATCCTCAAGCTGGTGGCTTACAGTTTACCTCATGTATTTCACTGTATGTAGAGGGACTTGGAGACATGTGGTACAGACTGCTGCTTTTTAAATGAGGTCATTTGAATGTAGCTTTCAGTTACCTCATTTTCATTCACTACACTCCTCTGCAGTTATGTAGTAGAGACCATGCAGCAAGAGATACACACATAGATTACGTCAGGAGCCTCACAATGAAGCAAGTGCATCCCAGCGCTCCCAACTGCACTCATCATGTTTTATGCAAAGCCAATTGTGGTGTTGATGAGTGGGAAACTTGGGAGTAACGTGATGTTGGGTCCCTAAGGGGGCCACCAGGACGCTTGTCCCTCAACCACGGAAAAACAGCGTAATGACCTCTCATAATGTTGCAGGGACAATTCATGGAACTGCATGGGAAGTGTTTTTCAGACTGCGTTCTCCACACTGCTCTCAAATCTTTGCAAAGTAGGTGGAGGTAAAGCAAAAGAAGTGGCATGGTGATCGGACGGATAGATAAAATAACTTCTGAAAGTGCTCCAGCTGATAAGGCCTCCAGATCAAACACTCTGTTTCCCTGGAGCTAAACCCTTTTCCTTGAACAGCAGTGTGTGAAAAACGCTGCTAAAGACTTCAGCATTTTTAGGGGGGTGTTGAACGTCAAATGCATACCAAGGTCATTTAAATTTCTTGGTGTTTTTTCCTGCTTTTTTTCCCTCACTGCATTTCCTCAAATCCCTCCCATGTTTTTCAAACCCACAGGCCACCTTTTTACATTCTTCCAGGCTCTAAAGGCGCATTAGGAGCCATGAAAAAGGCAACATAAACTCAGCTGTCGCCCTGCTGAACCTCAGGACTTCCTGAGAGAGGGCAAATCCATCTTGGACTTTTCGTCGTTTTCCTAATAAATCAGAGCCTACGGTGTGCCTGCAATCACCCTAGAGGAAAGTCACTGCTGGGCTGTATAACCAAACACAACTTTGGTTCCTATGCAGACTTGACTCAGAGCTAGTCACATAAAACCTTGGTACCACAATAGTTGATATTAGCTAGTGAAAAATATGATTGACCTTGATATTGACCTGTAGCAACCTTTTGGCTAGTTGCCACAGTCTCTATCTCTCCCCGTAATTACCTCATAAACTGTTCAGTGAACGGAGACAATGCCATTAAAGAGGGTCTATATATTAAAAAAAAAAACCCAGCACAGCACATTCTCTACCATCAAACAGAAATAATAGGATCCACAGCACTGACATCTAGCTACTTTAAATGAGCCCCACAACATGCAGCAGTTCCATTTAATCAAATTCTCCTGAGGTGTTGATTTCCCCAACCAGCGCTTTCTTCTAACCACCGCGTTTCATAACCACTCTGTTGCTCCACCAGAGCAGATCCGAGTCAGACACTCGCTCATGGAAATAAACAAACTCTGCAAACCTCAAAGAACGCTGCCACTCTGAGAGGAAAGAGATGGCTGAGATAGAGAGAGAGACACGTTGAATTTGAAAAGAAAAGTATGCTTGAAGGGAGGAGGCAGGGACAGTGAGTGAAGTTCAAAGCTGAGGGGGGTGTGTGAGGCACTGATGGGCTCTCTTCTGCCTCACTCCTTTCCTCTCCATTTGTACCGTGCCCCTGTGGCAAAGGCTGGACGGGTGGTAGGAGTGTGTGTTGGGGGGGGCAGGTAAAAGACTATCCTCTCACCCTTCTGACCTCCCACGGAAATGAGCGGAAAAACAGCTGTGGGCTGCACACTCCCCATTCCTCAAACACTGTCCCATGGGCCTGAAACACACACATACAGACACACTCATGTACACTCATAGGACGTGAGCCTGCAGATGCACTCTGAAGACGTGCACCCCAAGGTCTTTTCTCTTTCCTATATTTCATACAAACACTCTCACAGAGTGAAAAAGAAAAGGGATGTGATGTTAATGACCTTTTTCGGCATTTCCATCTCTTACCAGCTTTGGTTTGGACCATCTCAAATGACTGGATTCGTGTACAAAAGAAAAATAGGATGGAAAATGAATTAAGTAGAGTAAAAGTGATGGGTCCCATTATGCATAGCTACCAATGACTTATCAGTGAGGTCAATTCATTGCACAGACCTCACCACAAAGCTGGCTGACTTTGATTCCAAAGAACTGGGTGACTAAGTTATTGATCTGCCTACTTCTGATGAAATGTATCACATGCTAGCAACATTTTCTCCCTGTTTTAGATCATTTGCTGCCAAATATGTCTATCTAAATGTACATTCCAAACAAGAAAATGCTGTTTTGAGTTTTTGTTGTGCACTTTATATTTTCTGTAAAGTACAATTAGTGTATATATAGTCAACTGGGGCAAGAAACAATTCCTTGGTGTCTATATTGACTTGGAGCTGAGTTCCCCTCTTTGTAGAGCTGTGCCACCAGTGCCTACATGTACCAGAGTGCATTGCCTGTTAGACTCTTATGCCCACTGAGCAAAGCAAAAGAAGGGAGAACAAGTTTTAGTTTTTAAGCTACAACACGCCACCTGGCTTCCCAAGCTGGGATAGCTCTCAGTTTTGCCTTAACACTTTGTACGTCACTGGTGTCAGAAAAGCAGAGGAGAACTGAGCATTCTTGGTTATTAAAACACACATTCTGAATCTATTGTTTCAAGTGACTATCATTTTTACAGATCATCCACATGAAATGCGGTAATTTCTTTTACTGTTAAGAAGTGATAGTCAAAAGAACCAAAACCAACAAAAAGCTCTAAAATGTTTTAGACAAATCAAAAATATAAGTGAATACATTAAAAATTCTGATAGTGTAGTTAATAAAATGCAAAGTAAAAAGAAACATAATGCCTTATATTTTTTCTTTTATTGATTAAAAAATTAGAACTTCTTTCACCATCTAATTTTGTTAGCTCTCTTATGATTTTGGTTTTGGTGCAAGTTTAATCATTTCTCTATACCCTGTTTCTCCCACAAAAAAAAAAAAAAAAAAATCCTCACATTTTCCTCACTCTTATGTATTGACTGTATAGCAAGCTTACCTGAAAACACAGGAAGCCAAATAGAACAAGAATGAGCCTTTTTATCTGGCTACTGTACCTAGCTGAAGCCAACTTAATCCTAAAAACTATAGGTCACACTATCAATACATACATGTAAGCTAAAAATGACAAACTGACTGCAAGTTTTGATTGATGGCTGACTTAAATTTACTTAGTCACCAGAAAGTTAATTGTGAATTAAATACAGTGTTTGTGAATGGCTGATTAGCATAGAAACTTGCTACTGTTTGTTGCCACCTGCAAGGCTTTAGCTCATTTTTATACAGGCACTTCTGTAATGTACACTACCAGTCGAAAGTTTGGACACACCTTCTCGTTCAATGTTTTTCCTTTATTTTCATGACTATTTACATTGTAGATTCTCAGTGAAGGCATCAAAAATATGAATGAACACATATGGTATTATGTAGTAAACAAAAACGTGTGAGATCACTCAAAACATGTTTTATATTTTAGATCCTTCAAAATAGCCAACCTTTGCTTTGAATACTGCTTTACACACTCTTGGCATTCTCTCAATGAGCTTCGTGAGGTAGTCACCCGAAATGGTTTTCCAACAGTCTTGAAGGAGTTCCCAGAGATGCTGAGCACTTGTTGGCCCTTTTGCCTTCACTCTGCG
>JAQMCX010000032.1:17538984-17567040 GCA_029814765.1 Acanthurus leucopareius
AAAATATAAAACATATTTAGAGTTATTTAACACTTTTTTCTTTGCTACATAATTCCATATATCTTGCTTCATATATTCGATGTCTTCAGTATGTATCTACAATACAATATAGTAAAAATAAAGAAAAAACATTGAATGAGAAGGTGTGTCCAAGCTTTTTGACTGGTAGTGTATGTTGTATAGATTATTATCTTTTCTTAATCTAGTGAAGATTTATGAAGAAATTTAGGCATCTACTGGTAAAAATTGGTGCTCAGCTTGCTTATAGCTAGGTTACTAGTGTTTTCAGGTAAGTTAGCCTGCCACAAAGATCTCTAGCAGCTTAAGTATGGTGTTACACATGAAATGAGCAAATCAAAAAAAAAAACAGACAAAATAGGCAAAAACAGAGGAGTGAGTAAATTAGGTTTTAACATCCTTTTTTATTAATTTACTGGAAAAGAAAGAGGAACAATAAAAAGCATTTCTCTTTCCTTACCATGTTTCTTTTTACACTCTTTCAACTAATAATATTGATGTCATGATAATGTCAGTCATACTTTTGGTGTGTATGACACTGTTGTAGTATATTTAGTGTGAAGATGATAACCAAACCCAGTGTAGGTAAAAATCCTACTTATTCCATATGTTTTGTTAGTTAATACAAAAAATAGACTCAGTAATTTTGTATGAGAACAGATGATGTCGTTTGATAGTATAAGTGATGATATCCATGTACAGCAGATTTTGCAACAGTTGAGCCTGTGAATATAGAGTCTTAGCTCTTACATGAGCATTCAATAGGACTTGCATCAGCTTCCACAGTACTGACTTAGGTCACAAGTCCACAGTTCAAGTACGCAGCAACCACCGCCTTATTGTAGGTCCAAAACTCATGCACACACAGGCTTTAGTAACACCTCTTGGTGTCCAAGTTTTAAACAACAAAGGAAAAGTGGTTCCATATCACCAGCAAATAACACCACAAGGTGTCTATCAGTGAATGAGATGGAGTAATAGTAATTGGATGAGGCTGATTTCTGACATCTTCCAAGAGTCCTAGCTTTTCTTTGGCTGACTGTTACTCTTCAAAGATTCCAGCAAGCTTTTTATCCTCTCACTGGCTGGCTCCCTTCTCCACTTCTTGCGACTTTTGATCCCTGCAACCTGGGAGGGCAGGAGGAGGGTGGCGAGTCCCCAAGGTGTAGGATTGTTGCCTCCTCTTCCACCTGTGGACATGTTGGTTTCCCTCAGCTGGAGCAACCAGGAGCTCTCCTGACACAAAGCCACAAAGCGATCAAGCTGTGAGGCGTTGACATTCTTGCTGACGTTCAGAGAGGTTTCGAAAGGGTTCTGGATGTGCAGCGGGGCCACCTCTGGCTTGCCCAGCTCTTTGCCCTGGAGAAAGGCAAAGGGAAAATGCTGGCAGATGAAAACAATATTTGCCATAATTGCCATAATGTATGTACAATACACTACAGTAAGAGCAGGAAATTAAAAAAAAACATTTTGGGCAACTTTTTTCTTGCTGTCTAAAGAATGGGGCATTTTGCAAAAATTTGGGGGGACTTTTATTATATAGTAATTTCTGAATAAGGTCTGCATAGAGTTGTTTGAAAAGTGATGTATAAATAGAGCTCAAATGATTGATTAATGAATGATTTAACAATTGATTGATACGTTTGCTAATCACACTAATAAACCAATGAAAAGCAGAACACTGCAGGACAACTCACCATCAACAACCAAGATTTTATGTAGGAGGAGTCTTAAGTATAAACCACTAGGCGGCAGCAAAAGATAATGGTTATGAGATCATGCCATAATTAAACAGGCCTGATTTCAATACATTTAACAACTCTTCTGCTTGTGTTGGGGTTACATTTTGTGATTTGTTTTTATGTTTACCCCCTAGAAGTTACAAGCTTTGCAGAGGAGGCAAGTTGTGTCATTCACCTCTTTAATTACGGGCCAGTCTATTTTCTGGTTTCATTGTGGTAACATTAAAAGCAGAAGCTTTCTTTGCTGCTCTATCTTGTTGATCTTAGCCTTTGTAACAGTCTAGGAATTTGGTTGCTGTCTTCAGTAACAACTGAGGCTTTTTTAATGTGGTAACAGTCCATTGCTGTACTCACTGAAGGTGCAACATTGCCTTGCTGTCAGGTATTGTAACTGTAGTACATAGTTACATACAGACCCGTACAAATGCAGTGTGAACAAAGCGCTATTTGTGTGGGTGAAAATAATAATGTGTTGTAATGTAGGACAATGCCATTGGCCTAAACTGGTAAATATAATTTTATTATTAAAATCACGGAAGCAGATTTTGCTCCACAATCACAATATTTAATGGCAAGTCTGTGGACATTTTTGCCCTTTTCCCCCTGTTCATTTCCGACACTGGTGATCATTGCCCATCTATCTTGTTGGTCACGGTTTTAGCTCTTTGCTGCTGTATCTGGGGCACCTCTCCACAGGCTAGCACATAAGGAGAGAAAGAGACATGGATACGGCTCTGGAAGTCATTTTGACTAAAGTCATGAAAAGTGTGAATAACTCAGGAAGGGGAATGAAAAAGTGACAGGAATGGGCTACACTGATGTGGAAATCTGCCATGCATATCAAACGTGTTAGAAACGGAAGCATACATGATCTCTACCTTTGTCTATCAGTCATGGTCATCAAATGAACCATCAATACGTGGGTCAAAGAGAAGTCAAAAACCTTCTATGGTACTTTGCATGCTGCATCCTGCCTAAAGCCTGACAGCAAAGGGGCAGGAGGGACAGAAGATGGCAATATAAAACCATCAGTCAGAGAAGAGGAAGGAACCAGAAAATTGTAGCACAGTAAAGCAGATTTATGGCTGCCGCTCGACTGGTGAAAGCCTGTAGGCATGGGTCATGGCCACAGTCTACCTGCAGGCTTCCTCTGATGTGTCAGACTTGATATTAGTCTCATATATTAGGCTGGAGGATTTCTCTTTTTAAAAGACATCAATTCATTAAACAGCAAGCACTAGCAAAGTCCCTACATCTCAAAATAATGTGCCGGCAAAGCAAGAACACCTACAATCACTCTGTCTACATTTCTAAAGGGTAAAATGGTAGGTGTTAAAAAGGATATTACTTCATGGTACAAAGTTTTAGAGATAGGTTAATTATTTCTATCTCTTTCTATAGAGGGGAAATTACTCCCCCTGATGTTACCCTGCAGGTACAGTGTGACTTGGAAACAGATCTCCAAACCATAAGGCTTGATTTCTCCTCTCCGTTTTATTTATTAAAATGCAAAGCTTCACCATAAACCACCCATCAAAGTGCCTCAGTGCCTTTAAGAAGGTTTACACATGCACAAACAGACAACAGTGGGCTGACTATGAGTCTAAATGGAATAAATATGCATTTGTTTACATTTAGCCCGATGGAGCTCCTACAGTAATTGGGATCCCAGCACTTGAGCGCTGGGCCCTTGTGGGGCATCAATCACATCTGACAAGGACAGAACTCATCTGTGTGTGTGGTGGGAAAATGACATCCACCAAACCTTGTCTTTTATTACCAACAGATTTCTGTGCTCAGCTCTGGGGCTAGGAGGCAAAGGTGAAAGGAGGTTAAACTGGGTTTCCTTTAGTGCTGAAGCACTTTCTGAATGTATTTTTCCTTACGCTCTGGTTTCTTAGTGATTCAACAGTTTGATATGAAGGTCAGATTAGTAACGATCCAAAAAACAGGATGACTTAAGGCTTAAATGGACCATCTTCTGGATTTTTCACTTACTTATAACATACTTAATATTGGCAGTACTACTTAATCTAAATACTGCTTTACAGTTGCACTATAATGAAGCCGTTTCAAAATGATAATAAAAATATATTTTTGGTATTTATGTTCTGAAATTTCTTATTAAATATTTTCTGACACAATGTATTTGTAACAAGCAAATACCAACCAATATTTAGGATAGGTGATATGATCCACAATTCGTGTCAGTGTTTCTTTTTCTTTTATAGTCAGTATTAGTTCATGGAATTACAAAAATAGAAAGGATACTCCACCTTCTTCCTCTTTTTACTTTACTGGAAATACAGGAGAACACATCTTAAGAAAGAAAAAGTACTCTAAAAAAACAGATGTGTTTATTGGCTCCAAATAAGCATGAAAGTGAGTTATATGCCTGCATGTTTTAGCAGGAGCAGTTTGCCCCACAATGTTGGTTTATTTGTAAATGTAGTTTGTTTCATTGTCTGAGTAAGAAGCAACAGCCAAGCTGCTTTTTTTACATTTAAGGGAATTCTAATGTTGAGCAAATGGATTTCTGAATAAATATTTGAAATAAATGCTGTTTTTCACTGAAACTGAGAGCCACCATGGTTGCTGCTCTCTTTTTTTCATTCTGTTAGCTCAAGATCATGAAGTAATCATCTCATTATCGCAGGATAACAAGTCTTGTTTTAATTTACTTCTGTAGTTGAGTGATTATGTAGTGATTATGTTACAAATTTTTGTCTTAAAAAAAACCCCAAAACCTACATGTGAATAATCATACATACCTTTCTGATACTTATTGACATCTTGCTGAATGCAAAGGTGGCGTAGAATTCAAAGAAGGCACGCAGAAGTTGCTCTGAGATGGAGCAAGAAAAGTGGAGTTAGCTGCTAACAGAAATATTAGCATTTATCAAACTGAATTGGAGCCCTAAAGTCCTGATTTTACGCTTTCGTGCTCACCGAGTGTTTCTGTGTTGTTCTGGAGTTGGACCTTGCTGAAGTCTCTGACAAACGTGCAGTCGTTCCCTTCAATCATGCTCTTGTCTGCAGGACCTTGTGGGACGAGAGCGGAGAAACGAGGTAAGTTACAGCCTTAACAGACTTATGATGGCCATAAACAAGACACAGATGAATGGTGTTGGTGCATTCACGCAGCGGATACCCAGAGAGACATAGGAAGTTGATGCATGTACATGTGTGTATGAAGGTGTGCAAAACAAATAACATGGATCATGTCCTCGCACAACTGGTTAACTGTGTGTGTCTCTGTGTTTTACTCCACTGTTTAAAAAGCTGCCTGTATGCTCGTGTGATCGTCCAGAGGAGGCGGGGTCATCGACCTTCGAGAGCGATGGGCTTTTTATTGTCCTGTAAGCACTCTGTGAGATAGTCTGCACTAAACGGGGCAGAGGAAGAGGAGGCTGGGGGTGGGGTATATTGCTTTTGGAAGGCAATTATCAGGCAGCCAAGGTGACAGAGAGGGAGAGAGGGAGAGAGGGAGAGAGGGAGAGAGAGTGGGCAGAGATGGAGGAGCTGCAGTGGACTCAGGCAGACTGGTGTGCTGGTGGTTAACATTGTGACAGGACACCTTCATCACAGATGTATATGGCGTAATAAGAAAGTAAGGTATGCTCTTATGTCTTCTACAGAGCCAAAATGGAAGCCACTGGGTTTATAGGAATAAATAAAACAGCTGCAGACACTGTGAGACTGTTGATGAAGGACAATTTTCATATTTAAGGGTAGTGCCAAGGCTGTTGGGTCATAGGTGACAGAGAAACTGCTGTTAGTTACAGCTGTATATATAAAGACAAGGTGAGGTCAAGGAATAATTGCAAAAGCTCTTCATGATCACAATGTATGTGAGGATATGCACAGCAGGATAGAGAAGCTTCACAAAATTGTATTTGTTTTGTACAAGTTTCCTTTAACCATTGTTTTTTTGTGAATTATTTGAGAGCCTTTAAAAAAAGGAACAATGTCACTGGTCAGCCGGTCAGAACTGGCCGAGGTCAAGCAGATATTGCTTCATATTAAAGTTTATAATGTAAATCCCCTCGAGAACTTCCTCTCATATAATACAGGCCATAATTTACACTGAAATAAGTTAGTTAACTGATTTAATAATCATTTAATGGATGTTTTTCAAGCAAATATTTTTAAAATAGCCAAAAATTATATGAGCAGTGCCAATAGTTCTCTGATCAAGCTTTTTAAGCGTGAGGATTTTATACTTTTTGTCTAATGTAATAGTCAACATTATCAAGGGGACACAGACTGTTGGAAAAACAAAACAGGTTTTTGGAAATGTCAGTTTGATTTTTACACAAGTAAGTATCAGTTTACCCAATTAATCCAGATGAACAATCTTAGGCCACATGACAGATTGTTGCATTTCAAACTCTCACATAAAATGAATTCAGAAAATAGAGAAAATATCAGTAACATAGAGAGTGATTGGGAGCACTAGGTGGTACCTGCAAGGTCCTTTAGGTGGTCCAGAGTGGGAATAATGGGAGGGTTCCTTTTCTGCAGGAAGAAGAGCACCATGACAGTGAGGGAGAAGTTGGTGATCCAGGCGCCCGGGATGCTGCTGGTGATGCCGTGAGCTCGGGCCCAACAGCGCACAGTAAACACTAGGAATCGCACTCTTGGGTCCAGTTCTCCATAGAGGTAGAGAAGCTCTGTGCTCTTGATCGCCACCCTGTGTAGAAAATGCAGCATTACTACTTCAGTTCCACTAAACTGCACGATCTGTTAAGATTGTCCTTTACAGCACTGGGAGTGTGGAGACTTTCAAAACAAGAGTAAGTAAATCATTACTGTTGGTAAAAACTAAAATAATTTCAGAATTTCTGTATTTTTAGCTTGCAACTAAATGACTTTCAATGAATGACCAATGAAAATTCCAGATCCTGCTGTGGAATAGCTAGTTAGGACAAGCCGCCAACTAACATGATCATATTAAAAGTATCAAATATAAAACATAGCATTGAATTGAAATAAATAAAGTACAAGGGGTGATTAAAGGTTGCGACCTCATGGACAAAGTTATTAACCTTTTTGCAGAACCACTTACAGAGTTGAAACTGCAACTGCATGTACTGAACGCTGTATAACTCACCTTCTACCTTAGGCCATGAATTATAAATCACTCCTCATATATCCCAAACACTGTACAGCTTTACTTATGTATTTTGATATCATGATGTTGTCAGTAGTCATATTGAAATTATCCCATCATCTAATCAGTATACTGATGGAAAATAAAAGGCAAATAACATTTTAGCAGCTGTTTTAAAATGTTCTCTTGGATATTTAGCCTGAGCATAATGTCCTAGTACATGCATAATGAGAAGTTATAGCTGAAAATAATCATTCATTACATAAGATGTTCATTCTTCTTTTAAAAAAAGTTCACGCATCCTTCTATTGTTTTGTATGATATATTTCTGGAAGGTTACAGAGTAAGCCTCTTGATGCCCATCTTTTTTTGTTCTTCATGCCTTTAAGTGCTTGTTTCTGTGCAGCCGTTGCAATACGGTGTGCCAAGTGTGCAACAGCACAGAGCCTCATGCCCTCTAGGGAATCGCGCCTGGCTTTTAATTCTGCAGATTTTTTCAACATATTTTTCTTTTTTATTATTTTTTGACTAAAGACACTTCTACACTTCTACTTAAATAGCTGTTTGCATGTTAGTGCATGTTAGTGACCAGAACCTTGCATGTCAAGTTCTCACAGGGCTTTGTACAACCTTTGCAATAGCACTGTGTGCATATATATATATATATATATATATATATATATATAGAGTCGTTACAAAACCATTTTTCTGTGGCTACTGAACTCTTTGAAATGGCCAGTATACCGTCCACCCATTAAATGTCTTTAGCAAAATGTCTGCAGTGTGCATTTAATGCTGTGGCTACAGAACTGTAATTTGGAAAGCCTACAAAAAATGATTGTGAATTTGGAGGGTCAGTATAACTGCAATTTAAGCAACGCCACCACCAGAGAGCAGTGTTTAGCTTGCAACGCCGTAATCCCCGGTCACACACAGCTGCAGTTGGTTCTCTTTTTCTTTCACATACACACATTCACACATTTGTGCGGGTTTCCATTACCTCAGACAACATTAAGCTGACCTTAACTCAATTCTGAGAAACTTTCTTAAGCCTCTACTTCCCTAACCCAAGTCTATACCCTAAAACTTAATACTTAGCTTTATGGAGACTTATGTTTCATCCACAGAAGGAAGCGGAGTCCCCACAGTGTTTATGTGTAAACAAATATATGTCCCCAATACTAAAGTGATATATGTCAACACACCCACACACACATTGAGGCAGAAAAGTGCCATTCGTCAAAGATCTGCGAGCACGATTGGAGAAAAGTCCCCCCCTGCATCCACCCCCAGTGGGTGGTTCAGCTCCATTTCCTTAGAAACTGCAGTGTGGTTTTCTGTACGTTAGCAGGTGCGTTATACCATTAGCAGAGACCACAGCAAGACCAATAAGTGTGGAATGGAAGAAGTGAAACACAAACAAGACCCTTTTTTGGTCTGCTTGTTCAGTTTCACTGTAGCAGCATGTAACTGAACCTTTTGCAGCACTTCCTGCCAGATACTTGTTTCTGTTTGGGGCTTTTGCAACAAAAATGTGACCAAATGATGTTCAGGACAGCGTAGCAGTTTCTGTGAAGGAGTGGACCTATGACCAACCCTAAGTGACATTTCAAGATATGACTCCTCTGACTGTGTGAAACCGATCCCATCTTCAGTCAACAACTGCAAACCAGAGTCATGAAAAATCACTGTTTACACTGTTCACGTATGAAAAAAAAAAAAACCCAGAGTCCTGTGATATGAGTGTACAGAGTGAATACCTGTTGTTGGCTGTGAGGTCACACTGGAAACCAGAGGGCTGGTGGGCGAAACGTAGCAGGGGGCATCGGGCGTTCAGAATCTTCTGCACCCCAACACACCCGGGCCCAAACTGGTCCACACACTCCCCGATTACAGACAGGATGCTCTGGGTGACTGCCCGCTCTGAGTTGGCTCTCTTCAGCTGGTACTCCAGGGATAGACCTGATTTTGGCTGCAAATCAAGAATTTAGAGATGTTTAATGATCATACATGACCCTCTATCTATTACTTAAAGCTTCATGTTAACTTTGCACCATTTAATTTAGGATTCTAAATTCTCAGTTCATTATTTTTGTATTATGGTTTGCATTTCATTGTTCCCATAATGCAGAAAAAGAAGCATTGTCCATGGAAAAACTTAAGGTGTTTAGTTTACAAAGTTATAAAACACAGTAAAGCAGAAGATCCTAACATAAAAACAGGAACTAATGTTTTGCATGTTTGCTTAAAATGCCATTTGAGATGTAAAGAAACTGTCTAAATAGTTGCAGATGGACATTAAATGTCAATGGGCACTAATGGGTGCTTTACAATTTGCCTGCCATTACATGCATACACCCACATACACACATTTACACACGCACACACTAATGGCAGCTAGTTACCATGCAAGATGCTGGCCTGAGAGAAATCAGGGTCTGTCCAAAGGGCACTTGAGGCACTGAAAACTGATCAATGTCTAGTTGATGGTTTATTTTAGCTCTGTCAAATACAGGAATACACAGAAATTAAAAAAAAAAACCCTGTAGGATTTAGATAAAATATAAACACAGTCTCAAAAAAAACTCTGCATTTATATTTATTGTTTCTCTGTTGCTAAGAATCACTTTAACTATTCTATTTTGCAGTTGTTAGCTGTTAACATACATTTATTAAACGGTTAATAAGCATTTTGATGTAATTTTATGGAGCAAAATGAATATTTTTATTATTTCCTAATGTACAGTGTTGGTCAGCAGTAATTTAACCTGTGATTTACAGTATATTAGGATTTCTATATATATATATATATATTATGAAATTTAAAATTCTCCTATTTCACTGTAATTTATCTTGAAAACCAAAAGGGAAAACTATATATGAATATCCAACTTGGAAATATAGTGGCTATGATAATTATTGATGTTTTATGGCAAGTTACTCATAAAAAACTTCATTTTAGTAACATAATTTCGACTATCACTGATCACTTTATAACATGTAGGTCTCTGCTAAATGAATAGGATTACATTTTTGCAGAAGCTGTGACTTCATCTAAGCAAAAAACCTTCAACGAGATGTTTGTTTGATTTCAAAGTAAAACTTTTCAAAAGAATTTCAAAAAAATAACTTGAATGCAAAACTGCTAAGTATGACAGTTTTCCTTAACCTTTTTTGGTTTTCAGTTTCACTCTGCAGAACTGAAAAACTCAAATGTGGTAAATAACTGTGGCCACAGAATTTGGTAGCTGTTTCACTTTTTTTGCTAGGCTTCACTGTGGCAAAGTCGAAATGTGGGCTTAATTTTGCCCAACTTAATAGGATACCAATCAGTATTACCCCAAAACTAAAAGATGAGCATATTTTTTGTCACGTTACACCCCTTTATATCATGAACAACTTTCTCTTTTGTAAACTGAAAATCTTATGTCTGACAATATTAGTATAATCATCACCAGACAGCTGATAGCTTTGAATTTACAAATCATCTCATTTAGTCTGAAGACACCAAAAGAATGACTGTAAACTAATTAATACCGTCTTTACTCTTCTCCCAGTGATGCCATCCAGATCTAGAATCATGTCCAGGTCAGAGCCCAACTTTCCAAATCCATTTACTGATGAGCCAAATGGCTTGATGGAGCATTCTGGGAAATAAGCAGTAGCAATGTCCTTTAGCAGAGAGCAGACCAGGAAACGCAGTCTGCTGTTTTCCTCTGTTAGCTGATAGGCTTCTGTTAGGGAGATGATCTGTTGGTCTATCTGAAGGAAAAAGAGAGGAATGGCCATGGTTAACACAACTCTTTAAAGTTGAGTAAAGTATTTCAAATTAAACCCAAACCATTGGATTTGTCCTTCAATAATCTAACCATATCTTGGTGTGAGAACTTACACTTTCTTCTCTGGACAGTCTCTGTATGAGCTGATTAATAGGAATAGTGGTTTGTGGCTGGCATTGTTGGTCTAACTGGTGGTTTGGTGAATCCCCTGAGCCAAGCTTCTTCATTGACAGAAGTCTCGATTTGAAAGGGACAAAAGCTTCGTGGTTGGCACTGGGGATGGCTACCTCATCGAGTAAAGATGAAACACTTTCCTGCTTGGTAAATTCCACTACCGCATACATTCCCTGGAAAATAGCACCCATAAACACACAATGTCATGATCTAAGAGAGCTGTTGCATGACAGTAAAGCTGTCTTGTATACACTTTATAGTATATTTGAGAACAACCCTTATTTACAACAGCAGCTTGATTGCTCACGTACATAGCTTTCATAAAAGAAATATTTATTGATGTCTCCATGTCTTGATAAAAAATTGAGGAACTTTTTCTCATTTGTTTTGGAGTTGCAACTGATGAGAACGGATCTCTCTGCTTGTGCTTGTCTCTCCGCCTGGAGAGCATGCAAAGATTTGCGCTGATCCTTTCCATCTGTCAACAAAGAAGCACAGCAATAAATCAATTATATAGCTTTGTTTTGAGGAACGCAGTAGTCAGACAAACTTTACAAAATCACCTGTTACAAGTGTGGTCTTCGATAGCTCACGAACTCAACGGCAAATTTCATTAAAAAAACGGACAATTTTACGGACTGTAGCACTGTTAGGCAAATCCTATGCCACGCATTACACCCTCATGTTCACTATTACTTAGCAGGTTTTTTGTTAACTTTTAGAAGCAGCTCTTTAATTCGGCATGCATTTCAACAAAGTAGTGTCTAATAAAACAAATCAAAGGTGATCCTAAATGACAGGCAGGACCAAATTTAAAGAAGATTTTAATAACGTTATGACTCTGTAGTGACAAACAAATGCCGAATTTTACCGACACTCTCATATTTCTCAAGTTTTTCATTTTCTATGAAAAGAAGCACGCTTTTTTAACCACAGTCAAGGGTTCCCAAATCAAAATAGTGTCTAAATGAGGTTTGGGACAAGAGACGGCTAGTAGGAGGGCTAGTAATTAGAACAGGTTTTCTTAGACAGCCTAATATACTAACCAATTTCGTCTTTCCGAAGTGCTTCACCTTGTGCAGCTACAACATTAGTCCCAATATTTCTGTGAAGAAATTTATCGACCTTCTGTAGGTACCTCAGTAGGCTGCCCCTTCCCCTCATACGTAACCCGCACACTGTAAAGGAGGACGCCATTGCTGCTCAGAAAGAAGCGGAAAAGCGCATGCGCGTGTCCATCCGTACGGCAACCGGCAGGTATCAAACTTTGCAGATTTGTAGACCATCGCTGATAGACACTATGGGTGATAAATACCTGTGCATACTTTTATTGAGTCCGTAGCGGCCAGTTGCAGCTATGACTCACTTTAATTCACCTTTTCTATTTTGACTTACTTTAAATCTAATGAGCTTATATGTCGTATTTCTATTTTGGCTTATGTTACATTTATTTTACAAAAAGCGGCAGAAAACATTTTCCCACAGAGAAACACGAAACTTATCTATGGAGGGTGATTTCCTGTGTTTTAGCAATCAAGCCACATGAGATTTGTTTTTCGTCTAAGAAATCGGAAGAAAGGGAAAACGAAACCTACAGAGAGTAAAGCGCTGGCACCTGACACGTAGCCACACACACCCACGCGCTGAGCGTCTGCACTTCCTCTGTTTACTTCCTTCTAAACACAGTCGGACTTCTTTCAGACAGTCAGTCAGCCGGCGTCGGACGAAGGAGACACAATGGTGGGAGCATGGTCCTGATAAGCCTGTAACTCAAAGACTACGGCAAGTACGAGATGCTTTTTTTGTATATATCTCAACTTACATCATTAAATAAAGGATAAACTATTTAATCTGGCGGAATAAAATTAGCTTTTAAATATTTTAGAGACTTGTTGCCAATTGTTTTTTTTTTTTATGAGGCAAGAATTCTAAATTTTCCAAAGTGGCTTTTCTATTTAAATTTTTAATGGGTGAGCATGGAATATTTTGGAAAAAAAATACTTTGCAGTTATGTTCGATGATGTGAATGAGTAGGAGTTCAGTGACTTAAAAATGAACTTTTATGACTTAACAGATGGTGCTTTAGATATGAAAAATAGTGTCCAAGCTTTCCTTGGGGCTTCCCAGCTTTCTTATGAAACTCCCTTCATTTGCCTGGAAAACAATATTTTAAGCTCCTCCCAGCTGTGTGTCTGGCCAGCTGTATCAAAGCCTCTCTGCTTCAGTGAAGTCTCACTGTGTATTCAGCGTGCAAGATGAACATTTACATTCATTCGCTGAATGACAGGACCTCTTGCAGTCTCAACTGAAGACAAAAATGTCCCTAAGCTGACAGTCTTAAAATTTTCATTTTAGAGGGAGAACACGTGTCAAGCGTCAAGATGGATTACAAATATAATGCTGGAGTAGAACTGCTGTTGGCTCATATGAACATAGAAGACTTCATCAACGCTGCAGAGACTCTGTATCAGCTTGAAGAAGTGGAGGAAGAGGAGGTGAGCTCATCCTTTGAAGAGGAAGGTCTCTCTCATGAGGACATGGACGAAAACGAGGAGGCAGGAGACTTGGAGGTTTCTGAGAGCAAGCAGAAAGACTATGGCAACGGAGGTGGTGGTGTTCGATACGGAACAGTAAAGGACCTCCTGTCCTTTGTCAACCTGCTCTCTAACATGCAGACACCAGCCCTGCAGCATCTGGATGAGGAGATGGGAGTCCTGTTGAACAAGGTGAGAGGAGTTTCCAGGAGTTTTTAACTAGACTGAGTGTTCGTGTGCACAAAAAGGGCCTTAAATTGTGTTTTCATTTTAAGGCCCTAGAAAAACTCAATATCATTATTAGAAATATTTTAAAAATTAAAAAAATAACTTTTCTTTTTTGCAGAAGTTCATGGCTGTAAAAAATGGCCGGTACCAGGTCAACTTGGACGTGCTCCTGTTTCCATGGAAATTGATCCACAAGAACCCCGGCCCTGGCCTCGTGCCTAAGGGCTCATTTGGGAAAGTCCACTTAGCTCAAGACACCACCACCAGGAAGAGAATGGCATGCAAACTGGTGAGTCCTTCTGGGAGATGTCTGGAATCCAGCCTGTGTTTACTTCTCGAAAGTCCTGGCCTACGTGCCAAAAAACTTCACCTGCCAAGTACTGTTTGTCCTTAAGGCATCTACACCTCTGGTTATACAAATGAATCTTAAGTTCAAGATGACTTTGCTATGTTTTGCCTCAAAGTAAAAGAGAACAGGGACAGTTCTTTAAAATGAAGAACCAGGTCAAACTTTCAAAATAGGCCTCGAGCATTGCAAGAATGGAAATTTAACAGTAACTTCCCACAGGTCCTCTGGCTGTTTGTGACCATGTTAAATTCAGTATAAACACTATTTATAGGCATGTTGTTGTAAAACGTGTTCTAGGAGCACGTTTTACAACACATTCTGTTCTTGTTTTTAAGACACTCGTCCCCTGTAAGAGATGAACAGCGTGTTTACTCTTTCCAACGTTGGAAAAACTGACAAATGACGAAGGAGTTTCCTACCTAGTCTGGTGTTTTCATCAGGATGCTATGTTGACACAGTGTATAGTACACACTGTTAGCAAAACACACAGAAGGCTTACTGGAACTAGTTTGCATGTTTGGTATCTGAGTTACAATTGATTTCCTGCATATTAGCAGGATAGCTTGAGATAGTGTGATCAAGTAATTATTGTCCGGAATTTAGTCTGTCAGGTAACACAATGTGCTTTTGGGAAAATATCTAATTTGCTTTTTTTTTTTTTTAGCCAAAAGGGGTGTGAAAGTGAGTAGATAGAACTAAGTCTTGTCAGCTTGGGTGCTTTAAATAGAACAATGGTATTGACTTTTGATGACACATTTATTTACATTTCACCCCCATCATCACAGATTCCTGTGGAAAACTTTAAAGCAGCTGACGTGGAATTCCAGGCCCGGTTTCGACATGAGAACATAGCTGAGCTGTACGGCGCCCTGCTCTACGAACAGAGTGTCCACCTGTTCATGGAGGCCGGAGAGGGAGGATCCGTCCTGGAGAAGCTGGAGAGCTGCGGGCCCATGAGGGAGTTTGAGATCATCTGGGTGACAAAGCAAGTCCTGCGCGGCCTGGAGTACCTGCACTCACACAACGTCATCCACCATGACATCAAACGTAAGAGCAATTTTTAAAACATTGCATGTTTACGGTCAATGATGGATGTATGAAACATGTCCCTGATTTATAGGAAGGTTGAACCTTCTTTACGTCAAAGTCTACCCACAGGCACACACACAGTTACAGTGTGTGCAATAACTCTAGAAAGACTTAGGTGCCAGGCAGGAAATAGATGAATCAGACCAGACAGCCACAACTCAAACATATCACAGACAATCTCAAACACAGCAGCTTGTTTTCAGGAAGAACTTAGAGGTTACCAAATAAGTCTGACAAAACATGTGGTAGCTAATGACCTAGATTACAAGAAAACATGCCAGTTAGAGCGGGTGGGGCTCCGCTGCAGTTTGATGTCAGGTAGTTAAAAGTTGGTTGGACCTAAGTGGCGTTAAACTCTGAGATCAAAGCATTCTCCAGAGCCGTCTGTCAGCCTCGTGGCCTAAAGGCTGTTTGCTGTGTGGAAATTCCAGACTTCCTCTCATGCTCTTTCTTTTGGGGTTAAATGAAAGGTCTATAGATGCAGGCGACTAACAACAATGGCTAGTCTGACCCTCTGTTACTGTGGTTGTTAGCGTTTCCTGTCTGCGATTACAATATGTAATTAAACCTTATTGTGGTTTTTAAGTGCAAGGATGAGACTTTTCACAAAGGGCATACCCTCAAATTATCTGCAAAATCCCTGTGCCAAAAGCACGAGACATGCTCGGGTTCTTCTTGGGAGGCTTCAGTGGCCTATTTCTTGCTAAAATCAATGCAAAGCCATTTTAGTATGTTAACCTGCATAGCAATGCATGAACACTGGAATACTGTAAACTCTGATGTCCATGAAACATAATTGTTATTTTCTTTGTTCTCTTTAGCCAGTAACATTGTCCTGATGTCAGACAAGGCTGTGCTGGTGGACTTTGGCCTTACAGTGCAGATGACAGAGGACATATACATCCCCAGAGACCTTAGAGGAACAGAGGTAAGAAAAAAGGCTGATAGTTCTGTCTGTCGTGAATGCATTAACCCAACATGTCTTTTTTTGTTTTTATAATGATTTGTGTAGTCCAAGCAATATTTGCTTCTATCTCTGACCTAAAGTGTGTGTTTTCTTAAAAAAGGCAGAGCTCTTCTTAACTCATGACTCAGGCCAGACTTCCCCAGGGACTGAAAGAAATCAGTCTTGAGACTTGTCCGCAGTTGTCTGTTGTTTCCTAAATAGTTATTGAAAGTCAGTGATTGGCAAGCAGTGCAGCAGAGCAGCAGTCAGTACACTCACTGACCTCAATGATGCTGGGAATAATTTGCTTATGCAGAGGGTTTTCAGTGCAGATGTAATTATAACTTGGGAAATTTTTGGATTAATCAAAGAGATTTCTCACAAGCCTTTTCTCCCATCGTGTGTGTCCCTAGCTTTCCCATGTTAAACCAATATGTGTGTCAGTCTGTGTAGTCTTAGAACATGCACCCTGGGCCTCTCATGGCTTGGCTTATGGAAAGTCCCAGGGCAGACACCCAGCAGTAAAAAGAGCGACAGAACAAGTGAATACACCAGGCTGCTCAGGCTTACATTAGCATGGGAGAGCAGCCTGGAATTTCCAGCAGAGAAAGAGATAAACTCTGGTTCTGTGTTTACTTATTTTGCACTCTGAAGGCCATCCCACTTCTGCATTGCCTTTACATTGACATACATGGTGTAGGGCTAAAGGTTATCATGTTTGTTTAAACAGGAAAACCCTTTAACTGCAAGAGATTGTGATATTTAATAATACACACTGATACATTAATTTTAAGTTGAAATAAAAAATAGAACCTCTGCCACACTTTGTCCTGTCATTATCCTCTGCATTGCATCTAATTTGTGTTATGGAACTCTTCTTCCATTTAGATGTACATGAGTCCAGAACTGGTTCTTTGTCGTGGACATAACACCAAGGCAGACATCTATGGTCTGGGCACCACCATCATTCACATGCAGACTGGCAGCCCTCCATGGGTCAGGAGATACCCACGCACTGCCTACCCATCCTACCTTTACATCGTAAGTGCTTCCTTTTTTATGAGCCACTGTGGTTTCAGTTTGTAAAGCCCTTTAAAGTATTTTAAAGCCTCTTAAACAGAGACTTTTGGAAATGCTGAATCAATTACAGTTCAAAAACTCCAGGTTTGTGTTATAGCAGCTTGTATCTTGTTACATTTAAAAAGAACCATGAGCCTGTTCATGTCCTCCACAACCTCAATAATCGTGACATAAAAATGCTTAAAAATCCAGTGTGTCATATTAAAGAGGATCTTTTGGCAGAATATGGCAGACACAACCATCATTTTTACAAGTGTGCTTTCATTAGTGTATAATCACCTTAAAAGGAGACTTGGTGTGTGTTCTGTATTTTAGAATGAGCCCTTTATGTAAACAGACAGTCTGTCATGTTGTGCTGACATGTTCCTCCATGTTTCTCTCCAGTAGCCTAAAAAAGACAAACTAAACACTGGCTCTAGAGAGGGCCTTCCTCAATTTTCAAAAGTTTTTGGTTCACCGTAGGTCTTTTAACATGCCTTAAGGGGAACAGTGAGGCAAGGAGGAAACAGCTGGTTGCAACCCGCAACCTCACCGTTAAATGCCACTTAAACAAACACAAAGGGCATTTCACGTGACTGATTGCAGTGTGTTCCCTGTCAGTCTCTACTTCTGTCTTTTTTTAATTTTCCATGACATGGGTTCTTTGCTTCTTTCAAGAAGTCATGTTTCTGTTTTTTGCAGTGATTATCAGCTCTTTTTATCTAAGCAATTACTCACTTCCTCGTGAAACTGCCGTCATGGAGAAGTCATGTTTCATGGAAATGTCGCTTCTCCCTTTTAACATTAATCAAACTGGTTTGACAGGCCCCACAATGATGCTCATGTCAAGTTAAAATTTACAAAAGCCAAATAAAACTGTTTACACTGTGTCTCAGAGAGCTGATTGAGCGAATTAGCAACATTAGCATTACTCAAAAAGTGGGTCACAGCTGCTGGAGGGGTACTAGGTAGCCTGTTGCTTCTAGTTATTTGAGGCCTTTGTAACCTCTGTGTCTTTTTCTCTCATGCTGAGGTTATTTCAATTTTGCCCTTTTCTCTCTCCCAACAGATCCACAAACAGGCCCCCCCTCTGGAGGACATAGCAGAGGACTGCAGCCTGGCCATGCGCTCCTTCCTGGAGCGAGCCCTGGAGAGGAACCCTGCTCTGCGGAGCTCAGCGTCCGAGCTGCTTAAGGATGAGGCCATCAACCCGCCAAGGGAGGACCAGCCGCGCTGCTGGAGCCTTGACTCAGCCATGGAGGAGGTCACACACATTATGGTGCAGCAGCAGAGCCAACACCATGACACCACACAAGGTAAGAACTTTGGTTTTTAGATCTGCTGGGTTCTAAAATTATTAAGATGATTTTTTTAATATTTAAACAAGTCCCCCTTTCTCTTCTCTGCAGAATCTATTCTGTACTCAGAGGACTCTGGCCACATTCGAAGGAAGGGTTCACTGTGCATCGACCTGGGGGCTTTGTCAGGTCACTGCAAACTGGTGACAGGCCCCCCCTCTTCAGAATATGGCTAGCACTAAACCACAGAGCACCGGTTTTGTGGCTGAGCTCAAGTTGAAGCCAACATATTGCTTCCTTTTTCTACAGGTTTCAAAAAACGGCTCTGTTGTAGTTCAGACAAGTAGACAGATGCAGACAACAAACTCACTGACGGACTGCAATTGTTTACAAAACTCAAGTTGTAATCAATGGAATTATGGAATTAGCTCAACCTTGATACTGAAATGGATGGATGTTACTGAACAACACTGCAGGACAGTGTTTGGTTTGGTTTGGATACATTTTGAATCAGTGAGAATTAACTGTGGGCAATCAGTATAATTTCCCAGAGCTCCCTCTGGGGATCTTGTAATTTGCCATAATTCAGTGTGGTATTCAACAAAATAATCAAATGCATCCTGTTCTTTCCCATAATCTAAGCCTCTATGAGTTATTTTATCTCTGAAAATGTATTGACTATCTGTTTAAGTATGTGTGCACTATGCAAACATGTGTATGTAGTTCTTTATGGACCTTCTCTTGTTAATTCCTGTGGAATATAAATAGCATCATGATGCTGTGTAAATTATGCTTCTGTGGGACGCATGTGATATCTGTGTTTTGTACATCTTGTAAGATGAGGTCTGCTGTGCTTTAAACTAAAAACAACTGTTACTGTTTTTTTCTGAAGTTTTGAGCTTAGAAATTTCCTGAAGTTTGAAAATGTGTCCATCAGTATGCAAAAATTGCAATAAAATGAAAATACCAAACTGTCCGATATTCCACTACCACTTCAAGTAATCAGTAATCTAAACAGATTATTCATTTTCTGCTTCTGATCAAGATATATTTCTGTGTGACTGAAACATTTATGATGTCAATGTGTTTCACATTCAGTCTGTTGATTACTTTCTTTTTATATACTCAGTTTCCTGACATGAAGATTTCTGTCATGGTAGTGTTGATATATACAGAAGAAATAAACATGTAAACCTAACATTATGAAGTCTGGGTGTGAATAAAATTAAATTTAAATCTGAATTTTTCATGGATTAATTTAGTTTTAAATTCATCTTCATTTTTCAAAACAAAAGACAGTGTGCATTTTTAAAAGAAGACATATAAAAGTAATTCCAATTTCTTCAGTAGGCCTACTCACACAACAAATAATGATCCTGTTTTATGTACTCTGTTAAAATGTATTTGCAATGTTGAAGAAGAGACTTGTTCCCGAACTTGTAATTTCACTTTTAATAACAACCAAACTACTAAAGACAGAATCACAACAGTCTTCTGGATAAATACTTTTTGCTTTTCACCAAAGTAAATAATAAAACTACTTGGATTCACATGTTTTAGTAGAAGAAACACTCCCTCAGTTGCTAACTGAAAAATGTAAATAAATACAACTCCTAAATATGCTAGAACCTTTTGATAAACAAGTTAATCCCACTTCAAGTTAGTAGTCTGAAAATGCTTAAATGTAAAAAGGGGTTCCATTGAAAATACCTGTTCAAAACTCTTAAAGTAAATTATACATTCAAAGTTATCCCTGGAGAAATGCTGAAATTATGTTGACTTGACAAAATATGGAGTATTTTTAAGTATTCTTACTGTGCAAGTTTTTTTAGGATAGAAATGTCTTTACCAAATGATGTTTTGATTGCTAAAACATTAGAATTCAGTTCACTGTTTATTATGAAAGTCTTGTAGAGCATAATGCACAATAAATTGGCCTTCTCTCATTTTCATGATAATACTTTTGTGCTTTTACTTAAGATGATTTAAGTTGCAATGGAGTATTTTTATATTGGTCTGTTATTACTTTCACTTTAAGTATCAAACATCTTATCTGTGTTTAGTTGTTTACAGGGCTTTTGAAACCTGTCATATTTGTAAAAGGTGAACAGTAAATACCCCACAGGAAGCAAAAAAAACATTCTATGTCAACAGGAAAGGACAAAAACAAGTAGAAAACCCCCCTAGGCAGCAGTTCATTGGAAGCTGCTTCATGTGGCTCTGCCTGGATTCCCCAGCTAGCAAGCAGATTACACAAATAAGGCATGAATCAATTTTTTAGTGAAGGCTTCTTCTTCTTTATTAATTTTGAATGTTAATGTTTAGTCACTGGCTGTATCTACTACTGATTTTGCATCAGGGAAACTCGAGTGGCTGAAATGTGTGATGTGTTTCTCCTCTATCTGTTACTCAGGCCCACTCTTCCTCTTTCTAAAAGCGTCACATGAAGTAGGCGTTCAGTTCTGCTGTGGAGGGGCTTACCTCACAGTCTGATCTGCAAGTGTCAGCAGTTACGGTGCTGTTCATTGGTTTCTCAGTAAATGTGAACAGCAAATACTACCACCTGCTGGTGAGAGTTGAAACTACTCTTTGAGTGAATAGATATATTGTTTGTCCACTCTGCTTCTGTCGCACAGAGAATTTAAAAAAGATCTGATCCGACTTTTATAATGGGTGTATCACATATGATCTTTAGGTGTACTTCCCATCAGTATATGGCATTCAGGTTACAATTTTGTGATGCAATATTGTATTAAATCCCTCCTTTACAAGCAAACATTCTGTTGGAGGGTTCTTAAGATGACTTAAAGGTATCTCTAATACCTGTGTAATGAAAGGCAGTTTAATAGAAAAAACTGATGAGCTTAGCTACCAACTCCCCTGGAAAACTAGTTCTGGATGCCAGAGCAACAGTATCTATATTGATTACTGAGGTTAAGCCTGTAGGACCCATATTTTTAAAGCTGAAAAAACTCACATGGACTGCAAAAAACTTAATCAGGTCTGATAAATGGACACATCTCAAAAAATAAAATATGAAACTTGGAAAAACAGATTTGGATGTCTCTCTTCTCATTCATGAGGTCTCTCCTGATGGACTTTTGGACCTCTTTTATAGTTTGGTGTTTTGCATTTCTTGTGTTTTTGTTGTTGAGGTTAACTGAAGAATGAGAGTTTGAAATAGATAATCTGTTGATTCTTCCTTAATGTATAATTCATTTTAGAATGAGCTGTTGTCAATTTGTCCATTTGAAACAAGTAAATCCATTTATTGGGGTAAAAAGAGCCATTTTTGCATGCAACTGAGCTGTTTTCAACAACCAGCAGCCAACAACACCGCTGCATGGAGTATTCTTCACCAGAGTTCACAACCTTCTCATTTTGCAAACAACTTCACAGAGGCTTTCTTTCAAAAAGCCTTCTCCTTGTAAGGGATGACAGAAAATTATATAATAGATAGTTCATATAAAAAATGTACAAATTAAAAACACAACTGACTCTGCTTTACTGAGCAAGAAAAATATTTCCCTTTGTCCTGTTGTGTTTCAAATTTATGTGTCCCTCATGCAAACACTGTGTGTGTGCAACATGAAATGCTTTCAACTTTGAAATCTTTGCACCTAAAGCAAAGTGCTGTAGTCACAACATGACACATACCTTCAAATTATTTGAAGGTCCTTCTGGGATAAAGAAAACTGTATCTGCATTTACCAGTATCTGGATTGTCTATTCCCACTCTTATCACTCAACAGACCTCTTCTGAATTTGAAGGAGGCGTTCATTTTTTTTGGGGGGGGGGGGGCACCCTTAGGTTTGCAAACCACAAACCTTTCCATTTGTGACAGATTTCCATATAAAAGAGCTTCATTATATTTTCAGAGAGTATCAATTCCTCATAAAGACACAACACTAATGGCACCAAAGTGGACAGGACCTCATGACTGATCCTAGCTGAGAACTAACTATAAACAGGCAAATATGTTTCATACTCTCAAATAATAGTGTGGTTTTAAAACAGCATGAGTATGACATGGGGTCCATATGGCCTGTGAACATCAACCCAAGAGTAGTCACTTCTTTTTCTATGATATTTACTGCTGGTGAAACTTTTGATTGATATTTATTTCACATAGTCGGTTTGTATTTCAATATATATGGAAAAGTGCCACTGTGACTTTAGCAGTAACTAATCATGTTCTCAAAAGGTGAGTTTTAACCTACAATCTTTTAAGTATTTTCAATTTGTGCATAAAATGTGTGAGTGGAAACACACAAATGTTTGCAGATGTATGCAAAAAAAGTTTTTATGCTTGTCTAAGGTACTGAGTATGGTGAGACAATAAAAGCAAAATGCCACAAAGTAATTGTAGCTATGATGATTCTTGCATTCTTGGGAAAATCCAGAAATGTTGTTTACTAGCAAGCTGTTTTCTTCCCTTGTGTTGGCCCTGTGCCTGTGTTGACACATAGTTGCATATCTTTCTTTGTGTAATACTGCCACCTGTTGATCAGTAGAATAGTGTGAAACAGTTATCAGGACAGTGTATATCGTCTCCTGCCACTCAAACATAGAAAGACAGCCCAATGGTGCCACTAGAGGTCAATAACTTCACATGGATCATTTTACTAAAGAAAGTCTTTACTTTTCTGGTTCATCTTAGCCAGTAAAACCTTAAAAAGCCATTGACTAAAACAATGTCTCAGGGTGATGTTCACACCTATGGTCAATAGGAGAGGCTCATTATTTACACTCCTCATTATTTATTATTTCATATCTATGTGTGAGTACTGCAACGAAAGACCATGGAAAGGATAGTTATATTGGTGTAAACCAAAGTGCTGTAGTCACAGCTTTCATTATCATGACCATAAAGACTTGATCAAGACAAGGGTTCAACCCTGGGCCACATACTTAAAGAGCATGTGCTTCACCACTGAACTGCTTCCCCATCACAATGAGTTGAAGACAGAACATGTACGAATACAGATTAAGGGGATGTAAGTAACTTGCCTGTAACTGTTTGGTCAAGGTATCACTGTCTGTCGCTGGCCTGTAGTTCTTCAAACAAGACAGAATAACCCTTCATATTCTCAAGTGTTTAGTGATGGCAACAGCTCTACATAATAATGATAGTAATTCATTCAGTCAATAACGTCTGTGTAGATCCTCATTCATCCAGGTCATGATTATCTTGAAGAGTCATTAAAACTCTTAAAACTCTCTTGATTGACTCTTCAAGTTCAATCAGTAACATGAAACAGATGAAACAAGACATTTCCCTCACAGTTTACTTGTGGGTTTTTTTTACACGAAAAGCTTGTAAATATTGTATGATTACCTGTGCAAAAAGTGACATGATCTAATAAGTGTTTTTATAATTCATTGCAGAATTTGAATTTGACACACTAAATTTACCTGCGGATCCGAATGGTTGTATTAGTCTCAGCCTCACTGCCCACCTAAGGTACATCCAGCAGCTTTTTAGTCTCATCAAGCTAGCTACTTAATGCTAATATGTTGCAATGTTACCAAGCAAATGAATTCTTGCATTTTGACTGTTTTCATTTCGTTTGATTTTTTTAATCCACATGTAGTTATATTGTTACCTCAAAGACATGTCTATCAGGTAAATTTACATGGAGCACACTCACACACAAATGCATATTGGCAAAGATCAACAGTGAGGCTTCTTAACTGCTTTTAGCCAGAGCCACAGCATGTACACCAGTCCTATAGAGTCAGTTAGAGTAGTTTCAACATTTGTTTAATTTATTTAAATAAACTTGAGCTTGGACATGATTGACTTTTCTTCCTTCTAGTAACATAGAAACTTAACAAAAACATGCACCAATGAGTTTTAGTTCCATAATTTAACCACAAGATGGCAGTGGTTCTTATTATTCTAAAATATACCACGGGATTACCTGCTACTCTGATAATCTGCATTTATGGCATCACATGAAAAGGTGTGTGATCAAGTGTGCATGGCAGGTCTGTGTAATGAGGAAGTAACATGTTTCCCATGGGCTACATTAGTTTGTACATCCCTCTGTTCTTCACCTTTGAATCTAATTCAGAGCCATACTGCAAAAGTCTCCTACATGCTGCCATTAGAGGAATGAACACATGCAACAAGAGGAAGTAAACAAATTGTAAATCAGTTCAGTGGTAATGGTCCATTTTTAAATGCAGATTTTATTAGAGAGCTTTTCTTGATGACCACAGTTTGTGTTCAACATTTCGTTCACCTAAAATACACAGATAGATGTGGTTAATCAACGAAACAAGGGACAAGTTTTATTATCATTATTATTACATCAGTTTTCTATTACAAAGAAAAAAAAATGAAGTCAGTCATGTTTTATCTTTTAGCTTTCTCCTTCTCAGAGTTATTTCCATTTGTTATTTCAATTAACTAGACAAAAACCATACACTGAAAGAAAGTCAAAGCTGCAGGGCAAAAGATGCAGGGGAGAATAAACATGAATCAGAGGTAAGCTAGCTAGCTAGCTAGCTAAAGTTAATTTGTTAGCTTGCTAACTTCTGTCTTGCTGTGTTTTACTTACCTGTAAACAAGATACTGTTTAACTGCAAATCTGAGTCTGCAGCCTTGCAAAAGCACAGTCACCTTCCTGTTGCTTTGCCTGGGATTTTTAAAATTGTGCATTTTTTTTTGTCTCCACTGGTTTTAATAAACAAGAAACAAAATAATGTTGTTGCACATTTATATTTTATAGCAGGACCTCTCAAAATGTTTGCTGTGAAACAAAAACTTAATCCTGTTATAAATAAATAAAATCCAAACCTTTTTTGCCAGATAAAAATGTGAGACATGATCTCCAGGTTGTTTGGGTGTGTGTTGGATGTGTGTTTGGGAAAGATTGTTGAAAAGTCTGACAGACTTTAAGGAAAAACTCTGTCTTGTTCTCATGCAGCAAGCCTGTTCTCCACAAGTAACTGACTGCTTAACAGAGTAATAACCACTGTGCTGTAATTTGGCAAGAATTGCACTGTCTAATTTTAATTTATGAGACTAGGAAAGGGCTAAAAATGCATCTGACCTCTCATCATGGAGTGCAATCGAGCTTCATTCACCACAGGTTTGTACTTATAAACGGTAATGTCCTGTCCTGTAACACTCTCCCTCCACCCTTCTGTCCATGCTGGTGTTGGCAACATGTGTCCTGATGTAAACGCACATGTCATCTCAGGGCTAAAAATCCGTGGAAATCAGTGAGCTTGTGGTGAGAACACACTTTGACTGCCAAACACCTGGACAGCAAGCAGCTGGCTTTAAGTGCCGTCTTCACTTGTGGGAGCACTGATGCCGAGGCCACTGCAGGAGTTCTGTGTTTCTGCTTACACATTATGACGTTTTTCAGCCAGTTGCATGATCGCTATATTGACTACCAAAGTTAGTTTCTCAGTGTTACACAATCTGTCTCTTTACACAGTGTTTCAGCTCCTGACCACTGAGATCCAGCTGTTGTTAAACCACTGTGGTCTTTCCACTGAGGAATTTGACAGAATGTTTCCAGCATCTCAATAAAAGGGGTCAAGGGCTTGGGGAAGAGGCTCTCCAACCCCTGTAAATGACATCATCATCATTGTCTCCACCCTTTCTCCCACATGTGGCCTAAAATCCAAAAAGGCTGTTTTTGTTTGGGCTCCATCACGGCTAAGCAACGCGACACAGAGTCTGTTGCTCTGGTGAGGAGGCCTCAGAGAAAGCGGAGAGCCGCATTTTTTTATTAGCTGGACGAACTCTGCAGAGGAGAAAATGCAGAGTGAGGGCAACATCTGGCACAGATCAAACAAGGAAAACGAAGGCTGTTTTAATTTTCTGGAATGAAAGCTCACAAAACAACCTCACTTAAAATGACATTGCAAAATTATTTGCTCTGAGAGTTTTGGAAGAGCGGATTGCAAAACATTACCTCACTTAGGGAAAGTACACCCAGATGAGCAACATGAATGCCTGGCAAGCTGAGAAACTTTACATAACATAATGTGCACCATTGCCAGCTGCCACATTCTTAGGAAAAAAGTATATGGTAGCTACAAACTTCTACATAACCAGCTGCTGTATCTTTAACTAACTGATTATTTAAATTACAAAGGTAAACCCTGAAGGGCAACAGAGAGGAAACTTCTGTCTTTAATTATTCAGCTTGGCTAACATCAGGCCACAAACAGCACAAGGCCTTCCAGCCCTCCAGCACAGGCTTAACCATAAATTATGCATGAATTGGAGAGTCCTAAATGGCAGCAGAGTCTGTCTAAGACGGACCACTCAGGTTTGCCCTGTCAAAAATTTAAATGTCTCTTTTTTCAGAAAGAATCTGCAAAGTCCTGATGAGATTAAATCCAGTTTACAGTGTTGAGTTTTACTGCTGGCCTTTTTCACAGCTGCTGTCGTTTTAGTGCATGTATATGTCACAGCATAAGAAAATTCCCTACAGAAAACACCTTGGTTTCCCTGCCCACTTTCTTTAATCTGCATACAAAGAGCATGACTTTACACTTCTATTTGCATATATGCAAATGCTAAAGTCCAGTTTTGCCAGCAGGTGATTGGACAATCTTTCCCATTTAAGTTCTGAGGAGAGCAGACCTATAGAACAGAAATGTGACATTTGTCAATATGTTAATACAATTGTGGTTAATGTTGGAAAATAATAACAGTTATGGTAAATTTTAGGCAACAAACTACTTGTTCAGGAAACATCACGATTTAGGTTAAAGGTTGTGCTCCGAAACTTTTGGTTTCACATTTAACACAAACACTGGTGGGTGGAAGTTTGTGGGTTTTTTTCTAAACACTGCATGTAGTAAAGAAGTGCTATTTGTAAACAGATTGAAGAGACTTGCCTGGGTTTCCCGACACTACAAGTATTAACAAACAGTACTTTTCTTATTCCCAAAGGAAGAGGTTCTGTAGTAACATCCTCTCATAATCAAATAGGAGCTTGATGTTGGAAGACGATAAAACCGGAAACTTTAAGACACTAACTTTGTGTTAGTGTCTTCCTTTGCTGTGATACTACATGTCAAATATTTCAGATTAATCAGTTACTAGCATAATAGAGATGTTTTGTATATGTCATTAATTTTCCTAAACCCAGAGTTGGATGTGTCTGTAGATTTGTAGTTTATCTTTCGTGTTGTTTGGAAAGAATTTTTAAGTATCCATTGTTTAAACTTAACACAATTCTTATCTGATATGATCAAACACTTAAACTATATCCATATAATTTAAATTAATGATAAAAAAAGCATCTATTGTAATCAAGGTTTACATAGTGTTGAATGATTGCATGATAATACACATACATAAACATAAAATAAATCATGATAGGGAAAAATAGACAGCATATAATTCAACCATTAAATTGTGAAATTAGAATTTTTTATATGCATATAGATTTTTAATGTTTTAAAAACAAATCCTCTCTTGTTTTCTTATTTGATTTTGTTTAGATTATCATTTTTAGTTTGAATATTATTGCAACAGTTTATTTTTTTAGCATGCTTATTTTGTACTGCAGCTTTTCAAAATAAGGTCTTGTCTGTGACACTACACAAAGCGAAATCAGCTAGAGCCATTTATCTGACAGACTATTGCCTTGGTCTGCATGAAATGACAGTCAAATACCGTATTTTCCGCACTATAAGGCGCATCGGATTATAAGACGCACCTTCAATAAATGGCCTATTTTAAAACTG
>JAQMCX010000032.1:17567140-17610861 GCA_029814765.1 Acanthurus leucopareius
ATTATAAGGCGCACTGTCGGTTTTTGAGAAAATTAAAGGCTTTTAGGTGCGCCTTATAGTGCGGAAAATACGGTAACACAACTTCTCTGTTTGCTCAGAAAGAAAGTGGCAATTTGTGAATTAAAAATGATTAGGATATAAAAATAATGCAAAATAAAATTTTGTTGAGAAAGCAGGCATGAAGTGGGTAGAAATGACATAATTCAGATAAGATTTTATTTTAATGGATTATTTATTTAATATTAGACACTTTAGGCCTCCATATACCTGGTATCTAAGTGTGTTTTCTTTTAGCATACAAGCAGTAAATGTTGTAAAGGTTAATTTCCCATGCTGCCCACTGAGAACCACAACTTGATACACTGAAACTTCTTTCATAGAATCAAATTCTACTTGGCACTATCCACATTTTTGCACATATTGCACAGTTGGTACTGTACAACATGTACTGTACTGTTGATGTGTATCATGCGTTCATGCAGGTTATCTGTACTGGACACTGAGCTCTGTTGACCCTGCTTTAACTTGAGTAAAATTCTGCCAGTTGTGTCTGTGTGTGTCCATTAAACTTAATCCTAACATTTTCCACATAACTGTAATGTCTGGATTTGTATTTGAAATATTGATTTGCACATGAAGGAATGTGCTGTAAAATTTTAATCACAATGCTGAGAGATTGTCTGTGCTTAAGTAGCAGTAAATCTGCACCCCCATGTTTTGCATGCGAGTTTGATATCTATGAAAAATATATCAGTCAGTCCTGTCAATCATCTGAGCTCTCCTCAGGTAGATCAGACAACTTTCCAGTCTGCTGCACTCGAGAAACAACTCATATCAAGTACCACTGCTGGAAAAACCTCCACAAGGACGCAGTCTTAACAAATTCTTTAAATGAAGATAAATAGGTGTAGTTTCAAAATGGTTATGTTGACAGCCTGATAAGATAAATTTTGGAAACATTTTGGAGAACATCAAGAGCCAAGATTGTTTTCTTTTCCGGTGTACATTAATCCAAAAGCATCCTAACTAGCAGATTCAAGTGTTGTCTGTGTCTGTCCTCGCTAATTTGGCTACATCTTATTCAAGTTACCATAACAGCTGTAACTTTTAGTATCTCTACAGCCAGAGAAACAGAGAATCTCTGTTTAACTTTGTTTAATTTAAGAGATGCTTTATGTACTCGGCTGTCTTATACAAGGGTTGTAGCCCATGTATAAGAGATTTAAAATACCTAAATAAGAACAAATCGGATAAATAAAGTGCAATACAATACTCAATGTCATATATATTTCTTTTTTATGTTATAAACAGTTCTAACATTGTTCAATGAAACACATGGTTTCATGGAAATTACTGTTTACAAAAAAGTAATGTCCCTCTAATTGTTTTTTATTTGCTTACAAAAATCATTACAAACACAGATGGAAATACACTTAGTAAAGTGTATTCCACTTTTTTTGTACATTTTGAATTTTCCTTATGCTTTCACACAGAACAAGTCTGTGAAACCTTTTTTAGACTTGTTATTCATCTATTGCATTTCTGGAATGTTGCAATGTGTCCACTCTCATGCATGTGATATGTTTGACATATATAAAGTCAGAAAGAGCATTTTACCTCTTGGTGAGGAGTCAGCAGCCCAGACATTAGTGGGAAAGACACGACAGGCATGAATAGCAACAGAAAGGAATGAGAAGAGGAAAAATGAAGAGGGGAGAGCTGGAAAGACAGAGGAGGAGGGAAGGAGTTAGGTAGAGTCCCTAAATCTCCTTAAGTCCCCTGACAACAAGGGCTTACAGGGTGGGATGAGTGCAGTGGTGCAGACCACCCTGGATCTGGAAACCAGATAAACAGAAAGCCAGCAACCAGACAAGCCGAGCCATCACTGTGCTGCTGACAAGATCTGACAATGACAGAGCAGCCGTGGAGCCAGAGCGGTCGGATTTGTGTGACTGCTGTCTGTCCACACCGTCATACACACGCACAAGTGGATAAGACATAAACTAACACACACTAGCAGACCAACTGAGACCCAAACAGCTGCACAAAAAAGAACCATACAAACATTCACATATTGGAAAAAGGAGGCATTGGTGCACACTTACACACAGACACACACACACTCAAATTTAGATCTCTAAATTGGTGTCCCCAGCTCTGGTTTGTAAGAGTTTTAAAAGCTCTGGTGTTATGAAGCTGTTTCCATGGAAAGAAAATCAACTTAGCAATTTAGAGATTTGTATGAAGCTTTACAGATTGTTCTAAATCAATTTACTGAAATAACATCACTTCAACTGAAAACCTGCAAATTCCTTTGATAAATATGATAATAGCTAGTTCAGTTCTTCTTAGCAATGGCTACCAGACCTTCTGTTAGGCGTATAAATGTTTTCTGTGGAATGCTTTTGTACTGTTGTTGGCTTGTTAAAAGGGGAATGATCCAAACTCTAACCCAAACACTACTTTCACTAGCCCTATAATATATATTATCAACTATTTTTATATATTCATGTTAAAAGCTACTATAGTCATTTCCCCCTAAAAAAATGTATCAGAGGTGGCTTGGTCAGGAGATATATGGCTGTGTCAGTTGCTACTAACCAGTAAAGACGGAATAACAATGTCTCTCCCAGCAGAAAAAGGCTAGCAAAGTATTTAAGAATTCACTATAAAATAAAACAAAGCAGTCACTCTAATTAAAAGGCCAACACACACTGGATTCTGTTTCAAGAACCTGACTGATAATCTTCCGGGACAATATAAGCTTATTACTAATATGTAAATACATCTGCATATATGAAGGTTGATAATTAACAAAAAATACAGTCAAGGAATAACAGATAAGTTCAAAGGAAACACTGTTTTTCTCAGTTACAATTAAACAATTAGACAAGCCATACTAAAATACACTGGTATAAGTGTTCAGAGACAGTTCAATATTTACTTATCAAGTTGATACTGAAGTACATTAGATTGTCTTTTCAGGTTCACTTCAAGTGACTTGATGATTGATTTTTTGGGCTATTCAGCTGCTACTTGGTCACCTGTTGATTAGATAGTTGGCTAATTTTCTTTCACTTTGTGCTGGATATGAAGTATGTATATTTATCCAAACTATTACGCTCACAATTGAAAAGGGGTTAATGATGCAATAATGCAAAATGTGTTGAAAACAGTAAAGCTGCAGGCCATGCAACCAAAACAATAAGCTGAAAGAGGCTAAAACACTTCAGACATAATTCTCTGTAGGTTTGTCACAATGCACACAGTTTCTACAAAGAACAAGATTATTATTTATTCATTCTTGTGCAACACAGGGCACATATGGTCTATTTAATATAAAAATATTGGTTAATCCAGCTCCGAGTTGACTGCTTCTAGCATGCTGGCATTGCAACAACTGAAAATAGAGTCAGCAGGGGGGAAATGTCACATGCTTCTGATTTGGTCAGAGCCAGATGACAACCCGTCCCTGACAGAGAGTAGCGCAGAAAAAAAGGGGAATGTCAGACTGAATAACAAAAAGTGCAAATCAGTCTGATACATACCCACTTGTAGGGTCACAGTGCGTTTTGTAAGGCATTTTCTATCACAGGACTGTCTAACCTTCACACTGCAACTATAATCATCAGCACCTTAACCAAATGCCTCACTTTTGATGACTTCTGTTATCTCAGGTTTGGTCCTCACAAATACAGAAATAACAGCAAAACACAGAAACTGCTTTTCATCATCTCTCACTCGTGTTTCTTCCCCCTTTTTCCTGTACTCGTCTTGTTATCCCCTCCATTCCTTCATGTTTTCTCTTGTCACATCTTTCTTGCGTGCAAAGCTTTCCATCAACACAAGTGTGACTCGTAAGCAACAAGCAGATTGTTTTCAGTTCCCTCTCTAATCTGCACAGCCTGCTGAGTTGTTGCATTATTTATGTTTGTCATTATTCTTCCTTTGAACAGCAAAGGCACATGCTCTCTCAAACATTGTTCATTTTTCCATGTGACTTTGCTTTTGCTGGGGAGGAATAAGAGGCATGGTTAGATAGATATTGATTCGCCAAGGCATGTCTGCAGGGTCACAGAGCGTGAAAAGGTCGAGTATGATGCAGACATGGCACAGTTAATTAATGCCATACAGCCATTTGCATTAGATTAGGCAGAAAGTATATCCAGCTGCATCATATTAAAGTCAAAAAACAGCTCACTCTTCCCTTTAACTTCTAAAAGAAGGCTAAATTTATCGTTTTTCACCATCCTACTGTATTTTTGAATATGCACTTAACAGTAAAATGTATTAACTGTTGAAAGGTATGGCTGTGTTTTCTGCCATAATCACTGCTCAAAACTCTATGATTATCCACGAACCATGAACTTTTTGAAAATCACTGTGCGTTATATCATTCACACTGGCACGTGGCCAAACCGTCTCGTATAATTTGTTGTTACTTCACAATAATGACTTGCAGATGTGAATATCTCATTGGTTGGCCTCATCGCAGGTCCTGGTAATCTTAGAAAAACAGACCCTAGTTTTAAAAAAAGGGTTCTTTGACACACTGTTTCCTTAATTCAATAAAACATGATTTTTACACCTGTTTTTCATTTTTACTTTCACTAAAGCAAGACTGTATGACAAAACCCTGTCACCTGGTGAGGCCACATGGTGTTTTTCATGACATTGTTGTGAAAACTGCAGTCTTTTTAAAGTCACAACATGGTCAGAATGTAAACAGATCATTATGACAGCTTAAAATGAAACCAAATGAACATGCATATTGCGTGTCCACATCTAAAACATGAGAGCACTGATACATGTCTTTATAATAAATAGCCTACTTAAAAAACATCCAAATGGAAAATAGTCTTGCCAATTACATTAGAGCCTATTTTCCATCTTTGCAAAATATGTGATATATTGTGACATAAATTGGCTCAGCCATACAGTTTTATTGCACAGTGTCACATGACTCCGAAGAAAACACCAATTTACCATGGAAACAAGTCAATTAATTTTACTCTGTTGGACCTGAATGACAAGTTAACTGGAAGAGTTTTAATAGTTCAGCTCTACCTCTGGCCAGGCCCGTTTCCAGAGGCCACTGAAAGCATGTTCTTACAAATAGCAAGGATTTAATACGTAGAGGAAATTTATGGGGTCAGTTTGAAATTAAATTGCATTGGCTGTGATTGCATCCATTCTGGAATAGGTCAACCCTGACACACATTGTTATACTATTGGTCTTTCAACTCTGTCTGTTTTCTTCTGTGAGCATGTTAAAATACAGAGACAGACATGCATCCAAGGAGATAAAGTAGTTTGGCATTTTAAGAAATATGCATTTTTGTTTTCTTATCAGACAAAGTTATTATTTTTTAGTAGGAGAGGATTTTTCTCAGTTTAAATGCTGTCGACATTTTGCATGCTGCTAATGTGCCCTGTGTGTTTGGCATAGACTCCTGGACTGTCTCGTGTTTTAACAAAAGCTGAACACCTTAAGTTGAAAAATTTTCAACTCAAAAACATTCATTTGTATTATTTGTCAACATGTTATTGAATAAATATGATCTAATTTTCTCTTTAAAACAACTATCTTAGTAAACAGACATACACGTTTAGTACTATTAGTTTCAAAGTGACAGGGGTACCATTCATTTTTCCTTTGGACTTTATTGTTAACAGAGACCAGCCTGAGACCTTTACACTTACCTTTACTCAATTGTTCTATTTTCTTCATTTTTTTTTACCATGAATTCATATTTTGTCATGGTTTGCACTGTAAGCTCAGTTATTTCCTGTTTCATTTTGATAGTTTTTCTCTCAAGGTTTTGTTGTTACCACTTGTATTCATTTCTTTCCTATTCTTTTTGATAACTTATGAGTTTCACCTGTATCTGTGTCTCGTTTGATTTCTCTTCCTGCGTCTTCCTCAGTCCTGACAGTCCTCAGCTCCTGTTCTTTTATCTATTCTGCTTGTTTTCCCAGTGTTATCCTCCTTTGTGTTCATATCAGTTCTTGTATATCCTTCATTAAATCTCACCTACCTTTTCTTGCTACTGTGCTTTTTGTTCACAAATCTGCTTTTAATAATAAAGCTCACTTTTTGTTCTCTTCCCTGTGCTGTTTTGTGTTTTGCTTTTGGGTCTGTTTTGTTAAAACATTTCAAAGCGACATGTTCAGCAGAGTCCCTTCACTATAAAAATACAAATATTAAGTAATACTGTCTTTGAGTAATAAGCCAGTTTGAGTGAAGCTCTCAACTCAATCTGTGTTGAAGTCGTATTGTTATTGTAAGTTGGTGTATTTGTTGAAGGGTCTCTGTTTGAAGAATGTGCCAGAAATGGAATACAATATGTTTTCATTAGTGAGTAATTTCCTGAAAGTAAGGATGGCTGTGATGGTTCCATTATAATTACCTTATAATGAGTCTTTTATATCTCCATAGCAGATGCTCTTCCATGGAGTTCCCCGTGTTGCACCATCATATCCCTACAGTAGAGCAGACAGATGAAACAATGGGTCCAAAGAGACTCTTTTTTTTGTTTTTCACTGCCACTGTGAGCTCTCTTGCTTGCTCAGAAGGGAAGAGTGAACAGGTTTTTAGTTGCAGTCAGCAACTTTACTGCTAGATGTTACGAAATCCAACATACTTTTAAGTGAACTATTTGAACCAAGAATCACTCAGCAGTAACCATCACCAAACATTGAAACATTTAATCGATGGTGGATTCACAGCTGATTGATGTGCTAATTAGTCTGTTGCTTTGATCTCTGAGACTAAAAAAAATGTTTATGTCTTGAAACTGATGCTGTATTCTGTATCTTGCTGGCTTCAAGGATGCACATACAGATGTTATTTCAAACTTTTTTACAATTCTGCAACAACTATTTTAACTTGTCTCACAGCTAAAACCAACACATGCTCAAACCTAAATGACAGCAAAAAGTCATTTGCAAATGATTCCGTAAACAGTCAGTCTGCTTGGCCTGAACTCAATTTTTACTTGTCTCCATATATACTGTTTGCTTTCTGGCAGTAAATAACAAAAAATAACACTAATGGCCATGTTAGCAGACATCATGCTGTTGGGCCTCTCTTATGACATTCAAGAAATATTTTTCTTAAATTTGACATGCCTTTGAAAAACAACTGTGTTTTGTCCACCTTACTCTCTAACTTGCAGCTACTGTGCATTACATCCTCTAACATCACTCCACTGAGCTCCTGTTTCCAGGATAATTGCTTGGATCTTGGCTCATTAACATCTTCATCTACTGCCATTTTCTCATACGTCTCTGTTCAGTACTGTGCACATACAAGTCTCATCAGATGTGAAGTAAAGAATTAAAAATGGACTTGCTCCTTAGTTACCATCAGCTACAAAAATAATGATGTGTTTGAGTTCTGTTTACCATTTACCTAATCACAGGAGCCAGTGACTTGCCTGACTTGTTTGGGTTTTTTTCCCCCTTGGCAACTTGGCTGTTCTCATGGTTGATCCCTGCCTCTCATCTACCCCATCTCATTAATACCCAGAGTTAGTCCCTCTTTATACTATGTCTTCTGACTTCCTCCTTTGCTCCACCCAAATATATATTAGAGCCATTAGAGGTCTTTATCAATAAACCATAAACTTTAACATGGGTTGTACTAAGCTGCTTGCACAGCCTTTCTTTTAGAGGTCAGATTGTTTTATCATTCATTCCTTTGAGGAATGAGGTGCAGTCCTGTCTCTCATGTTGATCTTTGAATTAGAAAATTGGTAGTTAACTGCACTTAAAACACACACATACATATGCAATAAACTCACAATTTAAAGTCTTAACTCTCATTTTCGTTAACTATATCAAATTTAACAAATGTTTTTATGCTTTAAAGTACATAAAACTGTTCTACTATGGTGCCTGCAAAGTCTAATTTCAATGGTATGAATCAAAGTGAGGCAAAGTTCACCTGGGTGAGCGTGTTTGCTCAGGGTCACACTACACTGCTCACCTCCAAAAGCTCCTCTCAGGGGTGTAGCAGCCTCTTGGTGAAAGAATGGTGTATGATGCTGTGGGAAACTAAACTCTGAAAAAGGAGCTTTTCTCCTTTTCGAAAACACATAAAGAACTCTCAGTTGGCCCTCACCACAGCGAGGAGGACAAAGTTCAAATCCATTGCAATGAACCGTACAATCAAAGCTTTTCTTACATCCAGAATTATACCAATTAGTGTACCTTTTTGGCCTTGAATACTATTTCATTTTGCTATTTTAAGAAACCACTGTAATTAAAATCCAAGCTGTAGATTGCAATGGCTATAGATTATGAAGAATTATTGACAACTCTGTAATTTTCAGCAGGCATGTTATACTGGAGGTCACTGCATCTTTCTGGTCTACTGAAGCAAAAGACAATGCTACTGACAATCAATACTGGCAAGTGCAAGTGAAATTAAAGTTAGTGGCAGGGAGGTATCTGAAATATCAGCTCTGCAGAAGCAAACACGATTACAAGGCAAACAACATCAGAGTCCAGTACAGTCTGTTCAGAGATATAAAGAACAATGGAATAAAAGAGGGCTTGTTAGTGTGTCCAGAGCTGCCAGAGTACACTGCTAGTTTGACCTCATTATTGGGGCTTATACTAGTCACAAAGTGGTTGAGGGGGTGGAGTTGGAGCAGTTAAATGCCCTCTACAGGCACGACAACCCCATGCCAAGAATCCACACTCATTTGACATGCAGCAATGAGACAGACCCACATAAACTCAATTTGCCCTTTGTTCTGAATGCTCACAAACATGTTCAACAGGACGTTAATGGAAGAAATTAAATATTACTGAATGTATTGGAGGACTGGGAATACAAGTAGGGAGCAGAGTATACAGGGGGAGTATTTGCATGTCAGGGACTGTGAAATGTGCTTGAAATAATCTTTTGTTTGACAATATGCTTTTGCAGTATCATTGTGTTGATGATACATTTGAAACAAAGCCATTCTTATAAGGAAAAACAGATGCATCAGGCAGAGTTTACACAAGATTTTTGGTTCACTACAGGAGATAATATGTTTTGGCTGGTAACTTTATATTATGTAAAAGTTATGACATTATTACAATTTCTTTCCAGCATTTTTGTGAAATGTCAAAAGAGCTGGAAAGAAAGAGTGAAAGACATTGAATATGTTCAATGGAAAATGAACAGGAACTGTGAACTTTTTTATCTGCCAACAAACTGCCTCCATGTTAACATGTTTTTTAAAAGACATTCAGTCCTCTTTATGTAAGTAGTTAGTGAAGTACTGAGTAAGTAGTACGTGTAACTTAAGTACTGAGTAAAATTATGCATGTGACTAAGATGATCTGAACTTAAGTTATAGCTAAAAGCCACAATTTGCTCCGTCCTCATTAAGCAGCTGAAGATGGCTTTGGTGCCATCATGTGACCTCAGTATAAGGGATTGGTCACATGATAACAGGAGATGGGTAAGGTATGTTGCTTAATATTTCTGCAAATTTCGCACACTTAACACACTCAAGACAACACACTTCCGCTGTCTCATACTAATGTTTAGTGTTATTGCAGAAAGAACTGTGCCCTTTAAGAGATGAGGCATCAGCTAAGGGTGCAGAGGTCTGCAGGGGTCTGGCCACTGACAGTCTCATTTTTTTACACAGTCTGGCATTGGTCTGTTGGTTGGTCAGTCACCTCTTTTAAAAACCTCAACTATTGGATGCATTGCTATAATATTTAGCACAAATATTCCTGTTGTCTGGAGGATGAATCCCCACAACCCATGACCTTTCATCTACTTTCAACAGGATGTCAAAGTTTAATTATCCAGAAATATTAGCTCAAAATCTCCCTTTGGTTTATGACCAAATATGTGCTCATTAACTAAGTGTAATGGCCAATCCATGGTGACACCTGTTTGCCTGTTTGAGTGCGTTTGATGTTATTTTTAGTCATTTTTGTGTAAGCGGTAAGTGGTTGGTGGGTATTTGTTCTTCTCTTTCTTTCCCTCCTGCTCTCTAACATTCCTGTCCAGCTTGCTCATTATCAGTAATCAGCACACCTGTCTGCAAGTCCCAGTCTCTGCACCACAGAAACCCTGCTGCTGACCAGTCTCTGCCGGACTGTTGTGTTGTACACAATTGCGGCTTTTACACAACATGGTTCAAGTGACCCCAATCTGATTTCTTTCCTTCCATGTGGCACAAAGCAGATATGTGTTAAGAACCTGTAAGCAGGAAAAAAGCACATGGAATCAAATATTCTCAGATCCATTTCAGGCCTCATTCAAATGGGGAAATGAATACACAATAAATCAGATATCTGCCAGTGTGTCTGCCCTTGACAGATTTAAAGAACTTGCCATGTCATCTGCTGAAAACACAATGGTGAAAGTGCAGTTGAGAATGAGGGCTGAGGCAAGTGGGCACACTGAAGTTACCTGTCTTTTAAGACCTCAGGGTGAAAAGGTGGTACTATCGAAAAAAAGGGAAGGATACAGAAATCAGTTTACAAGAAATGGATTTAAGCACTTACTGCTACAGTGCCAGCACAAACTAAAGATCTTAAAAGCTTTGGAAAAGAACAGCTTGAATTAATATTTTGTACTGGTGCCAGCTGTTTGTTTACTTCTGATTCAGCATCTGCTCAGTTAACAAACTCTGGTATATATGTGTGGTTTGTTTCAATTGTTAAGTAAGTGTAAATGCAGAAATGGGTCACATTTAAAAACCAGATGTAAGTAACCTAATAGCAGCCAGTTAGCCAGCCAACTTTGCCTGTTTAAATAGAGACTTTAGCACCTTACACCTGTTTGCCTGAAGGCTACCTTTGGGTCCAGCCCTGATTTGCTTTGTGACACTAAAACAAATGTAATGACATTACCATCAGTTTTCACTGTACTTGTGTTTAAAGCTAATTAGTACATGTGAGCATGCTAACATGGCAATTTAAGATAAAGACACGGTAAACCTTTTACCTGCTAAAACATCATCTTATTGACATTGTAAGAATCCATGTTAGCATCATGACGCTACACTGTGCCTAAGTACAGGCTCACACACAAGCAATATTGAAATCCAATGGAGGAAATGTAATAAACTTTACTGAGCAAAATTTCTTTGAAAAATAAAACTTATCTGCTTTGAAAGTTCTATGCACTTTTTTACCATCATCAGACCATAAAGACACACTGTATAATTACATAACTGTGATTGTAAATTGCCATGAAACTTGGTAAGAAATTCTATGCTGTATGGTTGCCAAATCCACAGGAAAAACATAAAATTTTGAGGCAACATCTCTGAATTTTTATCCCTTTTTCCACTGTTATGGGCTGATAACCTTGAATAATAAAAGTTGAACTTATGTGCATCAAATAAAAAGTTTCAGCGGAGGCATTACCATTCCAGACTGACTCTTAAATCATCTGCTTTGAAACAACTGTGTACTTCAGCGATGATGTTTTTCAGATGGCTTTCACTCAGCCTGTCTCTGTTTTATGTGATGCTCAAGAACTCCATGGCTGTCTGTGTCATTCAACAAATGCCAAACCTATGTGGTGAAAAGTTAGAACCTCAAAGGTTCACGTGGATCCACATGTGTTTCTTGTGTATTAAGTGCCAAGTGGAATTGCCATCAAGCGGCCTCTCAATTGGAGGAGAAGCTGGTCTTGTTTAGAGAACATAATAGACTGTATTTCTGTCAGAGACGCTTCATTCAGAGAAAAAACATGGATCTCATGATATGAATGATCCCAGAGTCAAAGCAAAATTTGTGTTATTGGCCTTCATCTTACTCCAAGAAACCATTATTGGGAATCTGACCAAATACTAATCTGGGAGTCATGCCAGCACATATAAAGTGCATGTACACACACACACACACACAGACACACATCTGATGAACTGGAATGTATGCCACAAGAAGCAAATGAAAGTAAAAGCTTTAATTGACTGCTGTAATGAGACTTTGTTAAAAAATGCTTCAAAGCCTGTTTTAACCCCACTGGTAAATTTGGGGTTATATAGCCCAATATCACATATCACAAGTTTGCCTCAGAAGGCTTTACAAGCTATACAAAAAAAACCTCTCAAATCCTCTATTTTTAGAATCTTGAAATAAAGAGAAACACTCTGCCAAAGCAAAAACTACACATTTAATTGAAAAACGGGAAAAAAAACTTCCAGCTCAAGATTTTGATATAAATTACTGTTAAAAATGACGACATGTGGTGTGGAGGGTGTCACTCAATCATCCCACAGAGAATTATCATATAACCATGCCAGTCTCTTCGGCTCTATAGAGCATGTTGTCATCTTTCAGTTCATTGTTTTAGTTCAATGGTCCACAACTTTACTGTTTTGATTAACTTTCATTGCTCTCATTAGGCACATTTTTAGCAGCAGCAGGAGGCAACTGTTTTTAGAAAAAGAGTCATGAACCACTGTATACTTCATGCCCAACACCAAACGGCAGACAGACCAACCTACTGATTTCTGGTGAACAAAGTGGAGCATTTAGTAGCTATAAAAATGCTAGACTTATCCCAGGAGATGGTAATGACTATAACAAAGCCATGAAGAGAACAAATGTTAAACTAACATTCATCAAGCAGCCAGAGAACACTGAACTCTGAATGTCAGTTTCACTCTGTATCTGCTGGGAAATCTTTTAAGGTATCCATTCACAGCTGATCTCCTGGCCCCCAAATGAGTAAATACATAAATTAAAAGCAAATCTGGGTTTGAAAACACCATTATTTGACTGAAATGTGTGATAGACTCATGAAGCAGACTTCAAGCAGGGTAAAGGTTCAAGATAATTGGGCAAAAGGATCAGTAGACAGGTAGTAAGTCAGAGGTATCCAAAAACAGCAGGCAAAGAGGCAGGTCAAAAAAGGAAGTAAGGTCTAACACATACAATGGGAACACTAAACAATGCTGAATACTGAATTTCTCACACAAAGGCAAAGAAGATCTGACACAGACAATTAGACAGAGATGCAATACATAAACCAATCATAGAGGCGGGAAGCTTGTCAGGAAGAAGATTTTTCACAGAGACAAGAGGTGAGTGACCAAAATAAAACAGGAAACACAAGGGAAATAGGAAAAAAAAAACCATCAAAACATGACCTTGAGTGAGAGCTCCAGACATGAGAATATTCACACAGAGGGGGAAAAGACAAGAGAAACTATGAGAAAATGAAGCACTGCATCTACAAATCAGACATGATCTGAGAACAGCAATGACCAAAGACTGGTAGAATCTCTTGGAGATCAAAGATACAGATTTCATATATCTGGACAAAACACTGATGAACAGTGATGACACAAAGTTCTTGGTAAAGGGAGGAAAGAAAGGATAAGGGGAGAGTTAGCAGGATGGTAAATGGACCTCTCCAAAAAGGAGACAGGATGGCAAACCTCAACCAGGATCAATGAGATAGAGGAAGTGCATGGGCCTTTACAGGAGGATGTGGTTCCTCATTGTGTTCTTTGTCAGAGTGCAGCCTTTATTTCCCGTTATATCCTATTGATATGAAAGGTAAATACATCACTCTTTTCATTCAATGTTGTTTTAAAACCGCATGGTTCTATCTCCGCTTAGGAACAGAAATTATATTAAGTACCTCTGCCTGAGTATATAGCTAAGTCAGCTAATGAATCCCCAGACTTTGTGTTGCATTTACTGCCTGATAGCAAAATGGGAAGAACAGGTAAACCTCCCCTCAATCTGACTTGGGGATATTTATTATTCATAATTAGTAGTTGTCCTTGCAGCTAACCTTATGAGCACACATATAGAGGGACTATATTCTAAATTATTTTTCTTTGCTTTATGTATTGTTAGATTTTAATTGGTAGTAAAACAAGATAAAACCAAATATAACAAATTAAATCTGCTTCAAATAAAAAATATATATTTTAAAAGTTTTAATTACTGAATTTAGCCAAAACTCTCAGCAGTGGTGGCTTTGCAGCCATGTTGCCAAAAAAATGTTGACACACCCTTTTTGGCAAGAAACAATCACATCATCAATCATCCTGATATCTCATATTCAATATTACAAGCCAGAGACTGATGTGAACAGCTTGACCGATTTAGCTGCTTGTACAGTTTGAAGATAGAGCATGTCATAAGTTAAAATGAATTATAACAAATGTCCAAGCCTTATTAACTGCAAGCTATTGATGCTTCATGTGACATTAAACAATAAACAATTTAATTAAATAATTGCTTTTTGATGGTTGTAAATTAGTCTGTTCATCCAAACTAGGCTGCTGTTAGCCACCTAACATTGGTGCAAGCTGTATCAACTGTCTTAAGAAAAGTCACATAACCTCACATAACTCTGTCAGAAAGTAACGACATGTTTGAATTTCAAATCCAAGGTACAAGGCACACTTTGTCTTACTATACTATTTTTTATTTTAAACACACATGGCATTTATTGTTTTCTTTTCTCAAGCAAAGCAAAGAAGAGTTTTCATAACAATGTCTAATATCTTTTATTTCCGTCTGGTCTGATGCACATGGTTCACAATATTCAACAATAGAGTTGTTCAGTTTACTTGTCTGTTGGTCCTCAGGGAAGACTCAGTAAGAAATCATCTGTCAGCAGTAACACCATGTCACTGGGAAATCTGGTGTTCTGCCTTCTCTGTGTCTAACTTACAACTTTCATATTGTAGCTAATGGCATTAGAAAAATTTCTGTTCAACAAAATAACTGCAATACTTCTCAGCATTGTTAGAGGTGTTTAGTAGCAGCTCAGCAGCAACAAAAGCATTGTGTATGGGATTCTTCTTTTGTAGACAAAGGGCTCTTTATCTTTCATGGTTAACACATGATTTAGATACCAAGAAAGGGAATGTATTTGCAACCACAATGCTGCATAACTCAGAATACTATCGCACTAGAAGACTGGACTGAAATAAGTGGGCCTTGTTACCAGCCTACAGGTTCTCTCCCTCCTCCTCCCAATTAACTCCTCCTCTCTGTTCTCCATATGGCTGCTGGTGACTTTCATGTGCATTAGAGGCTCATCAAATATTCTGACTGCAGTTGGTGGTCATTTGTTTGCCATTGGCCTGTTTTCCCTAGCAACATCCTTTGAAAGTCAGTGAACTGAAGACTATTCAAAGGAGTCAAAGTTAACAAAGAGCAGAGGCGACAAGTCGGTCCAACAGAGTCACATGGTTACCTTTGATCATCAGTGACTCACATCTGATAGACTGTGCCCTAAACCTTCAAATAATACATCCTCTATTTGACAGCAAGAGAGGGTTTGACAGAAGAGAGGCCAGTGTATTCACCTCTAGTGTTTTGCATTTACAAGCCTATTATGTTGTGGAGTAGCTAGCTTGGGTTATGGTCAAATTGAATGTTTATCCAGGCTTGTTCTAATGGACAGGATATGTGTGCTGTTAACTCCTCCATTAGAGCAGACTGAGAATTGATTGTCTGTTGCACTGAGGCTGACCCCATAATTCACTGCAGGAAAAAACATGTTAAATGTGTTTGTGTGTGCATGTGTATCAGAGAGAAACTGCTGACTGACAGACGGATGGTGAGAAAAAGAGGACCTGCAATGGCCTCAACATGGCTGACTTATGTTAGAGAGACAGGTCACGTCCTCAGGTCTGTATGACCACAGGTGAGTACACTTTAGCTGAAAAAGAGGATTCAGCAAAGAGTTAAAGTCAAGTCAGGCTGCAGAGTTCAACCAGAATATTGAAATCAGTACTAATGGAATCATGATTTCAAAATAAAAGCCTGAAATATATGCAAAGGAATCCATTCTAAACAGAAGCAGAAACAGTGAAAACAGTGAAGTGCAAAGGAGACACACACACAAGATTGATACACACATAGAGCCTGCATTGTTTTTACAATGTATTGTGTCAATATTTTCAATGTTATGACATTTTTCTCTTAATAAGTGTGAGACAAGATAGTGTGTATCTTGCTGCTACTGTGATAAATATGCGAAGCTATGTCCTCAGGCAACTTTTTTTTAAAATTTACTGAATATAGCCCAAGTTATCAAAGCAGCTGTTTTCACTTTTTGTTACATTATTGAAGTGAACCGACAAACAACAGAAATAACTGATCAAAGTAGACAAGAAAATTGAGATACTTTATTCTCCTGGTAGTTGATGTAGGTAAAGCTGTGTAGAAATAAAATGCTTAGAGAAAAGTGAGTAGCCTGTAGTAGACCTATGGTGACACAACATATAACCTCATTGTATTTTGGTGTACGAAGTTCATCAGCAAACAGGCCTAGATTCTCTTTCAAAGGAAGTCCTTTTCGGGTTTGATCCAATTGTTTGGAAGACCTAATACAATTAGGCTTTTATTTTGAAAATTTCCATCCGACAGATAGTCGCGCTACCCGGGATGACTTGACAGAAGTGAAGTTTAGTTTGGCATACAGTTTACAAGAGGTCGGCCGATCCGTGTGAATGACGGTGGAGCGTACGTGCTCGCGTCTGTCTGCGGGATATTAGCCCACTAGAGTCTGAACTTAACGGAGGTTTTACAGCCATCAGAGAGAAGTTGTTTCCTGCTGCAGCACCACGTCTGTAAGTTCATTTGCATTTAAGTTTGTGCATGACATTTCCAGTTCTGTGTTGTTTTCTCAGGCGATGAAAGACCTAAAAATGATGTGATCTGCGTGGGTTTTTCTCACAACGACTGAAAAAGAAGAGGAAAGTTTAGACTCTATCAACGCGTTATTCTGAAACAAATCGTGTTGATAATGTATCACGGCAGCGTGCGTATAAGCACGTTTTGTCTGGTATGGAGTAGGCTACGTAAAATAAACATATATTTTTTAAAATGTAAGCTATTTACCGCGTGAGCATTGAAACCTTTAGCCGTATTCATCCAGGTGAGTCCATCTTTCCGACAGGTGGAGACTAACGTTAATTATGCCAGCCAACACCATCCACACCAGTTTACTTCACCTGAATTAGAAAAGTTAAAAGTAACATAATGAGTCCGCAACAACTTGTGAAATTAGATCCAGACCAAAGACTACAATAGACTGTCTTTATTGTGTCTGAAGGCAGGCAACGGCGCCAGATATATATTAAGTTACACTGTGCATGACATTCAATACTAGAGCAGAGAGGAGAGAATTGCTCTGTGTCGGTGCGTGCGCTTCCAGTTGCGGAGAGTCGCGCCGCCAAACTGCCTTGTAAAATTTACATATCGAAAGTTGACATGCTCGTAGTGAAAGGCACATACCAAACACTGTATAAATTTAGGTCATGCTGTGCAAGTACAACATGCCTTTAATTCGGCACGTATCTGGCATACCGTGCACTGTTTACTGAGGTCAAATTTGACTTAATTAGCTTTCGAGGTTCACGTACGTGTTGAAGCCTCCACCACCTGAAGTATACATTCATTAGCAGCAAATCCAATGTTAAAATTGCGAATATTCTTCAATTAACTACTCAATGGCTGATAATCTGACTTCCGAACTTAACGTCGGATGCGCACAAGTTTTTAAAGTTTGGTTTTAAGTTATCTCCATCTTGTAATTTACCAATAATGTCAGAGCAACTTCAAAATGCTGCTAAAATGGTAATTGGCATGGTTCATGCAACCACCCTGCCACAATACATGGCCAAGATGTTATACAATTTTACCTTTAATATCTTTGAAGCAAACTGTGCATTGCCACAATTTGCCTCCGAGCATGGCACGAGCACAGCATTGCACTGCGAAATGAACAGTGAGTCAGTGAATCTGATTGACAGTCACTTTAAAATATTCTTTTAGCTGAAAAGTAAAACAAGTGAATTTTTTTTCAAATTATCACACACTCTACTATCACGATCACATCCATACAGAGTGCACTTTCCAAGTTGTTTCCAATTTTTCTTTATATTTGGCAGGTAGTCTGGTGCTTATTAGCTTTCAAAATAAAAAAAAAACCTGCAGACAAATAGAAAGGTTATGCCTGTGTTTTTTCCACTCCTGGAAGTGCACAGGGAAGCTTATTAGCCTGTCCCCTCCACATACCTTGAGGATGTAAGATCAGTGAACCAAAAGGGATTGTGACAATTCCTGGGTACCTTTTGCTCAATTATTCTAATGGCTAGAGAGTGGAATGACTATAAATTGATCGAGCTAATTCTCCTGCAGTTTGGTTATTATTCTCAGGTTTGCAGTTAAAATTTGAACACTTAACTGTATCACGTCCTTATGCTGAGTTTTGTTGCATTGTAGTTGTTTGCCCAGTAAATCTTTTGGTTGTACTACAAAATTAATTTAATGGGTTAGCATGGTATTTTAAGTCTAAAACTAACATCTGTGTTAGTTTTTCAATTCATGACCAATAATGCTGCAGATTTTCAGTTTACACATGCAATCTTTTTGAGCCATAAAGATACACTATGTCATCAAATGAAGCAGTGCAATTGCAGTTCTGCATACTGTTTGTGTCATGCTGCATCTCATTTCACCTTAGGAACCTCTATTGGCGTTGCAGAAAATCTGAGCAAGAATATTCATTTTGTTTTCATTGTTGTCCTGCTCCTGCTGAACTACCAAATGTTTCGAAGGGTTTCAAAGGCCTCCTATAAAATCACAGAACATCAATTAAAAGTATACTACATTATTAATTAGTGTGATGTTTGCCGACATATGAAATGTGGCATATATCCTTCAAACTATAATGTTACAGCTTTAGATCATGTTGTTATGCTTGGTCCTGATTTGCTGAAGTCATTTTATCACTGCTGGTATATTACAGGTAATAGAAAACTATTATATTATATTATATATATTATATTTACCACAGATAACATTCAACCAGTGAAAATGCTTTTGTCGCTCGTTTTTTGCTGTGATAGTTCTGACCTTCTCTTCATAGGAGGAAGTAAGCTGTTTGCCATCAGTCCATTTTGTGCAGTAGTAGAGTCACATGATGCACCAAACGTCCCCTTTCATGGGAACGTTCACAGACCCAGAGGAAGAGAGCCTGGGTTAACGAACCTAGTTGATAACCACTGTTGTGGAGCTCATTAACTCAGACTGGTGTTTTTGTTTTGTTGAGCCAGTTCACACGATGCTTTAAAACAACTTTTAGGTGTTCTCGGGTGTATCACGAGCAAACTTTTCTCTTTGTTCATGCTCCTTGTTTTGGATAAATTTATCATATTTATGCTGTGCCCACATTCAGTCACAATTTGGCACTTTTGGACACTTGCTTGAAATTTTCATTTGCTCCAGGTATGCATGCAAAGTTCATGGCTGATTTGACCTAAGTTTTAATGATATAATAAAAAAAAATGAAAACAATACAGTGCAATAAAGGGAGGAACACACTTAAAATGTCCTCTTAGAGAGACACAAGTCATTGTTCTCTGATGGTTGTGTTTGGTGATGTGCAGGTGGGTGTGATTAATGTCAGTTCATTTTTGACAAAGAAATAAGAAGGTCTGAGCCCATCACAGTGAGATCAAAGTGATGATTAATCCTCCAACCTGTCTTCTGTTGTATAATTCTGTAATTGTCTGTGCTGATTAGCTGCGTAGCAATGGCATTAAACTTTAGCTGAAAATTATCTTCACTCCAGCAAACTGCAAGTCCACAAAGCTTGTCTGACCATGAGGTGTCTTGTTCTCACCCAAGGAGGCTTACTCTAGTGTGTGTAGGTCTGTGTATGATGTCAGTGCTGCTGAATAAATAGGTTGGTCATCTGTATCAGGTATTATTCATAAGTTATGAATTTAAAAGAGGAATGACATGCCATGTCTGTGGCTCCAGTAGCAACATGTGAAGTGCAGTTAAGTGACATATTATTAAATTAAATCAGTTTTTTTTCCCGCAGAGATTATATTGTTACAAATTTGACTTCTTTCTGAATTGCTGCATAGTTTTGGTGCACCTGCCTGTTTGTCCGACAGGCTTGCAGGGTTATGGACAAAGACAGCACCTCAGATCCTCTTTGAAAAGTCTTGTACTCCCAAAGTACAGGACAAAAACTTCTAATCAGGCAGCTTTCAGTTGTGATGATCAGACACTGAAACCTTTTCCCCAGTGTCTAAGAGCAAATCAAAGTGTTGATCTTCACTCAAAAACATAAAACTGGCTTTTGATTAGATTTTCTAGTGGGCATCACTCATTTTATTTAATCATTTAATATTGTACTATATACTTTTATCTTTCTCTTTCCTCCTGTTTTTTCAAATTATGTTATCTTTAGCTTGTTCGATCCTCTGTTAAGTGTATGAAACGGCACTAATATAAATAAAAGATGTTATGTTAGTAAAGTTTGATTGATTTATTTTGATGGACAATGAGCAAATAGACTCAGTTCTGTTTTCAGTTTATCTTTTAAGGGGCTCAGCAATATATTAATGTTATATCTGAATGTGAAATGAGACTAGATAGCATCTTAGATCCTAGATATCATTGTATCTTAATATGGCATATGTCCCTTCCTGCTTTTAATGGCTGCACTACAGCAAAGTGATGCAGTTTTCTGAACTTACCAGACAGTCAGGCTGCACCATTATTTCCTTTTCACTTACTGATCTCATTGTGTTAAGTTTTTTTGTTAAAGCATTGATAGTCATTCCTTCAATATTGTCACCATAACAAAATCAAGGCACTTACTCAAAAATATTGTTATACTTAATTTTGCTCATATTTCAAAGTCCTCATCATATGAAAAGGTTTATATCAGCCTAAAATACATAGATTTGACTTTTGTTTCACATTATCCAGCCCATTTATGAAACTTACATGGCTCACTGGCAATTGAGATAAATGATCTACAGCACTTTGATTTTAAAAAGTTAATGCAATTAGTTGAATGGAAAGCATATTGCAGTTTCCTGCCTCTGTGTGGATCACAAAATAGAGAGATGAAGATAACTTTATCAGTCCCTGAGGAGAAATCCAGTTGACATAGCAGCACAAATAGCATTAAAATGACAAAACATACATAAACACAACAGGCAAATAGTGCTAAAAAGAGGCAAAGGGCCCCTCAATGCTATTAACATTTTGTCTTTAGCAAACAATAGCAGCTAAATAATGAATAAACTTTATTTGTCTCAAAACCTGCACAGATAAACCAAAAATATATGAACAAGGCTGGACAGAACAATGTGTAAGTAAAACAAACAAAAAAATCTTCTCTGGCTGTACAGACCCTTGAAATATTCCATCCATTTTGTTATTGTATGTGTGTGTAAGAGCAGTCTCGGTGCATGTGTGTACACTCTGAATCACAGTCCAGTGTATTTTTTTTATGTTGTTGTTGCAAGTGTTCTCAGGGTCTCCACCCTCTGCGTTTCAGAGTGAGAAATTGCAAGCAAAGGTTAGTTACACAAGTCTGTTGGGTGTTACATCATTGTTTCGGGGGCCCCTGCCCTGAGAGCTGGGGCTGGGGCTTTAGATGGGTCTGATGGGTCCGCTGCCTCCCACAGACCCCCGTCTGAGGAGGGAGAGGAGGGGTGGAGGAGCTATTGGAAGCAGATGCTCAGGGAGTCTCTCCTGCTGCCTCGGTGCTGTTGATGTAAGACAGTTCCACCTGTAACATAGGATTTGCATGTGTTGTGTGGTTTTTGTCCATCAGTGTTTGCTTATTAGCTGACCTATGGTAGAAGAGTGGTTTGGAAGGCTTTGTTGCCATGACATCAAAGAGAAAACATGTAAAACAGGAATGATTGATAGGTTTATAATCCCGCAAACTACCCCACCTCCTTTGCTCACTGCCAGTAATTCAATCTCATAAAAATTCATCAATATTCATAAGAAACTTTATGGTTTTTTGTCCTAACCACAGAGTGTTTGCAAAATAAAACCAGATTAAAATCCTGTAAGTATCATATTTTATGAATTACTAAATATTTTTCGCAGTTTGGTACTTTTGTGAAATGGAGCACTAGAGAAACCATGAGCATTTAAATCCCTTAAACCTGGAAGTGGATGTTTTTTTTTACTAACTTAACCCAGATTGCACCTGCGTTCCAGATCATTAGTTGGGAAAACAAACTCTTACATTACCCATGAGTTTCCTTATCTACACAAAAATGTTCCCAAAATTGTGATTTTAAGAGTGAGCCTGTTTGTTAGGCTCAGTGGTCTAAGGAAGGTGTGTCATGTAAAACCAACAGTATGGACCTGATGCCAGTTCCTTGTTACAAGGCTTCTACTCAGTCACTCTGTTATGTCTGTGAACTTTTAAAAAAATCTACCATTTTAATTTTCAAAATTCAATTAAAATTAAATTTTAAAATTCAAAATACATTTTGGATAAAAAAAATTAATATCAAAACTAACTACTGAATGAGTAGAGTAGGTGGCACTGTTTTCCTTCTCTTGCTCCATCATACTGTATGCTAATCCATCCACTGATGTCCTTTTTTTGACACATAACTTGCACTTAAGATAAATAACTTGATGCCTTTTCATTTTAAGAGTTAAAAGCATCAATAATTAACTAATTGATTTAAAAGAACCCAATTTTCTGCCTGAATGTTATTTATTTCTTTAATTATGTGAAAAACAAAGAGGGAAATTATGTCTCCATCAGTGGAGTGTAGCTGTCAGCAGTCTGTTAGCTCTGTGACACAAAAAGTGAACAAACAGAAATACAGAGCATCAGGATATATTCTTTATCATGTAAACAGTGTGTACAGTGTGCTGCAGACCTCTACTTAATGATCTAATAAAGATAAAATGAAAGGTTAAACTGTATCTAAGTTTAGGTTCAGTTGTTACTCAAGTGAAAAGGGACTTGAAATGGGGGACGCATTTTTCACAACTCCTGTAAAAAGCTAATTGGGTGCTGACCAAATTAACCAACCAGCTGGCCAACAAATTCTCCTCTCAGATGTAACACTTTAAAGTCTACGAGCTTATGTGCCGTTATAAACTTGTCCAAAAAAATTTTGTTTTCTTTTACCCTGCAAAATCCAAATAAATCACTGGTTGGCGTGAATTGTATCCACAGCGCTTAGCCCACCAAGGTTACACTTTGGTTTTAAAAAGGAATGGTGCATTTTAAAGACTGTTTTTAAAATTGAGTCCAGGGCAGTGCTAACATCATTGAAAACACACTATGGCTACATTACTGCATCACTTTCAGCAAGCTTCAAACAGAGGACAGTGAGGGCAGACAGCATCACCAATCTGTGTTAGCTGAATTTGATCAGTTACACTGAATCTATCAGAACTTTTGCATATTGTTTAGTATCAAAGTAAGAATAAAGTTGGTTACCCAGTTTGGCCTTTTGTTATTGAATAATTTATTATGTTAGTTTAGTTGAGCTACACCAGGGAACATTTTCATGTAAGAGTATTTCTTTTTTTCTTTGCTTTTTTGTGATAGTCAATTATAATAAGGGATTTAAATGTAAGTCTTAACATTTTTTTCCATTATCAAAATTTATGCAGAAGAACAAGACATAGCATCATTTTTATATAATGCATTCTATAATGCATTACATCACTCACAATGTGACAGCTGACAGTTTGGGCAGTAATTTGGGTGCTTGTAGTCTAGTATTGGCTTACGTAGCCTCTTAGCCTCTCAGCCTCTGGAAGAGTTGAGAACAAGCCATTAAAGCACCTCGTATATTTTAAATTTTTTAAAACTTGCAGTCTTCAGTCCCAGTTGACGCTGACTCAAGTGACATCACTTGAAACAAATTTACCAGATTTTGAGCAGCTGCTTTTGGAGCCATAAATAAAATTGTCATATCACCCTCATGTAATGCCTGAGGTGCTTGTATGTCCGAGGTACATTCCGTTCACTGCAGGGCCACTGGGTTCACAGACGTTACATTCAGGGGCATCTGCCATGTGTAAGGTGGTATAGGCTGATATGGGTCACAGATACAATGCTGCAGTGTTACGCAGTAATTAACAAGCATTTGTTGTGTGAATAGGTTTTGCAAAGGGTTGGTTGGTCATATTTGGTACATTCACTGCTATTTGCATGTTCATTATTGAGTGAATGATGAGTGGAGATATGCAGCCTTTTATCCCTGACTTTTTTTATTTGTCACCTCAATGCACACAAAGGTGTTTACATTTTGCTTTTTTATTATTTTAATGAGACAAAGCAGTTGACTGGTATAATTTTGGATTTGTCTCTTTTTAAGGGGAAGAGGAGACTCCATCACAGCTTAAATATTAAGTCGAAATATCCAACACACTGTGGTGACTGAGTTAATTTGTTTTCAGGACCAGGTGGCGTTCAGGGGCCTGGATACTCAAGGAAAACAGCTGAATTCCTCAGTCTCAGTGGTCATCTTGTAAGTGCATCAGTCTTGTTCTTCTCATAAAACCAACTGTTCTCTCAGAGTTTCTGAATGTTTCATGGGACATAGAGTTGATCAGTTGTAGCCAGGAGGACATACTGTACCTCACTGAGCAGCATGGCCCATTGATCACAGCAGGAAGGGGGATATGAGCCCTTTCCTTTCCTTGGGTCAGTCAGACATGAGCTGTTCTGTACAAGGCCTCTCTGTTTGGCTGGTTCACGTCCACTGGGCAGTGGTAACCATTTGTCAGTGACATCATCTGTAGATGTGTTGAGGTGAATCAACAACAGACCCTGCCTGTGCAGACAATGCCTAACTTTACAATCCTTGCCATGGTAACAGCTCCTTGTTTAGTTTGCATGTTTTTGCACAGAGATATTTTAATTTGAAATCTTAATTTTTTTTTGGTTTGACATTTTTAGCACAACAAAAATATTTTGTCATACAATGGAATTTGTTTTCTCTCAGCTCATCTGATTTATTTGATCCTTGAACTTGCCAGGTTGTGCATTTAAAGACAAAACCAGCTGCCGGCCCAAATTCAAATCATTGCCAAAGCTTGGATTTCTGTGTTGTAAAGCAATATGGGTCACAATATGGAACAAGTATGATTATTTATTTATTTATTTATTCATTTAATTATTTGTAATAGTTAGACTTTTTTGGATTCACACTTACTACTTTACGTAAACACTTTTAGTGAAAATACCAATACAACAATGCAAGAGATAATCTCTCCTTTAGTCTGTTCGTACAGCAGCAAATACTGGCATATCTCTTGCTAGAGGGCAGCAGGGTGAACAGGCTTTAGCTGAGGTTAGTATTGTCTTTCAATATCTTTTGGTCACTTTACAGATCACCTTACTGTCACTGATGATCAATAAATGTGTACCTGAGATGTGCTGGAGGGTTTCAGTCACCTGTTGCAGAGCCTCCCTGTCCTGGGTTGTGCACATCCCACGAGAGATTGGGATGTTTCCGGTCTGAGTGCTTTCTGCTCATCTGTAAAAGCTGACAGTAACCTGGCATGGGAATTCTGGAAGTTTTCTCAAGAAATAAAGTAATTTCTGAGATTCTCCCTTCGTGTTTAGTCGTTATGATTGTCCAAGCTAAACTTTGCAAACCGAGCCTCAGCTCACTAGTTATGCTCTGATACACAACAAGAAGAAAGCAGATAACCATTTTCCAAAAAAAAACAGAATAACCTGAGTGAAGAGGTTTCTCTGCATTTAAGCATTATAAAAATATTTCTGCATAAAGTCCCTGTTTGTTATTTCTTGCTGCCCTCCTGAGGGGAGCTAAGTGTATCAAAGTATGCTCTGCCAGAGGACCTGAGAAGCTTTGCCAGAAATACTCCATATTTCTCTCCCTGTTTGCTGAAGGTCTTTAACAGCCTGGAGGAGCTCTACCCAGAAGCTTCTTTGTTTTTTTATTGTTTGCCATTGGCCGGTCCACTCTGTCGTTTTGTTCTGAGTTAAGCTCAGTACACAAATTCATGGAACTCCTCCTACTACAGAGCAGACATTCTTTCCTGTCTGCATGGATACCTGTGTCGTGTTTATCACATCAGCCCATAAAAATTTATTGTGGGTTACCTCATTTTGTTGTTAGCAGATGAGACTGTTCTAGGTTCAGTGTGGGTATGCTGAGCAAACTATGTTTATCTCAAAGTTGCGCAGGTAGGACCAAGTAATTGTTTTGGAGGTCACAAGTAAGTCTTAAGCCAGACATGCAAGTCTCAAAGGAGTCATAGTAGCTCTTCACTGCGTGTAATGGCATTTTAACATCAGAGCATCAACATACTGTTCTTTTATAGGAAATGTCAAATGAAGTTAGAAGTTGTTGCATCTCTGACTATTATTTGCAACGTGTTTTAAATCCTGCATTTTTTTTTGTAGCCATTTCTTTCTTTTTAGACGCAAACAAAAATCATTTTTTTCCATCTTAAGGCCAGGAATTTAATAACATATATTATGTTCTCTAATACAACTTGATTGGATGATGATTAGTTTAAAGTGGCTTTGGGGAATTTTGGAGGATTTTGTGTTGACTTGCTATACATGAATATTGTTTTCTTTAGCTGTTCTATGAAATAAAATAATTAATTTTTGGCATACATGTTGATAAACATTTAAATCTTTTGGTTTGAGGGAGAGTTTCAAGTATTTTTAAGCCAAAAGGCTCATGTCCAAGGGAAATCAGAAATCATTCATGTTCAAGTCGAGTTGCAGGTTGGTTTTATTTTCTTTCCTCTGGTCTACAGTTATCAAACTCTTGACACAAGTAAAGCAGTATTAAGGTGAGCAGGTCACACTGTTTGCATATTCTGCTAATATTAATAATCTGACACCCTCACCGAAAGTGATAGACAACCTCTCAGCTGTTTCTAGATGCTGGAAAGATTAGAGCTCAGCAGCTTGTGTGTTGACACAATAGACAATGTGTTGCCAAGTACACGCACGCACGCACACACGCACACACGCACACACGCACGCGCTAACACATAACAAAGACTTGAGTGGCCTAATTGTGTCAGTGGTTGAGTGCACTGGGTGAATGCCTCAGCAGAGTTGCTGATGGACTTTGATTCACTCACGAACATGTTAATTTCTAATTACTCTGATATCCTCACACCTAGAAGCTAAACCGGATTCTTCATCAACACCTTTTATAATATTTTTCAGTCACAGGCCATATAGGTCTGCCTGTACTTAAAAGTCTTTATACTCAACAATAGCTGTCGTTAAAGAAAAGAAGAAATGTGAACATGGATGTTCACTGGAAAAGAGGAAAATAAGGAAAGAAACTGAGGGGCAAATAAGTGACTTTTGCCTCTTTGCCAGCTTTAAAAGGGACACAGAAGAGCTCATTTCTAGACAGAGGACATCGGTGTAACTTCAGAGCAGAGCCCACAGCTGAGGGTTTAAAACAGACTTCAGGATATACAGTGTTTTGCTGGAGTACATGATTACAACACCTGCGTCTCATTGACTTGAGTATTGAGCAAAGAGTGATATTTTTTTTCTTCCTTTTTCAGATTATTCCATTTGACCTGATGTGGAGGCCACCAAAATATTTCCCGTATTTCAGTTGAAATTTAGAGGTTTGTCGGAAAAAAACAGTTTTTAATCATTTTGGGACCTCTTGGGGAGTTCCTCATGGTGGGAACCGCTGGCTTAGATAATCAGCTTAACTGATTTACAACTTCTTCCATGGTCTCTTGTCCACAGGATCTTTGTTTTAATGAATTTCTGTGTTCCCACCTCTCAGCAAGGGTGTTGTTACAACTGAAAACTCTGTTTTGGCCCCATCAATTTTTCTGTTTTAGTTTTGTTTTAAAATTCAAGTGTGTACAATTAGGAGGGATCTATTGACAGACTATGGCAGAAATGGAAAATAGTATTTATTTGTATGTTTTCATTTGTGTATACTCACAAATATAAGAAGTGTTTTCATCACAAAGGAGGGCTTTATATTTGCAGTGGACACAGGTCCTCTTTAAATGAGTCCACCGAGTTTCTACAGTTTCTACAGAGTGGACAAACCAAACACTGGCTCTAGAGAGGGCCCTTCATGTTTATTGAGTTATGCTGCTTTTGGAGGTGCAGGTTCCCTGTGGGGAGGGTGAGCTCAGAGAAATTCAATTTGCCGCTAGATAGTTAAAAACTACACGATGGACCTTCAGGCACTAAAATCTTTGCAAACAGTACCCTCAAACTCTCTATTCATCAAAAAACAAATAATAATTAAAAAAAACCCACTCTATTAGCATCATCCAGTTCTGTATGGACTCTTTCCTGAGTTTCTCTCAGAAACTACATTCAGTCTACCAAAATTATCTAACTGATGAACAAACAAGTCATTTAGTCTTTACATTGATTTATAGCTCAAACAAAATGCCAGAGATCAGTCAGATAAGGCAGTAAAGGGCAATGCTCTTTTGAGCAAAGAAGCAAAAACATTCTAATTCTGTAATAATATAATTTGATTATAATAGAGCAGGGAAATGATAGAAACAATGTGAATGTAAGAAAAACCTCCCCCACTTTATTTTTTTCTATTTCTTTGACACATCTAAAACCAAACTTGCTTTGTTCAAACAGTTGGTACAGTATGATCACAACTTTTCTAAATGGTGTCCAAACTTAGAAAAAATAAATCCAGCTCCCTGCACATTTGAGCTGTGTAACTTCTGCTGACAAGGTTCTTACAGCTTCCTGCTGTTTGCACAAACTGTAATTAACTCCTCGGCTTCCTGAGCTTCTCAAGACTCTATACATACACTGACACACCTCAAAGCAAATAAACACTCCATCAAATCCACCCACTTTGTTTCCTATTTAAATTAGGATTATATGTGTGCTCCGTGTCTATGGTCCATTCTTGGAACCTAACTATTTTCTGCATTTACCTGTCAATCTACACTGATCTATGCTTTGTCTATACCCTATCTTGTATGTGTTAGTGAGAAATTCATGGTTGGCTCCTGATGAAGCTCGTTGCTCTCAGAATGAAATAGACGTGACTCATGCTGCAACGGGATACTCCCAGTGACAGCAGGACCGAATCAAATAGAGGTTGCAAATAGGTCGTGCCAGTTGTTTCAGGCCAAATATTTGAAATTCAGTTTACTTAGTCACGTCTGATTGACAGCCTGTTTCACTTAATCCTGTGATGGGGAGGGGAAACCCCACCCATCAGATACTTCACACGGTTTACTCATCAAGGGATATCAAGATATCTGCGACACACTGTTGAACTCATGTCTAACTCAAATGACAGACCTCGATGCAGCTGAGTGTGTGAGGTAGTTCCAGGTGCTGTTCGTCCCCCCTCATGTCTAGCAGGTTAGCACTGATCAGAGGCGGGTGATGAGTTACAGAGGAGTCATCATGACTTCTGACGAGGAAACTGTTTGTAGTTGACAGACGTGGATGAACACACACCTACACCTGGTGCTGCTCATCATTGTCCCTGGTCTGATGCCATGTGCGAGCTAAGAGCTTGCCTTTTATAGGAAAGCATTCACACAGAATGCCTGTGGGTGAACACACACTGCCTCCATTCGCAATAACCTTGATATACAGTCACAGAGCTGCTGAATACTTGTCATTACATCACCAATACCAAGTTATTCTGATTAGATTAAAGCATTTCAAGGAACAGGATTCTATGAATGTACAGCAAAGCCTAAATAGGCTGCAGTCTATAAAAGTAAAAATTTGTATGTTCTGTTGTATGTTAATATATTGTGCTTATTTAGAAACTACTCTTTGGCCATGTTTTGCATTCTCTTGTCCTGAATGGTTTATCTTAGGCCTCTCTTGTGATCATCGGTCAGCTCAGCATCCTTTCTGGTTGTCAGAGATTTCAGCGAGTCACTGTTCTCCTAGCACTTTGTTTGAAGTTCCTTAGAAGTTCCCCACAGATGAAATTTATGGATTGATTGATGCTTATGTTACTACATGTCTGCTCAATGTGCATACTGAAGCTGAAATGTACTTTTTCAGTTACTAAGGATTTTCAGGAAAGGTTTAAGCCAGCCTTTGAACATTTGCAAAAGGTCAACCTGTTGCAAATGTGATTAATTTACTGCTAGTTTTGGTAAAGAGATCTAAGATCTCAGTGTGTAATGGCTTTATGTAACTTTTCTTTCCATGGATAAAATATTAGGTTGGATTAACCTTTCAGCTTTCTAGATATTGATTATCATTTTAAAAATGTGATTTATCACCTTCATCTCATAATTTTGTGTTAGAAATGGCATTTAAATATCAACTGTATATTGCTTCCAGGGATTTTTTTTTTTTTCAAAGGAAAGAGTTTTCAGTTGTTTTTTATTTAGTCAGGGCTTCCAACATACTCAGTTCAGTCTAGTTAACCTCTGACCTGGAGTTCCTCTCAAACTGTCAGAGGGTTGCTGCAGTACACTCCAGTGTCTCCTGTAGGAACTGGAATAATGTTTGTGTCTGTGTTTGTCAGTTATGGCCGTTACTCTTCAGCCATGCAGAAAAGTTGCTCCCTCTGCCTCTGTGTTGTTACTTTTTCTGTTTTACTGTCCCTCTGTTTGCCTCATCAGGGCTGCTGGAAGAAATAAAAAGGAATTCCTCCTCTTCCTATCTCTGTTGAGTGACTCGGTTCAGCCCCCTCATTCCTCTTAATCCTCATCCCTCTTCCCAGCTCATTAGGACAAGTTCCCATTTCTATTCATTAGTTGTCATGATGTCCGTTAGCACTGTTAGACACACTCCAGGTGTACGTGTCTCTCAGTGATTAACTGTAGCCTGGGATTTTGGTGACCCTCTCTCAGATGCCAGACTGGCTCTGGGATGCGCATGTCACTGCCTAAACGGGCCAATGCATGTGTCACCGCCAAACCCACCCTGTGGTTTTGTAGGCTGGGATAACTGGTGAATCTCCAGTTGCTTCCAGTCTGTTCATGGAACTCCTAGCCCTTCCAGTCCTCCCCTTTGGCAGTCTGACTCCGTCTCTGTCCTGTTCAACTCTGCGATGTTCTTGGAATCTCTTTCCTTCTGTCTGCTGATTCTCAAGATTCTGGCTGTGGGTACTGACTTTTACTGGAATTAATCTCTTCTACAAATTAGAATCAAAAGCAAAGAAGTGATGACAGGTACGGACCTTTGTTCATCCATCATCTAATTTATGAACCTTAGACTAATGTGGACTTGTTTCTCCAATTTTCTCTTGCTTCAGCTGTATGATTTCTCTCTTCGCTCTCTGCTGTGAATGTATCTGCTCATTAATGTGCTTTGATAGGACTGTTTATCTGCCTGGAACCTTGGCTGCAGGCTTTGATAGAAAAGGTAGTCTGGTTTGTGTAAAAATCAGTTTTGCTGCCATTGAGCAGACATGTAGGTCATGGCAGTGTGGGGTGATAGAGGTGGAGACTGGAAAGGCTGATGGAGGTGACAGCGCCTCTGCTCCCTCCACCTGTCCTCTGGTGCTGTTTTTGGCGGGTGACGGGACATGAACACAGCTCTGTATTTGCTCGATTTCTGGTGCAATGCTTTTATGACAGTCATGCACCCTCCTCTTATCTCCATTTCTTTTCTGTGTTGTACTCACAAACCCCTCTGTGCACTTGTGCTGTCTATTCGTGGCTGCTGACACATTGAAATCTTTTCTCCTGCTGGACGTAAAGGTTCTCATGGGTAAACTTTCCCCTGAGGCCTTTGTCTTGTGTGTGGGCTTGATGTGCTCTGCATCAGAGGTGGTCAGAGGAGTTTTTAGAATGTTTTGATGTTTAGTTGGAGGAGGAGACTGATCAAAACTATTCTTGCACATGAGGAAGCTTTGAAAGCAGTAAAGGAAAGCACAGCCTGCTTAATTTGACTTTGAGGTGTTAATGAAAGTGAAAGAGCTGCAAAGCCGATGTGAGGTTTTTACTTTTGGGTGCAAATTGCTACTCAAGATGTGATTAACAGAGTAATCCTGCTCCACTTTTATCCTTTTATATTTTACAATTTGAAGCCATATACAGTGCACATGTCGCTGGATGAAAACCACTAGTTCTAGGGTTTATTCAAACTTTAGGATTATATGGAGTCAGGACACTGTGTAGGACTGGATACTAAGGCTGCATTTAAGTTAAAAATGATCAATTATAGTAATTTGCTGTTTATTTTTTCAGTTTGTCAACAAAATATCATAAAACAGTACTTGCTACGTCTTTGAACACGTCCTACTTTGAGTCATAACCTAAAGTCAAGGAAACCCCAACAACATAAAAACCCCAAAACAACTTTTTAGAAATGAAAGAAAATGGAGAGCATATTTTTGATACACAGAACAAACAAAAGTTTGTGGCCCTTTAAAGAAATCAGTTTGTTTTTTCTGCCTGAAACACACCGCTGGTTAGGGATACTTGCAAATAACATCACTTATTTGGTTCACTTTTATTGCTCATAGTTGTTTGCAGTGGCAGCAGCAGACAGCTGTTTTCACAAAAAAAAGCCTCTAAACACGACTGTACATACCTGCTGAGCATCAGACAGCAGACATAGTTGGAGAACAGCTGGTGAACATGGTGGAGCATTTAGCAGCTTAAGATTCAGATTTTTCCCCTCAGGAGTCGGAGACGATAAACAGAACCCAAACACAATGAACTGTGTGAAATGTTTCCATTGTGTAAAACTTTGCTACCTCTCTGATGATGTTAATGAGGAACCGTTTAATGTTTTTTTGGTTTGTAATTAAATAAAAGAAAATTTTAGATTTTAATAAGCTCTGAAACTAATTAACCTTTTTATTACAATTTCAGCTGCTTTTACACACTTGTCTACCATGAAGCTTGCTTCTGTGTGGCTCTGATAAATTCATCCCAGTTGTTTTTAAGAGTATCAGAGTTTCTACTAGGACTGTAACAGTATCATTTTTTACCATATGATTGCTGTGGCCTAAGAATTTCATTATGATACTCTCTCAAAAAAGAGAAAATAAAAAAAAGTATTATGCTTTAATCAGATTCATCCATAACTGAGTGTTTCGTCTAATTTTTGACCTTTAAATTTAATCTAAAATATTAGCGTGGGAACTTAGAGTCTGTAAATGTAACTGTATGAGGAAGAACAACTACATATCGTGAATTTTGTGTTTTATGGCAGGTGCAGCCAGTGTTGAGACGCATCACCATTACCTACCTTGACAAACCAAGAACAGAAAGAAACAGTAGCTATTTAAGAGGTGCTGTACCACATGTAATATAATATGTGTATTTTTCTTACAATATCAATATTTCTATTTTAAATAACTGGATTGTTATCAATACTGGTTCTCAGCAACACCCCTACTGGCTACAACCTAAAGGATACCAATCCTAAAGTCATCTAGCACACACTCTTCTTTTAAACTTTCTAGTCCCTGAACCAGATCCACTATTGCTATCGATTCTGACATCTTCAAATAAGTTTAAAAAAATATATAAAACATAATGTTAAAAAAGAGATGGATTTGTTTTAAGTTCTTTGAGTTGTTTTCTTTCTCTCTCCAACCTGTACTTGTGTAGCTGCTGAGTCTCTGTCTTTCTTTTCACAGCACTTCAAACAGACTTCTCTTGTGTCTCTGTCCAAATGCTGCTGGTGGTTCATGCTCGTTGCTCCGTGTGAATGATGTCTGCTGGATGATTTGAGGGCTGAACAGCCCGACTCTGATCTGTCTCCTCTGTCTCAGGAGTCATTCCCGCCTGCTTTCATGGGTGTTAGGGCGCTGCATGTTACAAGGAATATTCCCTTGAACCAAAACTGCTGAGTGTGAGTTTGCCTGCATGGCTGACACTCATCAAAGGCAGTAAAGGAGGGGGGAGGGTTTATTAGTATGCATATTTCCAGTTATTCCACATCCCAGGACATTGTTGTGGTCGATCTCCAACTGTTTATGGAAAAACAGAAGGCAAGTTCTTTTGCCCTCACTTTTCTGTGTTGTGCTGACAGTTCAGTATGGTCAGGGCATGTTAGCAATCAACATTCAGCTTGAGCCTAACAGGGGGCTAAATTGAAATCACATTTTACACAACATTTCTTGCCTGTCTCGGGGAGAACTATTGTTTTTCCCTTGCTAATTAGCTCTGGAGTGTCTGCACTCCCGTCGCTTTCAAAGCTTATTCAAAGAACAAAGGCCTTTGCTGAAGAACCTCAAAACCTGGCCCCATGTCCAGACCTGTTTTCTCAACCAGCTGAAGAAAATCACTCCTCAGTTTTAGGGTTGCCTTTTCACACAGCCATAAACAAATCAGTTGGTGTGTTATCTTAAAGAAAGTTTACAAACCCAAGAAAGCAAACTAGAAGCCACTGAGGCCAGAATTAACATTGTGGTTGTGCCTTGTTCTCAACACTAGATGGTGTTCTTTGCTGTGAAGCAAAGTGGAAGTCAGTGTTTGTCCTTAATAACAGTGAGTTCATGCAGGTACAAAGAAGTTTATTTGTTTCAAAGATTACTTTCCATAAAAAATAGATAATTAAATCAATAAAATGTCAGAATGAAAAATCTTTTCTTAGTCCTTTTGTCTCCCTCTGCTCCCTTTTCCCTCAGACTGGCAGCGTCCCAGTGTCCTCTCCTTTGCCCAGTGTGTCCTTTGTTCATTGGCCAGCTGAAACGGAGCCCTGTCCTTATCTTTGGGTCTTTGTGTGTGTTCGATTCCCTTCCTTCCTCTCCATCTGTCTGGTGTTGTCCTTCACAGGGCTTTTTAAAATGTGTAATCAGCATGATGAATGAGAGATTTGTCTTTGAGTGGAACCGCCTACTTAAGTATTTTCATGTCACTTTTTGACTTTTATGAACTTTGATGTCTTTGTGCAATGAACACAGAGAGAGAGGATTAAACCCCACATGCCAGAGACTAAAGTGAGCTTGTTTTTATATATATTTTTATATCTATATAGTGTCAGGTGTTTTTTCCGATGTATTGTGATAATGTGGTAAAAACAATAAATGAAAAAATTACAAGATTTACATTTGTACTGTATGGATTCAATCATAGCCTCTCTAATTTTTTTTTCCGTTTTGCTTTTTTTAATATTTTGATTTACATTATTAACAAGAAACATGACCAAGCATGCTACCTGAAAAGGTTGAAAAAGCATTTTTAAATCTCTGCCTTAGTGTCTGGGTCATTAATAGAAGGGTCATCATTGCACTAAATTAAATTTAGGACAACTTCCATTAAAAGCAAATTACATTTCAGGGCCCCAGGTTCAAGCATGTGAGGGGGCCCTTCGTCTGTTTTACACAGTTTACTCATTAAGAGTTCTGTACAGCCTGTGACAAGAGTTGTATAATGTCTCTGTTGTTCAGGGAGGAGCTTTTTTATTAAGGGGCTCTGAAGTCTGAGAAAACTAACAGCCACAGTAATGTCATCAGGGTTATTTTAGTTCAGGCTTGGAGACTCAACACTGATAGCATAAAGCATGCATTTCAAATTGGGTGTGTGAAGTAAGTCTAACTAAAGATGCCTGTTAAATTGCATTATGGGAAATAAAAGATCCCGTTTTCTGCAGCTTGGCCTGTTGTCAAGAACATTAAAAGTCAGGACAAGTCGACCTTAGTTGCACCGACTCAGAGTTAGTATAATACTCCATCACCTTAGTAACACTTGTAACTTTCTTGGTAAATTTACATTGCATGAAATTGACTTATTATAGCATATAGCTACATTTTTTTCATGTTTTTCATGTCTAGGCATTTGTGAAGTTGTAACAAGCAAAAAGCTGTCTTTTGTAAGATTTAAACAAGTAATCTGTGAAAACTTTTGGCTCAGTTATACTTTTGATTACATACTTATCATTTCTTTATCTAAAGTGTGTGTTGTAACGGAGACAGTAACATTAAGTCAAACTTAGATATGATTAAATAGTCTCACTCACCTTTGATACACAATTGCCATGGTTCATCAGTTAAATCTTTAAAGAGATTTTCCCATTTTTTTCATCTCACTGTTCCCATTGCCCTGAGCTTGATTTGGCCTTATGAGTGCCACTTGTCACTTTTGTCATTGGATTGATCTGGCCTGACGCTCACGGAGTGGGAAAGCACCGCTCTAAATTTATCACCCAATTGCCCACCCCTCGGGTTCATGCCTGCTGTGGATCCAGCCACAACACATGTGCCTCTGAAGGAGGGTTGGAGATAGAAAGTGGGTGGGGGGTCGGTGTGTGTGTGTTAGGTTAGCAGGGCCTGTGGACCTCTCAGTCTATCTTTATGTCCCAGTAGTCCTGTCCAACAAGCCTCCAGAGCTCTGACCTTCTCAGGGACGGTGGAATCAAGAGGAAAGATTTTAAGCCCGATTCTGATTGTACCCACCTGAAGTACACCTGAAGTACACCTGAAGGTATGTGGCTCTTATTTGGTGATTGGCTGAAGGGTTCTTTCCCTGACAGAGTTGTTCAGTGACTTTGGTAGTGAAACACTGTGCCTCAGTTTACATTTTTTATAGTTATATCAATTAGATTAGAGGTTTGATGGTTTGAGTATTGATGCAAGTACAGGCAGATAAGCCAATGTTTTGTAAAAGTGGGAAAAATGTACTTTTTATTATCTGTTTTCAAAACAGATATTCCGGATTATCCTAATAATTTCATCAGTCTGGCTCATTTTATTGTTTTTGATGACAGTTTGAGATCCCTGTTGGATTGAATTTTGGCCTAAAAGCAGCTCAGAACCAAATTTCAGCAAACTCAGTGTCTGTCAGTTATGATAGCATATTCAGGTGGATTTTTAATTTTTGGATTTTTTTCCAACCTCTCACTGGATTCACTGGATAACTGCAACTCCATTAATACATTTATCTGTGTATATGCAAGTTAAAGAATTGAATAGTCTATGTGAGACTTTGGGGCTGCTGAGCTCCTCCAAGTGTGATTCATTCAGTAGTGACTGACTGATTGACTGACTGACTGACTGACTGACTGACTGACTAGGGGACTACAGTTGTTCATTGTGCTGCACCTGCTCTCACTCTGTCAGGACACACAGACATAAATAGAGTGCTGCCTAACAGGGCAACAGACACACATACACACACATACACACACACATACACACACCAAACATTTAACACAAGTTTTTCCATTGATACAAACCCTGTTTTCAATCATTACTCTCATACCCTTTAATTTAGCTCTGAACTATACCAAGCAATCCCACTGAGCAGTAACTTAGCTTTCATGCCCATTGAATGTGTGAAAACTTTATTTTAAATTTAAAGGACTATGTTTGATTATTGTCAGAAAAAAACACCAAGGCATACTGTAACGATGTTTAAGTGTTAATTATAGCTCAAGATTTATGCATCTGTATGTATCATTTAATCATGACACCCTGAGCAATAGATTTATTTTTACCATCTGCTCCAAATATACATGAGCCCTAGTTTACTGTTTCTTAATTGGCTGAGGTCTGATCTGATTTCCGGCTCTGGGGGAGTGGAAGCAGAGCTTTGATGTTGTGAGTGTCTTCTTTTACACACTGTCAGTGGTTAACTGCCACTCCAGCTGTGTCACTGTCACTTTACTCAGCTGTTTGTCATGCTACCAGCCTGCCGTGGGTTTAACCGCTGTGATCTGATTGGCTCAGATCCAGAGCGACTGATTTCTTACTGGGGTTGAGAGGAAGTGCACTGTGTTCATCTCTCAGGAGCACTGACGTGTCTGTGTTGTGTCTCGGTCCAGGTTATCATTTGGAGAGCTACAGTCAGTGTTTCACTTTCCTTTTGGGGAGTTGAGCTCAAGCTCTGATGGTTTATTCACCTGTCAAGATGGAGAGTTAGTCCTAGTTTACCAGGAGGGGCTTTATCAAAGGACACATTACAAAGAAAGAGACCTTCAGCAGTGTGTCTCCAGCCTTCACTGAACACAGATAACACAGTGTGTGTATGTGTGTATTAATGTCACACTGTTAGAGTCATCATACCTCATACTGCTGTTCAAAGCCTTATTTTAGCCTGGTTGTCCTCTTGTCAACGGCCAAGGACGACCGAACACAGCGTGGGCAAGTTAAATAAGGCTTAGACTGACATAAGACTTTGTTTTCTTTCCCCTTCTGTCATCTTAGCTGTGCATGCACAGTGTATCCCTACTCAGTTTGCTCTGTTGTAGACCTTACATCCTGTTAACTTGTCTTTTTGTCAAACTTTAGCCTGTGTAAATGGGAACATAGTGGAAGATTTGCATGTGAACTGAAGGGCTTCAGCTAACTACTACTTAAATTATTGTTCATTCTATTGATACTTTTTATTTATTTGGAAGATTACTGTCTAATTTTTACATAATCCAAACAGATGTCTTGAATACCCAGTTTTTTCCAATGCTGGATGGCCAACTTCATGGAAAAATGTCTCAGTCCCTCATTTGCTCATGAGCCCTCAAACCAAAGACTGTCTAGTTTGTGGTAACTTGATTGATTTTTTTCAACTATTGTGCATATCCCTGAGTACATTTGTGCTAAAGCAGTGCTGTTATTAAAAATCAAAAAGAATCCCTCCACTCAAAAATATATTTTTCTTATATACAAGCACCATAAAATGTCATTGACTATACTTACTGGTGTCTGTGCAAAGTTTGTAAGAGGTGTTTTCACATTCCTCTACCAAAGGGGGAGATGTTTGTTCACTTCTCTAAAATCTGAGATCGAAATGCTAACAAATTTCTTGCAGCACAAATGTGAAAGAAAACTGCAGGTAAAGAATTCTGAAGCCTGAGCATAAAGCAGATTGTCAGCACAGAAAGTGAGAGTTGGCATTAGCACAGCTGCTAACACTGAGTCAGCCATTGCCAGGTGCAAGCTAGCAAGCTAACAAACATCACAAACAAATAAAAGATTTAGTGGTTTGGTTTTTGGTGACCAACAGCAGAACATTTTTATGTACTAATATTGAATTTTGCCCACTTGTGGCCAGCAAAAACTCTGAAAAAGTTAGAATTAACTTTTTTGCAAAAGAACTGACCTTTTATACAATCATCACACACAGATCATCATGAGCATGCATTTAAGTCCATCTGAATGTAGGTCCAGCTTTACTTATAGCTATTTAAGTAGTGTATGGTGAATTTATTAGAGCTGTGTTACTCACACTTTCACATATCAAGCACTCAAAAACTGTGAAAAAGTAGTCAACAAACCCCTATTCGATAGCAGAAATAAATATTTCCCCTCTTTTGATGGATCCACACGTTGAGAACCACTGTATTAGAGCTTTTTAGGAATTAATTGGAAAGGATACTGAACTAGAGGTAAGGGAACTGCAGAGTATGGTGATAATACTCAGTGGGTAACTGCAATCCCTTTCACGTCACATCAGGTTGAAGTGTTAATATAAAAATACTGATAAGTGCAGCTTTCAATCAAATTATCACGTCCTCGCTGACACTTGAGAGCCCAGAGCAGATTGCAATAGCTGGGGAGTGCAGGCTGTTTTTCAGCACCTGTCAAAAGACAATGCAGCTGTCTTGTGTAAAGCATGCATTGCATGATGCACCATATGTGTACTTGAGGGCAACAGGATACATAAGACAATGCAATGTCAGAAATGTTAGACATTTATTCATGATGAATAAGAGAAACAATTGATTATTAAACTGATAAATAAACTGCACTGATTACTACACACAAGTTTTACAGTGAGAGTTATGACTCTCCTGTCTGCTGTGTTGGATCCTTGTCCAATAATCCTTCTAAAAGCCAGATGAGACTCAAGTGTCCCTGTCTACAGACCTTCATGGACCTGCTCCAGGCTTTATGCAGCATTCAAAGTCTTGCTGGTGGCTTATTCCTGGTGGTCTCACGTGGTAGGTCTTGAGTGCTATTTACTCCTCCATGACAGCTTTTACTGTAGTTTAAACCCACTGGTCCCAGTTTAAAATCTAATTAGTGGTGATTTATGTGGCGGTGACTTTGAGCTGGGGTCTCTGTCCTTGGCGTTGACCTCAGAGTTGAGCTCTGACACAAGCTGCTGTGGCTTGGATGAGTCACACACTGTGGATAGACATCAGTGATTGTGTTGCAGTTAAACAAATATGACAGAGAGACAAATATGACACAAATGCATAAATCATAATCCTTGTCCAAGCCAAGCATCAAGAGCAACCGCAGCAAAGTGTCAAGTTTCCTTGCGGCTATTTTTTGGATCTTCTCTTAAAATTGTCTGTATTTGGCAAGATGTCGGACCAGACTATTTTGTTGTTTTTCTGATGAGACATTTGATTTTATCTGCAACCTGCTGAACTTTGCTTTAAGTAGCTGAAAAGTAGTTTGAAGAAAAGGAGAGAGAGAATGCAGAAACATTCTTATGCGAAGCTGTGAGACAATAACAGCTGTCATTTGACAGTCTGTTGACGAGTCTTTGTAGATTGACCCCTGAGAACTTTACATAACCTTTAATTGGATTTTACTTTGGAAAGGAGAAATAAACATGGTTTTGATTGTCTTGCAAAAAGAGATCCAGGGAAAATTTGTATATTTGGGTTGAAATAAGGGCCATAAGTGATCGCACAGGCATCTTATGACTTTTTAAAGACAGAGGCCTGTTAGTTTGACACACAAAAAAATTAAACAAAACAAAAACAAGCAGCTTAATTGAAGCAAGAACCGTGTATTTTATGGCTAAAATGTTGACAAAATTCACAGAGATTTTGTGGCTAGCAAACTACATAATTGAGCTGTTGTTGGCTTCATGATTTGGGCGAAAATGCTGCGTCTGGCTCAACTTTTTGATTGTTTCAAGCTGACTTGTTTCAAAACAAGAGGAGATCCAGTAATAAGAGTTTGCTATAAAAAAAAAAACAGTAATACAAGAATATTTTTCCTCTCAAACTTTAACCTGTGTGACTGTATAGCTTGCATCCTTTTTTAAAATCTTACAAGGAAATGGCCTTTAGGATGTGAACAAAGAGCACGACTAAACTCTGATTGAATCCAGAACTGGTTGTCACTATTTTGTGCAGAAATTCTTCCAAATGCGTGTTCTAGTTGTGGATTTATGTTTTTTTTATTGCAACTTTTTACCTCCACAAACTAATGTAGTCACTCAATGATGTGATCTTTGGCTTCAGAAGTAATGCTTGTTTGCTACTGGAGGTCATTATCTAGTTAGCTTGACATGCTTTCATTGCAGCTTGTGTTGGACTGGATAAATTAATTGCTTGCAATTTCGATCTTGTTCTTTCATGCAATAAAAAAACACAACCTTTCACACTCCCTAAAACATAGCATCGTTCTTACTAGAGTAACATGCCTGTTGTGCCTGATTGCTGTTGCAACGCCATGACCCCACTGTTTAACTGTGCATGAGCACACATATGCCATTGATAGTATTAAAACACAGCAGACTTGCAATATGGAATTTACAGTTAAACGGGTTCCCAGCTTTTATTCTGGAAATTGCCGCATCCTGCCAGGCACCTAACATTGCAGCTGCATGTGGTTCAGTTCACCAATGGCAGCCTCTGCTCTGCTGGCCCACCTCATGCTCTGTCGACTCTTGAGGGAAACACAAGCTTTCCACCGCTGTCTCTCCAATCCCCTTAAGCGTTCCTGTCCTTAAGGATGACAGTTCTTGGGAAGGTGTCCGTGGCTCTCAGGGATGGAAACAAAATTTTCTGGCAAGTGGGATAACTGAAGAATTCTGCTGCTGTAGCTCTCCCCCCTGACCAGATGTGCTGTGTGTATCACACTGAAGTGTTCACACGTGTGTTTGTTTAACAGCTAAAGACGTGTGTGCTGACTTGAGTATATATCTTTCCTCAGGGCTCCGTTTGAGTTAGGTAGGGTTGATTTCAAGGTGTAACACATACCTTAAGGGTCACATCATCTCTGAAGAACAGGTGGTGCTCTGCTCTTTTGTATAATCACAAATCAGTCATGATTGCTGTTATAAATATAAGTAATTGGGATTTTTTGGATATAAAAACTGACTATTAAATCAAATAAAGTACAATTTAGTTATATTTCATTTTTTTTGTTTTCACATTCAACTCAAGGGATTAGAAATAATAAAAACTGTAGTGATAAACAAAAGTTGTTTTTTCATTTAAAGTAAAATAGGGGCTTAAATAGATGATTTTTATTTAAAAAAAGGATGTGAAAAGTGTAGATTTAGATTACTCTGTCAAATGCTCCATCAAAATGTAAAAAAGTTTCAGAATTTATTATTTTGAGTATTAAGTCAGTCAGATGAATGGTTGTTAAGAGAAGGGAAATAATAGATATTAACACACACACACACACACACACAGATCATTATGGAACCATGAGGTCACAGAGCCTCCTCCCCTCCTAGAGCTTGAAAGACATTGTGGGATATTGATGGTAGCAATAAACATTTCACATTGGTGATGCTCAACAGTTTTTGAATATTTGTGGGTAAATTTTTTCCTTAATCTCCTTTGTAAAGGCAAGACACAAATTATTTTGACAGTCGCCACCTAAATTCTTTTGGTCTAACTGAAGTAGAGCTAAAACTCAGGGCCAAATTTAAGCTCTGTGATGGGCGTTGTGAGGCGCACACCCTGGACCTCCAGGAGCTTTTCACTTGTAATTACCGAGTCCCCTACTTAAGACCTCTTATCTGTTTTATTTTGGGAAAGTCATGCTGAGGTGTGTCTGCGTGTGTGTTTGGGTGTTAATACACTTCACAATGGCCAGAGAAGGTCAGCGTTGTCTTGGTGTATCTATTTGCAGTGCGACTGTAAAGTTTCAAAGACTTGAGACAATTATTAAAGGAAGTTGATGACGAGGCTTGAAATTCTTGTCTAGAAGTGTCACTTGAAGTTTGAGGTCTGCCATATGTTTACCTTAAACCCCTGTAGGGGTGAGGTTGCCACTGAATATACATATGCACAATGACATTTAAGTGAGTTAGCAGCTAACTCCATTAACATTTGACATTTACAGTATAGGAGGGTAAGATTGGCTTGCAAAATGTTCCGATTAACAATTCTATGTGTTGTGCCTCTTATTTTAATTGTATCTTCTGTAGTGATGCATTAATGGTCTGTAAAGTTAAGCTTCTCTCCACTGTTTTCATTTTTATTTCTTAGGATGAAACTTTAACTGCTTTAATATTTCATCTGCTCCTTACTTGTTAATGAGAAAATGCCAAAAAATGTTGTGCATGTCACCCAGGCTACTAAATGATTTTGCATAACTAAAAGGGAGATAACCATCTCGACAGTTAAAGTACATGGCTTATGTATATTCTATATAATGGCTTTTAAATTAATGCTAAAGTTATTATTTCTGCTGCTTCAGATTCTCCTGTCAGTAACCTTTATGTTTGCACCACTAACTAAACAGCAGTGCTTCTCTGTTGAAACCAGATCACAACCCTTCTTATCAGTTGGTGTGGTTACACACCTGCATAAACAAATAACACTGACCCAAACAGACTAACAGTATAGCTGTTCACGTTTTTATTACCTAATGTTGTTAAAAGCATGGCTTTAAGTGCAACTGTTTCTCTCTGAATGTTTCTTTCATGACTTTTTAGAGACCAAAAATGACACGGGTTGAAAAATTCTGAAATATAGAGATATTGGATATTCTTTATGGCTTTGAAAGTTGGTCTTGTACTTAGATTAAATTATCAGACTACAGTTTACAACTCAGGAAAATATAATAACTTGGGCTTTATGCATTTTTCTGTCTCTTTAAAGTTAGCATGATGATTGACGCAACACTCCACAGCCTTCACAGCTTGTAAGACTATATATTCAGCACCTTAAGTAAACAATCCTCTATTTTAATCAAATAATGTTACCATTTCTTGGATGTTCCTTGTCCTCCATTCTCTCTCCTGACTATGAATGTTAGCAGTAGGGGCCATTCAGTTACATTCTTCTGGTAAAAAACTGACAGGGATTATAGGAATGAGAGCACAAAGACTAGAAACTGTATTAAATGTCAATTAGAATAAAATAATTGAAA
>JAQMCX010000032.1:17613293-17648025 GCA_029814765.1 Acanthurus leucopareius
TTTCAATTATTTTATTCTAATTGACATTTAATACAGTTTCTAGTCTTTGTGCTCTCATTCCTATAATCCCTGTCAGTGTGTAACAAAAGCAAACTGAACTCAGTTCCCACAGAGTTTCACCAGCAGGTAGATGCCCCCTTTGCATTAATGGTTTTTCAAATGTTAAATAAGACATATGGGATCTAAAAGGTTAAAAATTATTAAGGATTGGGAATTTAAAAACTTGTCATCATACCTAAAATAGATGTAAGCTCAGATCATTTCAGTTTTAGTCATGTTATTAATATAATGGGTTAGAACCACTCAGCTGGTTTCGTTCAGTCTTTGGAGGTTCTGCCTCTTGTTTGACTCAGACTTTGATGTGTAAAAAAGTAAACCTACTCACATTCCTCCTACATGTTGCAGCATACTTACTAATTATCACTCAATATATTAGCTAAGCGCAAGATAAACACCAATTCTCTTAAGTCCATCCGTGCATTTTTGGGTTCTGTAAATGCTTCTTTGTTTATATGCGTGCTTCTTCTCTTACAGGCTAGTAGTGTCTGCATAATCCTACAATTCACCGCAAAGATTAGAGAACAAGAGCAGCATTGCATCATTGAAGCAACCTGCACGGTCTTGCCCATCCTTGGCAGTAAAGACTCATCATTCATAATAACAGGGTAGAAACCATCAGGTGGTTTTGTAGGTCTGATGTCATTCCTGTAGCAGATGAGTCAAGGACACAAACATTACATACAAGTCAGACATCCAGATGGTAAATTGTAAGTGTTGTTTGCAGAGGTGATGATGACAGCTTCAGTAGCAAGACCTTTTTTGGTTGGCATTTGATTAAAATCATCAGTGATCATATTTTATGCCACGAGAGTTGCTTAAGACAGTATTATGGCTTTGTTAAAAAGTCGCCAAACTTGTTTAAAAATATTGCTTGTGCTTAGAATAGATGGCAAAAGTTAAAAGATGGGCTGAAATCAATATTGGTTTCTTCCAAAAAAACATAAATTGGAATATGCCTGAGGACCGATAACTAAAAGACAACTTATTAGATTTTGTATGTTGCAGTTAACATGAATGGCTACATGTTTCCAACAAACTGAAGTAATAAAGCTGAGTTTCCAAGTGTTTACAAGACAAACATCAGGACATTTTGAACCAAAGAGTGCTCCAACCACCCTGTTACACCTTCAAATTTACGTCACATGGATGTTAAGTGATCAAAAAAAGCTTTTAAAGTGTTGCTTATTTCACTTTTCACTTTTTAAAATCCAAAAACAAAACGTGTTTTGTGTATTTTGTAAAAGTGTTGCGTGCAGGTAGCACTCTTCCCGTCAACTCACTGCCAGTGTGAGCTGGCAGGTTTATGATGTATGCATGTGTGTGCGTGTGTGTGTTCACAAGCTCAGCCAGATGAGCTCATCTCAAAGAAGGATCCAAACATGCCACCTCTGAAGTTTACACACCCCAGTCAGTCAGTCGGGCTGCACCTTGACGAACCTTTGCAGCCCGTGATGGTAAGGCTGGACAGTTTTATGAGAATTGACAAATGTTATAATGTGAGAAACCTGGTCTGTGTTGGTGCCAACAACCTGGCTTACATTTACAAGAGGTTTAGAAAAGGGGCACCGAGAACTGCGCATTGTGAAAATCCCAGCAAGAGAACAGCAGTCTCAGGCTTCTTCTAATTGCTTTTCATTCTGCAACCACTGGACTGATGAGAGACTGACGTTTGCAACCGTTTCTGTCCACTAGATCTGCTTTATGTTGCGGCCCTGGTGTTTGGCGGTGACAGCTTTTGCTCTGTATGCCACAGAAAGATAAGATACCGCTCACTATTTTCCCATCAGAGACTGAAAAGCAGCATTGGGCTCGGCGCCAGCCTCCCTGCAATGCCCTCTCAGAACAAAGATAAGCGTGTCATCGTCACCGTTGATGCATAGGTGAGGTGTGCGTGCGTGCGTGTGTGTGTATGTGTGTGCAGTTGTTTCAGTGTGGTTCTTGGCATTTAGTTAAAACATAATTACACTAGGAATGAGTTTATACTTGCCATGATTCACAGGGAATATTGCTTTATTGGTGCTTTGGGACACACAAACACTTGATGAGTGTGTTAAAAGGAGAGTTGTGGGGCAGTCGATAAATCAACCTGTTTTTCCTCCCCTTGTTCTTTAGCTGTGCTAGAAAAAAAAGTGTTAAGCTTAATGTTGCCATTAGTCACAAGCGGATATAGCAGATTTTCAGTTCCTCCGTCCCTCTCATCACCTTTGCAAACACTCGTTTTTTTGTCTGCGTCTCCCTGACTTTATTTCACCCTTGCTGTCTTTCCTACCCCTTTCTTTTGTCCCTCCCCTCCCCTCCCCTCCCCTCCCCTCTTTCTTTTTTTTTTTTTTTTGCACGCTGTTCCTTTTATTTTGTCCCCGCTGAGAGATGACTGGAATTTCTCATCTGGCTGAGAGGGTCATTTTAACTCGCTCCTCTTTCCCCTGCTCACTTCATTTCCACTCCCATACACCCCTGCCTGTGTTTGCTCTCTCTCTCTCTCCCTCTCTCACTCCCCTCCTTTTCTGACGCTATGCACCGGTTTCTTTGGCATCCCGCTTGTGTGTGTGAGCCAAGGGAAGGCAGCACTCTCCTGGGACACTCCTAACTATCTCTGTCTCTCTCTTTCTCTTTCAGACACACACACACACACACACACACTTACATTTACTCTTTTTTTCCTCTCCTCTGTGTCTGTCAGGCTCATTCTGTCTTGTATCATGCAGGACACTTCCATCCACTCTGCAGCAGGGATGGGGCCTTATTTGCTTGCCTCTGCTAATGAGCTTAGTCGGTGCTGAGCAGCTTTTGGCCCTGCAGGTTGCTGTGGTGGGAGCTGGTTAGCCCTCAGCGGTTAGCGAGAGGAACCAGAACGGAGAGGTGGATCTCAGAAGGGACAGAGCTGCAGCCAAAGCTTCACCACTCCTCTGTTTGCCTACCAGGACCACCTCCACTCTTACCGGCACTGCGGCTGGGACGTCTCTCTCTCTACTGTCTCCCCTCCCTCTCTCCCTCCCTCCCTTCTGCTGCCTTTCTCTAATGCTACCTGACTCCCCTCTCTCTCTCTGTCCCAGAGCACTGACTTGCTGCTTTTTGTAGCTGCATCACCTCTTAGGCAGCTGTCCCTCTATCCTGTCTCCTCATCTTTTTTCACCTTTTTTTTCTTTGTCTGTCCCCTGTCTCTTGATTTTGTTGCCAAAATGTACCGGAATCCGTGGATCTCAAATTACCTGACTCACGTCAAGTTTTGCAGCCAAGGTAAGAGCAGTGACTTGGAGCTCTTGCAGCTTGGGGGAAGAGCTGAGATTCGAAGGGAGCTTGGGGACAGGTTACTCTGGTTGTGGAGCTTGGAATCTGAGAATCTAAGAAGTTGGCAGGCAACAAACTGCAGACTCCCTTCCTCTCTGCACACTGTTCTGCTTTCTAGCCAGCTGTCCTCGCACTGCAGCTGTAGCCTCCAAGGACACTACGTAGCAGAGATAAGGGACTCTGAACAGAGCAGGAGGATCTTTCAGGGAAGGAGCTATTTTAAGGCTCCACAGCTACTTGGACTTAGATTTAGGAAAGTGAAGTTGAATGTATGGATGTATTCTCAAGGTTGAAGTTGCCTCATTGCCATGTATGTGTGCAGTTGAATTGAATGACAAGCTAAACTGTTTGATTTACTGACATTATGAATCTCATATCGACCTAAACTTGCTCCTCCCGCAATTACAAGATCCATATCTGATTTCCAAATAAGTAAACCTCTAACAGGAAGTTAAACCAGACAGTCAGCTAAAGTCTGACTACCTATGCCAACAGTAAGTAACATTTTGCAGGACAATTTTAGTTAATTTTATCAAAATTTAGTCAGTGTCTTACTTTGCAAGTTGACAGTAAATCTGAAACTTAACTTTAGACATTAATTCAAATTTGTGCTGTCGTGCTATCAACTTTTTTTTAACCTTCTCTGGTGGAGTATTAACTGCTCCACGATAGAGATGTTGTTTTAGTGAGAAAAGGTTATAGTATAAGTAGGTCTCTTGGAAAAAGTGACTGAGCATATTCTGCTATTTTTTGCTAAATTTTCAGGCTCATAAGTTCAGAATTTCCCCTCTTGTCTGTCATTCTGTGTTGAATGAAATAAGGGCACAATCCCTGCGAACAAAACTGCAGGTCAAGTAAATGGGTCACTGCAGAGAAGCTTGGAAAGATATTGTGACTGACTGGTCCCAGCACATTTCTAGATTGCTAGTTTGCATTTTGCCAAATACAGCAGCACTGTGAGTAGTCACTGTGCACTGTGCCTCTACAACCACATCTTTCCTGAGGACATGCCTCTTTATTTTGCTCCAGTTGTTGTCATGTTGTAATTCATCAGAACAAATGTGAGTCAGCATTACAGGGATCTTGTGCTAATGAGGGATGATGATGATGATGAGGGATCAAAAAAAAGTCTTATTTTATTATAGGGAAATTTACAGATCATATCACTCAGCCCTGTGTGTGTGTGTGTGTCTGTGTGTGTGTGATAGGTGATCATGCACGGCTGACTAGCCACAGGTCCATGTATGTGTCTCAGAGTGCTTCTCATTCCTACCCTTCTCTGTAATATTTCCTGAGTGAGAACTGAGTGTTGAGATCTGACTTCTCCATGCTGAACTGGCTGGGAATCCACAACAGGTGGCCCACAGTTTCTGGCTTTTTACACGAGCAGCGAGACTGGGGAGGGGGAAGTTGGGGGAAGAGGGCGTGCATTAGAGTTTGTTTAAGGGATAAGATGTTTTGGTGTTGCTGTCCTTTGCTCTGACCCCCCGGAATTGAATTTGAGACTAAGCCTTTTGTATACTCATTTGTTAAAGGCATAATTGGCTTATTGTCACATAAGTCTACTGTTTGTTGCCATGGTCCCACCTAATTTCTGATTCTCCATCTGTTTTTTTTTTCTTTTTTTTTTTTTAATGCTTTGCTTCCTAATACTCTCTTAGTGAGGCTTTAGTTTCAACTGTAGTGTCCCAACAGGCACAGTGAAGGCAGAGTAGGTGGGCAACTGTTCGGGGAGGGGGGGCGATGTTAAGGCTTAAACATGTACGCACACACAGTGTGATGTAATGCCCACTGTTAAGGAGTGACACATTTCCTTTTGGGCCTGCTGTAATCCCAGGAATTGAAGTTAATCCTGTATCTCAACTTGGACATATGTTCAGCCCAGGATGCTTCTTTGGTTACCACACTGGGTGTTTTTGTTTGTTAGCACATGGAGTGGAGCAGGCAGTTGACTAACATCTAGTCCAGTATTCTTGTTACTCATCCCACATTTATTGTAATTTATTGTAATGTTAAGGTTTAACTGGATTTTCGGAGCGGAGTATTCCCACCGACAACTCGGTTTCTCTGCACAGACAGTGTTTTAGAGTCTTTATGCCTCACACCTTTGATACCTTCACATAAAAGACTTTCCTCACCTCAGACGCTGAATGACACTCCAGTGAATCATGAAATCATTTTATCCTTGTGTTTGATCAGTGTCAGGCTGCTTTTACAGCCTCATCAGCACACACGGGGCATGGTGCTGAGAAATTCCTGGCGTATCCCCTCCCGGCTATAGCAGCCATAGTGTTTCTGTAGATTACAGCCAGGCATCAAAGGCTCTGCCACATCTGTGATCACTGTGGAGGTTTTTATGCCTGTGTCTGGAATGACGAATGTATTGAGGCACCTGATGGCCCACATGGCAGTACATATAGGCTGTATGAGGTGTAAAAGGTATACAGGTCTGTGTTGTGGAGAGCTGTACATGTCAGTCCAGACATGAGCCTCAGACAGACGCTCTCGAGGGAAGGAGGCCTTTGTTATTTTCACACCAGCAGTTAATTAACCTTTACTGTTGCATCTGGTTTTATTTCACGCTCTCGCTTGAAGAGAATTTCTGTTATTTGTCAACTTGGGGTGTTATTCTGAAATTTTTGACCTTTATGACTGTTGGTCACAATAACATTATGCTTGCCACCTGCGTTGTAGAGATTTGGGAACCACAGGCTTTGGTAAGAACATGATCATGAAGGTAATGCCTCCTACAGCCTCCTAAGGATCCTCAGTTTCACAGAGATCACTTAATTTGATTTTCTTTAAGTCAGACCAGAAGTAACATTGAGAGCAATCTCTAAGACAACTTTTAGCTGCTTTAGCAAATTACATAACAATTACATAACAATTACTGTAGCTACAACTGAAGTCCTCAATTATCACATAATGGCATCAAATAAAAACTTTGTGTATTTTTTTGCAACTTACAATACAAGACTCATCTCGTTAAATTTGCTGCTACTTAACTTGCATGGATATATGTTAAATCAATATAGAACCACAGCCTCACTGTGACATATGAGGGGGTGTACACACGAGAGTAAGGTTGAGAATTATCTGTCTGGTCTTTGGTTTTTCAACATACCCCCCCGTCTGAGGATGCCAAATCAGGTGATGAGGGCAGATGTTGGATGGCTTCAAATGCCTGAATGACTGCACGAAGGCCGATGCTGTCCATTGGGATGGTGGAAAAATTGAATCACATAAGACCCTTAAGTGCATCTCTTACAATTCACAGTGGATTCACAAATGTCAAAATTTGATTTTCTAAAAGAAGATGGAACTTATGTATAGGAGCCAGCGCAGCACCTGGACATTCTACAATGAGCACACGCTAGAGTGAACTCTGGACATTTCCATCATCAAAAAAGGCAGCGGTTACAGGTGTTTTTGATTTAACGACTAAGTAATTTCCCAAAAAGAAAATAAAGTAAGCTTTAAACTATCGACAGAGACAAAGGTCAAAGAAGCAGAGAAGCAATCAGCTTTGACAAACGAGACCTCTGATCAGCACGCTGCAGTATAAATTACCCTAAACATACTCTGAGGTGAAGAAAATAACTCAGTGCTCAGTCTGTTTCACTTGAGAAATCCTGTGCCCACTGAGCTTTGTGATGATGGCTTTTACCTGAAGCTAGCGGAGCAGCAGAGAGGCTGCTCTCCACTGGAGACATAAAGTTAATGAAATGCCAGAACACTGCCTAATTTTTCTAGTTAAAATATGATTTGATTTATTATCTTAATTGTTAGCTATAGCTAAATAGCTATATAGCTATAGTTTCATATTGTACTTCAGTGGACTAAGGACTCAAATGAATGATTTTACACACTTCAGTGCTTTGGACTAAGAGACTGATTAAAAAATGCCATTTTTCTCTGATTATTCAATTTAACAAGAGCTGTTGAACTAATCTCCTTTCACCTTAGGCTGCCAACCTATCGACCCCCTCTAGGGGATCAGTGTTAGATAAATCATATTTATTTCAGACATGTATATTATGATCATTTGTTGTCATAGAGGTCCTAAACACAACCAGTAATGGGTTAACCAGTGCTGGCATATCCACAAGGCGCTAGGTTAAAGAGTCTGTGATTGGCTCAGAGACTGTTTACAAATGAGTCAATCTGAGTGAACTAAAACCCAAGCAAGCTGAGCTGAAGATCCTGTTTGACTGCAGCAACAATACGCCTGCTTTCTTGCAGGGATAGCAGGAGTTTTTTCTTCTCTTAATATCCTAAATTCTGTTTATCTAACATGTCTTAACATATAAAATAATTATTCAATCAAATCTGTGTCTGCTCTGGTAAAACATTTACACGGTTTATTGTAGTCATGTACTTGGAAGTACAATCATGTCTTTCTGCCTCCTGCTCATTTTACATCTCTGCAACAAATTGACCTCACACTGCACAGTGTAGCTGCATGTCTGCTGTAGGATGCGTTAGCGCTGCTTTCTTATTGCACAATGCTGAAAAACAGATGATTAGTCTACAATGATGCTAAGCGGTGACTAAGTGGTTTTTATAATCAGCGAGTAAACTGTTCTGTGAAACTCCAAGTACTAGTGTTTGAGACGACAGTTTAGGATTAGTGCTCTTTATAACTTCAGACCTTGCTAAGCTATTATCATGTTTAAGTATTACAGTAACCAACTCAGAATGAACTGATTTTACTTGTTGTTGTTGGAACTTTAAGGATTTAAAAATCAGGAAAAAAAGGGGTGTAAGGCTGAAATTCTAGAATTCAGCATTTTAAAATCTATGTTTCTAATCATATTAAGTTAAAACCAAGAGATAAAACACATTCAGATATTCTCTCCTAAAACATGTGTGGCACCAGTTCCAGATGAAGTGATTGCATTTCTAGTACTCTGCCTTACTCTAAAATAACACAATATTACATGAATATAGTGGAAGCCAGTAAGTGAATGGAATGAAACACAAAGCTAAAGAATTTTTTAAGTAGTTCATTGAAAATTTTTACAGTAATATGTGTATTAAGGTCTGTTAGTCCATCCCTTATGATACTCTCCCAAAGCCAGTTTCCTTGTGGCGGATATGTGTTGATGTTGGTGAGAAAATCCGCTTCACTGCTGTGAACACATGGCTCATTATTAGAGACTGCTGCATAATAACATGTTGCAGTTTAGTTATTAAAGGATTTGTGTGTTTTGGTTTTCATCTAACTATTGTTTTATGCTTTGAAAAAATCTGCTACAATTGTGTAAACCTAATCTTTGGATCACTGTCAACAGAAAACACAATCGTCTCAGATAACCAGGATTATCATTCACAGCTCGCAAGGAATGAGCTGTGTTTTCATTAGCTGTATTCCATCCAGCTGAAACAATACACGACTATCCCCAACCACATCCAGGCACACTGCTCTCTCCAAATAAGCCATCTTTCCTCTCAAATGATGTTTTGCTTTAAGTAAGAGGGATTTAAAGCATCAACCCAAACATCCTTAATAAGGACTAACAGATCTGGAATGGGTGGTCAGGGGTGGGTGGCCTCGGGAGAGAGGTTAGGGTTTGGGTGGAGGTGTGGTGGAGTCAGGGGGCGTCACATGGCCCTGAGGTGAACTCTGAGAAGATGGAAGTGGGACCACATGTTTGTTCGGAGATTGGCCGATCTGAGGTCCGAGGGCAGCCAAAACCGCACGTTTGAGGTTTTGGAGTCAGTAACGGAAGCGGACACAGACGTTCCTTAAAAGGATGTTCCACAAAACTCCCATCCTTCTTAAGACCATTAATGATGCTTAAAAGCCATTAATGCCCTTCTTCTTGCTAATGAGGTTGTGTTTTTTATGGAGGCAGGTGTTTATGTCACACTTTGGCCTTATTAACTTACTTTGGCCATTTTTCTAATAGACAACAGACTTTATGAGGTTAGACTGTTAACTCTTGATTGAGTTTAATCACATAGCTACATAATAATGTGTTTGTAATGTTTGAGGAATTTAACAGTAAGGTTTCTCTTTACACTGTCCCCTATCTGTATTCATGGCGGTGCTTCCCAGAGACAATGATGTGCTTGGCTTCTCTTTGCATTGTATGAACTGCACTGCACTGCAACCTTCACATGTGATCAGACTTAATAGTCTGTCTCTGTGACACACATGCAGTCACTCCTTTATCAAACCCTTTGATCTATGACCTCATGCACAGCACTATAGACTCACTCTAAAGATGGAAACAGTCACTGTCTCTGCATGTTAGTGCAGTGATGACTTGTGTGTTGCTGTTTGTGGGGGTGGCTCGGGGAGAGGGGTGAGTTTTTAACCACACAGATCACTTATTATTTGATGTAATTCAGTCAGGCAGGCAGATTATTGTTTTCCACATCATTTGTTTTCTCTGTGGAAGTCCACTTAATTAATGTGGTTCAGTGCCAAGGAGCTGCACACAGCCTAGTTGTTCACGTTAAGGTGCCTCGCTGCAGTGTGTGTCTGTTCATTACAAGCTGAAAGTGAAGGTTCTGCTGTTCAAAGTGATATTAGTAAATGGACATTTTGACGTGACTAATTGTTACATTTCTTTCCTCTGTTCACAGGACTTGGGAGTGAAACACCCATTAAACTAAGTAATCCCAGACTGCTGCAGAAGAGAGCTCTGAGGTAAGATCTGGTGTGTTAACTAGTTACATCAGGCTATTTATTCTTTTGTTCAAGATAATTTTGTTAAAGTAAGTAAAAAACTTTGTTTCTTATAAGAGACAATTTAATTGTGAACAATGTCATGTGAAGTCTGACTTCAATATATCATCATGAAAACCTCAATGTGTAGTATTTGACAGTGTCCCTCTGTGGTCATTGCTGGTGATGATTCTGAGGAAGAGGCTTGTGAACAGCAGTGCACACTGTCAAAGCAGTGTGGGAGAGCAGTCTGGAAATTTCTCCACAAGCAATAAAGGAGTGACATAAGTTACTGTTAACTGTAAAATTAGAAATGTTTATCATCAATAATACATTGACCTCTTTTATAATTTTACTGTAATTGCTGAAACGATTTATAGCAGTGTGCTCAAACAGCTGCTAGTATAAATGGTGAGAGATAAAACACAGTTTGGACACAAACAGTGGTACCAGAACATGATGAAACATATTTAACTGTAAAAAGAGGAAACAACTTATTGTATTACTTTTAATGATAAATTTACAGGATGGCACAAATGATTGAGAATTTGCTATATCAGTTACACCTAGGTTTGTTTCTTATCACTCAACTGTCAAAAGTATGCAATTTTTTTCACAGAGGGAGTCTAAACACATTTTGATTCAATAGTAAAACCAATTTCAACAGTGTGTTTAAAAAAAACATCTGCAGGAACCCAAACACATCATTTGTGTCACAGTGAACCAAATACAAATCAAACTCTGCATTCTTGTGGGTAGGCTACTATGCCGAGGGCATCAGTTTGAGTAGGTGGTCCTTCAGTTTAGTCCAGGACTCATTTGGTTACACACTGCTAAAACAAATGCATCCACGTGCCTCTCGGACCACCTCCGAATGTGGTTTTTGCCATCAGATCTCAGTTCGCCCTCAGTGCATTTAGGGTGCATTTACACCTGTAGTTGAAACTGTCCACTTGTGATTGGATCACCCAGAACAGATGTTAAAGCCAGGTGTGAACTGGCTCAGAGAATTATGCAAATGGATTTAATGTAGTAGAGTATACCTAATTACGGACGAGGTAGCATATGCTGGACATTATGATCACAAGTGTTAATACAGGATAAGGGTAAATGCTTTGATATAAGAATAGCACAAGTAAAGACGTTAGCAGAGGTCAGAAAACTGTCTCAGTAATATAATGTGCACAACAATATCTAAAATCTATAGTTTGATAATGTTAGCAAACATCAGTAACCATAAGCCACTGATCATAGCAGACTTTATTACTTTTGAACTTCACTTTTTAGTTGTAAGAGAGAGAGTGTGCTAATTTTTGTCAAAATATGCTTAGTCTCACTTCAAACAGACAGGGATGAAGCCCCATCCTATACTAAAGGGGGGTGTCTATTGAACGCATCCTTAATTTTCCTGCAAAATTTGTGGAGAAAAATAGAGCACTGTATCAGACAAAACTTGGGTGCCTTAACAGGGCCAGTGTCCTAAGATTAGTGTAAATTAAAAGAGAAACTTACTCTGCTGCCTGGCAGTGCCAAACCTTCATGCTGCAGTGTTACTAGGATTGCTCAGCATCATGTTGTTTTTGGGGCATCAAATACATCACCACCTCTGCATGTTAGCTTCATATCATGTCCTAGTAGGTTTGGTTTCGATGAGAAAAAATTGTGCTTAAATAGACAGAACCACAGAGTCATGTTTTTCCAATTCTGAATGTCTCTTCACATGAATAATTAACTGGCAGTGCTTTTACATCTGTATTGTAACACTGTGGTTTTGAATCAAATCTCTACTTACCTTCAATATGTTCCTGAGACAGAAATGTTCTGTGGATGTTGTTGAGACAGATGGTGTGGTGAGGGTACAACCATCTCATAATTTCTAGATAAATGTTTGGGAATTGGAGACTGGATTAGATTTTACAGGTTGAAATCAAAACATATTGTTACGATGATTAATTGCTTGTTTTTGTAGTTTCATCCACAATCCATTGGCTGAGTGACTAGATTCCTGAACATCATTCAGACTTCTGCTATTCCAGCAATAATTTTTAATCATTTGGCCGACTGTTTGATCAAATTCAGATTTATTCGAGGAGCCTCTCACCACTATTCGCACTGCTGGTTTATAGACGATCCAGTTTCCCACAGCTCAGGCCTGCTTCAAAAACAGTTGGTATTTTTTCTGCACCCCTCAGCTTCCAGAAAGAATTCTCCTTTGAAGAAAAAGAGGATCCAGCCAGAAGCACCAAGGATATAGATGTTAGTCTGTTGGCCAATCTTCCCAAAGGTGAGTGGTTTTTTTTTTTCTTTTTCTTTTTTTTTTCAAATTTCTGCCTGCTTGCAAACGGCCCGCACAGTGTCAACTTTCCCAGGGTTGTTGTAAGTCACTGTTGAGCAACAGCAGCCTCTCTGCCAGGTGGATTATTGTCAAGATTTCTCTAAAACCAGTTTTTATGCAAGAGCAAATCTCATTGTTTGCTGCTACAGTCTATGTTTTCATGACTGGCTCAATTTATTCTAAAATGCAGTTACAATAAAAAAGATATGTTCCTATAGAGGTTTGTGGGTCTGTCAGATCCCACTAAATGGTAAATATAACAGTTTAATAAGCTAGTCACTAACTTTGTCTGCTGTTTGTCGCTGGGAAGTAGTCAACAGCATTTTTTTAAAACTGAAAGCTTCACTATTTAGAGCATGAAACCAGAATCAAAAAGTGAAAGTGTTCTGAGCTAAAAAGTGAAACACTTAGTAAAAAGATTTTGCACAGCTCTGTAGAGTTGAGAGGAACTGCAGAGTCATATAATACCGTACTTTTTGGACTATAAGCCGCACCTGTATATAAGCTGCACCCACTAAATTTAACAACTCAAACCACTAAAGCTGTCTTCTTCATTGTCGGAATTTAACAGCCTCAGAATTACTTTGTCACACACTTTCTCATTTATATTCATTTATATTCGTCCATCATAGTTTAAGCTTCAGGGTTCAAAGCATCGGAAAAAAGTAGCGGCTTATAGTCCGGAAATTACGGTATATCTCAGTGAGTTCATCACTTCAAGCTATAGCTGTCACATAAATGTCATTAAATAGATTTTATCTGAGAACATTGAAAGCAAAGCCTGATTAGATTTAAACTTAAATAAAAAAAGACTTGATTAAATTTAAAGGCAGTTGCTTTATTGGATTCACACTCAGTGAAATGATACTGAACCCCGACCCTATGTATGATTGACATTATAGCCTCCATTGATATTATTTTAGATTCAAAAAACACAGCCATTGCTATCTTCCATCCAGATTAAACCAATAAACCTCTCTGACTGTCTTCAGAATCGTCTGCTGTGGTTAATATGCCGCTGCCAAGACAGATGATTTCCTTGAACTGAACTGTAACAGTGTTTTCTTTATTCTCCTTTAAGTCTCTGAATTGAGAAAACGATTTGAAGGCATTACTACAAGCGCAAGTGACTGGGAAATGAACAGGTGAGAAGGTGATGATTTGTGTATGAAGAGGTTGCAAGCATTTTTAATAACAGTAAAATGAATGAATAATGACACGCTGGAGGCTGAATAGTGTCTCATTCTGGTTGGCAGAAAGGAACGCATCGCTCGGCGGTTGGAGGGTATAGAAGGTGAGGTGCATCCGTCTCTGTTACCTAGCTTGGTGGCCAACAGGCTTTTGGAGGAGGACACACCACGATACACCAGGGCCTCAGACCCCTGTGAGCCCTGTGGTGGTGAGTCAGATACACTACCAAGACAATTTTTTTAATCTGTTTTTTGTTTTTCCTGTCGAAATGACTGACTTGTGTCCTCTCTGTGTCGTCTAGTCAAAGTCCAGCGGTATGGCACGGAGGGGTTTGAAAGCTCTGAAATGCAGATGACGGCTCCAGAGTGCACCATTGCACCAGAACTGGAGTCCAAGGCTGAACGCATTGCCCGCTACAAGGCGGAACGCCGCAGGCAGCTGGCTGAACGCTATGGCATCTCTTTGGATCAGGAGCCAGACGTGGACTCTGCCTCCCGCTACACTCGCACAAGAAAGGAATCAGAAGACTTAGAGAGGCATAACAGAGGAGAGCCAGTGGTGGACGAAGGTAGGGACATCAACATGAGTTCCTACACCAGTACCACTGCCTCTAGCCCGAGGGCGGGACGCACGGCGCCACAGCACAGCTACCCTGACCCAGGTTACGAGATGGGTCGCAGCAGGGTGGACTCGTTCTCAGAGAGGGAGAGGCTGATGAACCTGGAGAATCAACGTCGAGCTGCTCCTCCTGAACCATCTTCTTACCCCTCATACATGGATGTGACATCAGTGTCCTCAGCTGCCAAGGTGCCCGCCAAGGACTACTCAGTCACAGGGATGCCTCCCAGTTCACCCAAGCTGAGCAGGCACTCTTCTTTCTCTTCACCCAAGCATGGGGCATCTCCGGGGGACCTGTTCATTGAGCAGCAGGCCCACAGCATTCTCAGCAGACAGGGGTGAGTTGATCACTGGTCTTTGAATCCTCATTAATTTTGATCCCCTACGCAGGTTCTTTCTTTGTTTTTTAAAATAAGATATACAGTAATTATGGAGTCTTTCTGTGGAAATAGCCAGTCTCCTCCGCTCTGTGATGCTCTCATTTAGCAGACCATTCCTCTTCTAGGGTCCAGACCTCAGGTTCCATTTTAGTCCATATACAAAAGGATTTACTATGGTTTCCATGTGTCCAGAACACTGCTGCATCACTCTCTTAAATAGATGAACTCACTATGACAGCGTTACCCATCAGACCGACTCTCCCTCCGTCCATCTTTGTCTCTTTCCCTCTTGTTCACATAAATCCAAGGTCATTCTGTCGGCAGGAGTCTGGTTTCATAGCAGGTCAGGCAACCTGAACCTGTTGTGTAACACTCTTTGAGCTCACACCCACTGGGACCTCCAGCTGGGCTGCAGTACGTTGGCAGATGAATCCAAAGTGTGTGTGTCTGGTGTTAACTGTTCCAAAGATTTTGACAATAGGAAAATGCTGTGCTTTTCAATTCCCAAAGGAACTATTACTGGTCAAGCTGTTGCTATTTTTGGATGGCTATTACCAAGACTGTTTAGATGAAAGTAAACCTTCACTAACACTTTTAAGAGCTCAGATCAGGCTTTAGATTTTGGGCAAAATGAATTGGGTGAACAAGTCATGGGAAACTCACAGGGGTCTGTAATTCTCTGTTGCCCTGTGGCACCTCACCACTGACTCAGTTTCCTGTACATGAGAGACTAAGTGCAAATTAGACTTCCCACATCTGCATGGCTACTTGGATCCACCAGATGTTAATTTTGTTATCCGTCTACAGTCCACTTTTAACCCAAAATATTTGGCTGTGACCAAACATTTTGACAGACAATAAACCAGAACCATTCTTTAATCGGTTCAGCCAATACTGTTCCGTGCTCCCTAACTCAGGGCTTTAGTAAATACATGATTGTGAGCAGGAGGTCTGTTTATTTTCATAGTGTTCATTTCCTAACAAACCCATGTAAAATAAGGCAATAACAGCCTGAAGTATTGCTTCGAAAAGTTAAATTGATCATTTTTACTATCTGATTTTAAAGACCCTAGTTGACAGCATGTGTATTTTCATGAAGGGCTATCTTTATTAGAGGTTTGATCACAGGCAAATGAATTCATTTGCGCTGCAGATTGTAAGCACTAAGGAGTGTTTTGGCCAAGATATTATCATATCTCTTCCTCATGTCTGAAGTGACACACAGCTGGCCCAGCCCTGATCTTTACCAGGCTTTGGCCCTGTGGTGCATGTTTCTAATGAACAGATGAGGATGATTCTTCATGTCCTTATGTTCTCGTCTCTATCGCCTGCTCTCTGTTCCTCAGTCCCTCTCTCAGCTTTCAAAACTTGGCCAGTGTGTGTGTGTCTGTGGTGCAAGGAGAGTGTTGTGTTACTGGGCGGCACAGTGTGACTCCACGATCAGATCTTTCACCCACAGCTGGCCTTGATCAAGACCAGCAAGGCCTGATGGGAAAGAAACACAGAGAGTGTCCTTTCTACCTCATCTCAGTGTATCTGTGGGCCCCTCTAAGTTCTTTGACAGGTCTCACACAAAGAGCTACATAACATGACTTAGTGGGAAAATATTACAATAAAGGCCATTCTTTCTTTAATTTGATGATGTAATGACCCTTGAAGTTCAAAGTTCATTGGTGGATACTGTTTATTTTACCAGGAACATGTAAACATAATATTTAAAGACCCTGCCGTCTAGCATTTAGATCTACTTGGGTGTAAGAAGTTTTGAAACCAGGACCTGAGATCTTTGTCAATAAAACCCCTGCTTGACCCATTCACATGAATAGAATTTGTAACTGATCTAACTCCGGCCTTGTATTCATGCCTGAGGAGCTTTTCTCAATGTTTCTGAATATCTGCTTCAGGCGATAAGACGTCAGTTAGACTGATCTGACTTCAGTGAGCCTTTGCTCTTGATACAGTTAATCACTGATAACACGTTGTATTCCACATAACATAGATTAAGTCTGTAGCCACATCTGAAATCTTACATAAGTCAGCTGACATTCTGTTTTTTCAGTCAGTGCTCTTTATTTGGTGAACATTGAAAAAGAAATATTAAGTTCATTTTTTATCCAGTGTGACTTCTCTCCCAAAAACCACAATAATAGAGAATGTCCTACTGGGAACTTGAACCTTTAATTGTTGCAGGATCCTGCTGGTGTCTAAGCATGTTCTCCCTCAGGTCAAACTCAATATGAATCAATGGTGTGTGTAATATAGGGGTGTTTTCCAAGAAAAAAGGCTGAATTCTGAATCTAGATGTTGAGCCACTTACTCATATCTCCCATCGGGTTTCCATTGGTGCAGTGCAAGGGCCACTGATTGGTTCCTCCAGACTGATGCTGAGGGCGACACCCATTCCCTCATCAACTGGCCGTCGAGGTACACCCAGGCTGGTTGTGTCTCACCCCAATATCACTGCCATTTTGTCATTCAGCTGGACTTAACCAAACCAATCATTACTTAAGCAGTGCTTCTTAAAGTGCAGGTCAGCGCAGAACCCAACACTGTTTAATGAACTGCTGTACTGTGTCTTTTCTCATCTCACAAGGTAACTTCATTTGCAGTTTGGGTTCTGGGCACATATGTTTAAAAACCTCTGCTTTGAGCTTTTAGAGTCAGCTGACATCACATCATGATCATCCTCATTGCCACAAGCTCCTCTTCCCTTTGCCTTGGAACATAACTTTATATCCCATCTACATGTTGCTGTGTCAGTTTAACCTTCATGTGAGAGCAAATGTGCAAAGGAACATGTCATGTTGGATAAAACATTGAGTGGTGATGCTGCAGAATTGCTTGCTTTCCTAGTGTAACACTGACCTTAGAGCAGTGACCTTACATCAGTGACCACAGCTTTTAGGACTGCTCTGCCACTTTGCCACTCTTCACTTATCTATTGAGAATCAGGTGCTGGGAATCATTTCAAATGTTTCAGTGCCAGTGTTGATACAAATGAGCTTTAGTACAGATACTGAAATGGACTTGTTTCAATAAGAAATTAAATGTGACTTACTATGTCTGGGAATAATTGTATCTTTTAGTGCCCATGACAAACACTGACAAACGTGCTTAGCGAACAAAGATGCCTCTTATCACTTCAGCTCTTGCATGCTAGTCAGCACATTTTAAGGTTTTTTCAGTGTCACAGCAGTGCATTGAAATTGTGTATGTAAATCCAAAATGTATACAGTGCAAACAGATTTTGCTAAATGCTATAAACAAGTATGCCTCTTTGGGAACGGCAGTCCAAAAACTAAGAACAAGATTGATTGAGAAAAAGAATAATAGTTCTAATAATACTCACATGCAAATATTTTACAGTTCTAAATAGCCCTGCTTATTATTTTATTATGAGTATATGTTACCTCCAATCATGACACATAATGGTTCTGCTTAAATCCTATAAGCACAGGGAATGATAATAGAGTACAAAAAATTAAGTAAAATATTCATTAAAATATTAAAATAAGGAGTTGCCGTCCTACTTTTAAATCCTTACTTTGAGAACAAAGAAAAATATTTTTTTTCTTAAATCTACAGAATCATGCCATTTTTTTAGTGGCTCAACATTTAATGTTTGCCCTCACAAAGTTGAAATGCAAAAAAGTTGCCTTAGATGAATTAAACCCCAAAAACTTTGCAGTGTTATGATTTAGGAAGTATTTGATACAACAAGAATGAAAATCTGAGCATTTGATTTGAACTTTAAATATTTGGCAGTGCTTGGTTCTTGATTTTAAAGTCCCATTTATGGAAAATTCTTGCAATTTGATACCCAGCCCTAATATGTGTGATAAAACTTAGCTCCTCTCTTCACGCTGACAGATGTTCACTCAAAGAATCATCTAGATCAGAGTATGAGTTGAGTGCTGTGTTTTTTCTGCTTCTTTTCTCAGACCAAGCACAGCGGTCATTTATATGAGTGTGTTTATGTAGTATGAATGCTAACCAGCCCTTTGTTTTCCTGAAGAATCAGAGCTAGGGAGAGGCTTGCCAGGGAAGAGGGCCGGCAGAGGAGCCCAGAGCTGGGAAATGTTACAGAATCCCCAGTGTACCGCAGACAGTTTCAGCACCAGCCCCAAACATCTTCACACTACCACACAGACACAGCAGGCGTCCAGCAGGTTTACTCCCATCCCCACCATCACTCTCAGCTCACCCGATCTGGGCCACTGGGAGGACAAGACGTTGGTTACCCCAGTTACCTGTCCATGGCCTCAGGTCCCACATCCAGAGCTGGGCAGCCGAAGCAGCAACAGCCCTACGATGAAGAGACTGTGGATTCAGAGGAAGTGAAGACGGAAGGCCTCCTGAAGAGTAGGAAGGCAGTGCTGCCCTCTGAGATCCGCCGCAGGGAGAGAAGCACTGAGGATCCATGGAGAGGAAGAGGGGAAGAGGAGCTAGGGATGTCCAGGGTGCTGAGTCTCAGCCAGGCGAGGGAGGAGGCAGAGGACCCTGCACGACGAGGACACAGAGGCAGAGCAAGGATGGATGAAACAGAGCCAACCTCTCATCTGCAAGCATTGGAGGGCAGGACCCGAGAGCGGGAAAATGCCATTTTTACCCACAAGGGGGTGGCTGCCTCTCAAATTGAGCCCAGAGGGACACACGGACGCCCAGGAAACTTCTCCTTCAGCACAGCCCTGAACCGCTCCATGTCAGACACAGGTGATCAACAAGTGCCCAGCCGTAGGAATGTGCAGCACCAGACCCACGACCACCGGGAGGTCAGAGACAGTGAGGGTTTCAGTAACCAAGAGAGTCAGCAGGACGCCCGAGTGTCTGTGGCCCAGCTCAGACATTCCTACATGGAGAGCACCACCACACCTCCAACCAGACGCAGGCATGAGCTGTAGGTGGCATAGTAAAACGTCTGTCACTTGCTGGCTTCTCTGGATCTCACTCTGACGCTTGTTACTTAACATCAGCTGGCTACTAAATGACTAACAAGCAGCTAACAGCTGGAGTGAAGTAACCATCAAAGCAGAGTTGCTGTATTTCAGCGTTTCTAATCAGTAGAAATGGCATTCATGCATTGATCACCCAACAATAAGCTTCCAATGATGTTATGTTTTCTCTGGTTTTTTTGGCGCTGTGACTTGCTTAGTTACCACCTGATGCCATTAAATTTCTGCATACTAATAAACTCTAATAAATCTGCATGGCTTTCCTCATTTTCTTGATTTTTAGAATGAGAGGTGTGACTAAATGTTCAAACCTTCGCCTCAGCTTTTTATGCGTTTTCATTTTTGCTTACAGTCCCTCTCTATCTCTCCCTCACCATGCTGTATTTTTTTTCCCCTCTTGGTTGGTCTCCCTCCTTGCGTTGGACCCCTCCAGTGAGATTGAGGGAGACGGGGCTCTCAGGGGCTATGAGGCCCCATGGAGAGGTGAGAGGGACAGGGGGCGCAGGCCCCGGCAGTATATCTGTTCCGGGGAGAGTAGAAAGACCTCAGAGAGGTTCAGGACGCAGCCAATCACGTCTGCTGAGCGCCAGGAGACTGATAGGTACTGCTCCGGACTCAAGAATGCATGGCTGAGAGTGAGGAATGCTGGAAAATATCCATGATTTTGCATGTCAGAGAAATCAGATGATTGTGTTGATTTTTGTAATATTTGATGCACAGAGATTTTGATTCTAATCAGGGTTTGGTTGATCCCATTTATTAATCAAGTATGTTTTTAATGTACAGTAAATAATTCTGTAGTATGTAGTAAGTCTATAATCAGATTAGTGCAATGAGCTGGATCATGGTTTCCTGCAGGCCAATGGGCATGACACACACAAACACACACTCACTCTCTCTTTGATTTTGCCCCTCACTCTAACAACATTAGCAAACGAGGAAGCTTAAAGGCCAAAGGTCCCTCTGATTGGGCCTTGGCAGCGGTCATCACATGTGACCATACCAAGGAAGCATGAATTGGCCTTTGTTGGTAATCACTCCTTGAGACCATGGAACTGAACAGACTTCTGTAATGCCGTCTAATGCTCCAGCTTAGTCTGCTTCACTAGACTGTGTCTCCCTTTTTTCATTTCTTCCCCTAACACTCGCTGGCACATTTCAAGCATACCAGAAACCACGGCTTCTCGCTGCATCTCCTCACCTCCTCTGTGACCAGATCTCACTTTTCCTTTATCTAGCTACTCACCACCTGTTGAGTCATGCATTGTTGCATGAACACCACTGGCTCCTGCTAATTTTGTATTTTCCTTTTTCACTTTGAAAGGTCCTGTGTGAGTTCAGATCTTGCTTCCACCGAAGGTAAGTCATTTTTTTTACTTAAAGAAAATACACTTATTTTGTCATAAATGATTTTAATGTATGTATGATTGCTGATAAACATAGTTTTATAAATTTGGATTTCTAACATTTCTTTTCTACAAACAAATATACTGTGTGTACATCAAGTGAATGTAAAGCTGCTGAACCACAGTAGCCTCAGTAGACAAGTGTTGGTGGAGTAATTGATTAAGCATGGATAGCTTTAGTGGAATTATCAGGATGACTGTGGTATGTGTTTGACCAGCAAGATTACTTGAATGGACTCCGGTTACATAATATATACCTTAATGTTTGCATGCACATCAAAATAAATAAATATGATGCAGTGTTGTTTGTTGCTGATGGGGGCTGCAAATAAAATTACATGGGGGCTGTGTTTTCAGTTTCATGGTGTTATTTTGATCAGAGTTAATGCTATCAAAGCAAATAATCACACGGCAGTATATATCTTATCATATGTTTGAACATTAGCAGCATTCACTAGGCTTAGTGATGATATCATGGTGCTTGGGATTATAAAATAAAAACAGAAATGTGACAGCTGAGCCTCTGGTGATCAGGGTCTTTGCAGCATGTATGGCAGTGTCTGACTTACTGTACTGGGGAGACTCACTCAGATAAGTCTGGCTGGGTTTGACTGACCTTTATGATCAGGATTAAATCCAAAATACTTCCCAACAGGGGCAGAGGTATTTTTATGCCTCCCCACAGCCGTGGCCAGAGCCATTATGTTTTCAGGTTGTCCATCTGTCTGTCTGTCTGTCCATCTATTTTTTGTGAGTGTGATAACTCAAGGAAACCCGTAGAGAATTTCTTCATACTTGGAACAAACATCTTATACTCAAAGATGAACTGATCTGATTTTGGTGGACAAAAGGTGATAGTCACTGTGACCTCACAAAACACACTTTTCACAAATGTCTAATGGCACAAAGTGACCGAATAATGACATTTTAATTCCAAAAGCTCCGTCATTGATGTTAGCTAAAACTTGATGGTTGATGGAGGCATTGAACCTTGATAAGGTAGTTCTATTGCCTTCTTAGCTGCACCTTTAAAGTCATCACTGCCAAGCACAGTCAGCTCTGTCTCAGCTCAGCTGCCTGTTCCACCAGTAATGACTGACCTCTGGTGGTGTGTGCACTGCTCTGCAATATATCACTTAAGCACATCATCTCTATATTATTTCAGCTGTATGTGACTCTATTTAAAGGTACTGAAAATCATGGCTCAGGGATTTCTAAATACCTCAGTACACCATAATATCTTAATACATGTTATGCTTAACTTTTTAAAGGGTATATTTGAATGGGCTGAGTCAATGATGATGTCAACAGCATCCAGTTAGGTTTATAATACTTGCAGGGTTTGAATGTGGGACAAGCACTCTCTGCCATTCAGTGGCCAATATTAAGTAAAAAAATGCCCAGTCTGTTTGTGCAGTTGCCAATGAAAACAACATAATTGGTCTGATTTTCTGGAGCTGCACATGCACACAGCCAACCACAAATGAATACAGTGAGGCTTTCCAGAGGTTTTATTGAAAAGCTTCAAAAATAGACATGAATGTAGAGTCCAAATGATTCAGACCTCTATTTTTTAATGTCTTTTTACTTTTTAACAGGAAAGCACAGCATTTTAAAGTGGAGTTTATAGAGTCACTGGTGCTTACAGTAGCATAACAGCTGAGGGCAGAACCAGCTCATCTGCTTCTTATAAGCACACACTCATCTGGGACGCCTTTTGTACTGACAGCATTAGAGGGAATAGTTGTTTGGTGATGTCATGTCATATGTCAGAGACTGTATGTGAGTGTGTGTGCAGCAATGCCTCTCAGCAGCAAGTGATGCCAGTCACAGGTTTTGTGATTCATCTTGATGCTGATGGTGTGTAGTGATGAAGTTGAAGAAGTGATGATCATTGTTTTGAAATATATCACATTTAAACTCAATCTAACGTGGTTAAAATTGAACTTTCTCTTTTCTCTTTTCAAGCAACAAAACTTCTGAGATATAACAAATGAAAAAAGTTTAACCTCTGAGGAAATTTGCTGTAAATTTGCTGTCATGTATTTTTTAGAAAACTGCCAAAAAAGAGGATTACCCTGTTTAAACTGAGGTCAAAACCAACCGAGATGGCAGTTGTCCAGTTGTAGTTTTTTGGGGGTTTTGCCGTTTTATTTTTCTTTAAAAATTCAGTTTTTTCCATTAAATGCTATTTGTGGAACACAAACAAAAAGTTGTCAGAATAGTTACATCACTAGATTAAAATATCCAGATATTTTGTGCATGATTTTGGACACATTTCCTCAAACTTCACTCTGACCTGTTTGAAGTCCGTAAGTTAGTCTTGTAAGTTTGAAAGTTGTATTTTGTAATGAATTTGCTTGAGAAGACATCCAAAGTATCTAATGTCTTCATTTCTTCTTTTCTTCCTGCCTCTGTCTGTGCAGCAGATGAAGAGAAGCTTGATGAGCGGGCCAAGCTGAGCGTAGCAGCCAAGCGCTCTCTCTTCAGGGTGAGCTGCAACTATCGCCTGTTTGCCCTCTCAGCCTTCTCCAGAAATGTGCTTCTAATTGAAGAAACCAACATTAACACTGTCTGATTTTTTTTCTCTGCTCTGTCTTTTCATTCCTGGGAGGGCTTAGAGATGAAAACATGGAAAATACTCATGGTTTAGTTTTCAGTACAGGCTTTTCACTGGAGGAAGCAATTAATGGGACACATTTCACTTCACATCTGTGAAACTGACCCAAACATGCCCTCTAGACTCAGTTGTTTAAACTCAAGTCAGTAGATGCTTTAATCCACAAACAGCTTTGATAATAGATATGATTAGTTAATTATATGTCTAAAATCAACATTATGCCAATTTCTTAAGCCAGAGGGTGATCAACTCCAGAGGCCATTCCAGTCATCAAACACACTGTCATTCAATGCACAACATCTGAGTGAATTCAAGGTGGGATAAATTATTCATTTGATAAACAATGATTTTCCAGTAAAACCCTGATGTTTCCATCCAGGAACTGGAGAAGCGGATAGATGATGGAGCTCCGAAAGCTCGGTCCAGGAATGCAGCAGTGGACAGGAGACTAAGACGGACACAGGACCGATCCAGAACTCAGCCGGTCACCACTGAGGAAGTCGTCATTGCTGCTACGTAAGTCTTACTTACTGACTTACTTCAGTGCTGAAGCTAAATAAATTTGACATCGTTTGAAATGTGCTTTGGTTGAGCTGAGAGGTTCAAAACCATTTTCAAGTCTGTGAGCAAGCATGAAGTCAGATCCAAGAAAGTATCAGCTTAGCTCAGAATAAAAACTGGAAGACTTCCACACTCTGCTCCTGGCTGGAACAGCTACAGCAGAACCACAAGTCCTTATTCTGCAATTTGTCATTTTGTGTAGAGAATTAAACTCGGAGACTTTAGGAGAGAGACAGCCATATTTATCACTATTACATTTGTATCAATCATCCCATTCTAATCCTTAGGATGAATGGGGCAATGAGTTTGTGGCAAACGATTCCTTTAAATCAAGCCCAGATAAAATGCTTTAAATTGTCATTTTACCTACATAAAAAATAATAATAACAATAACAAAGAATGAAAAAAATCTAATTTATCCCTCATGGTACCTAGCCACATTTGCCAAGATCAGAGATATTTGCCTCCACCCCAACACAGCACAGGTGAACTGGCATTTATTAACAGTGCTGACGGTAAACAGCAACATCTTGATCAGCAAACTGAGATCTGTGGATTATCCAGAAAAAAATCAGTCAAAACAGTAGTATTCTATGTAAAGAAAGTAATGTAAACACTTGATTCTGTACATAATCCAGAGTGATGGGAGGAAATGATTCTAAATGGACCAGGTGCTTATAAGTCATTTTTCAATGCTTTGAAATGTAAAGTTCCTTTCACCTTATTTGTATCAAGGTAAAGGGTGAGACAGGAATGTCAGACATGCACATCTCTGTAAAATTAAACTATTTCCATGGCCAGACTTCTATGGTAATTGAGACTGTTTGGGTTTTTGTGTTATTTATCTAAAAATATCTCTTCGATATTGAAACTTCTGTACACAAGCTTTATGATGTAGGAACATTTTTCTTATTTTACCAACATGAGAGCTAATCCATCACATTTTCTGCAGTGGACGTGATTCATTTGTATGTGACACTCTCTCACTCTCACTCTCTACTCTCTAGTCTGAAATGAACATTTAGCTTAAGCCTCCAGCAATCTCTCTGAACCTCAACCTGCTTCATATTTCTCCTTCTCAGCTTTAATGAACTATGTGTGGTTCCTTACTTTTATTCCTTGTGTGTATTTTCTCAGTCACCTCTCTCTCTCTTTTTTTGTCTCCCTCTCTCTCTGTGACTTTGTCCCCGTCCTTGGCTACTGTAGCGTCCCCTCTCATGTGCCGCAGTCAGTATCTGTTCACACTGCTGTAGCACGGGTCCCAAGCCCCACCCTAGTTTACAGCACTGTCCCGCCGTGCAGGTATCTGACACGCGTTAGAATGCTCACACCGTCCTCCAGTGTGTGACTAACATGACTGATCTTAAATGAATGCTGCTCATTCACCCTGGCAAAGCATTTTTTTCCGATTGGTGTTCTAACAAATGGGTTTCATTTCACAGGATGTAGATGGATGTAAGTTGTTAGTGCTGTGGAGTTTTCATGCATAATGTCTTTTGAGTTTTGGTGCCCTCCTGTGTGATTGGAGGAAACTACATGATCCAATTAGTAACGGACTGAGATGAACAGAGAGATTTCACTCATTAAAGTATTGTTTGTGGTGGTTATGACTCAGCCTGTGTGTGAAACAACCCATTTTTAACTCTCCATTTAGCCTTTTACTGGATCCACAGCTCCTCAGTGCTGCCTGCTATGTAGCATGCCACTCGCTAGCTTGCATGAGCTCCTCCAAAGCTTATCTGAAATTTCTGTCTCCCTTGCCTCTTTGTCTCTTTGGTGTCATCCTGACCTCAGCCTGCAGGCGTCCTCACACCAGACAGCTGCCACCCGGGAGGCTAAGCAGGTACAGGAGACCAGGGAGGTCCAGGACCTTAAACAGGTGTCCACAATGGAGGGAAAACACCAGAGTCAGAGCCAGGACCAGGATCAGATTCAGAGTCAGAGTCAGGAGGAGCCTGACCTCTGCACCCTCAGCCTGGCAGAAAAGATGGCTCTGTTCAACAGACTGGCTCAGCCTCCCACCAGGGTCACTCGCGTCAGAGGGGACACACGTCAGCGCAGGGCCAATGCTCGCTACCAGACACAACCCATCACACTGGGAGACATGGAACAGGTAGGAGAGAGTTACACTGTTTCCTCTAAAATTAGTTTATTTTTCTACATGTATCCTGCAGGAATTTTGCATTTAAATGAATTTATTCTGACTGATTTTTCTTATTTGTTATTTTATTTCTGTTTCCTTGAAGTATTCTTTTCAACAGCTATAAAGTTTTCAAGTTTAAAAATGTATAACTTAAAAAGATTAACTGGGCATTTCGGTTTGGTCAGTCCATACACAAAGTAAAATGTATAAGAAAAAAGTGATTCACTGGACATGTTGCATATCTTGGCCAGTCACAATGACTGTATAGACTGCTGTCATTATGAGATCACCAAACAAAAAGCAGAGACAGCAGGAGAAAAGTGTATCTGAAAATAAATCATTTATGCCCTTAAAAATTGCTTTTTTTGAATTTATATTTACAGATTAAACAAATTAGATAACATCATTTAAGTATATTTTGTCTCAACTCATATTTTCCAATAGGGTTTCAGAGCACATGACATCATCTGTCTCTTAACTTGCCAAAGTAAAAACTCTGCAAACAATCCTTTAATGGAAAAGATGGAGCAGCTTCAGAAAGAGCATCAAAGGACCGGCCCCTAGTCATTAATAGAAAGACATGCAAGAGACAGACAGATGTAGCTGTTGTCAAATGAAAATATGGAAAACTGCTTTTGACTGTTAAGTTAAAAGAAAGGCCATTAGATATAATATCAAGACAATATGTTGTAAGTCTACTAAGAGTACTTACGAAACTCTGCAGTATGACCATCACCTGCTTTCAAAAACAAAGAAGACAGAAACCATGCATTGTTGCATGTGGTATTTGTGCCCTAGGAGTCTTCAGACATAGACATCAGTGATGAGCAGGAACTGTCTGACAGCCCAGTAGAGCAGCTACAAGTAAGGTTCCTCTGAACAATCACCATGCATTTGCCTGAGACAGTGAAGACAAAGCTGGAACTACTCTTCCCAGAAACGATGCACATTTCTGTGAACAACACATGCTGTATGGCATCTCATTTATGGCCCATGCTTATGTTGTGTGACGTCATACTGAATGTACAGCGCATGGTCCTGCTTCTGAGTAAAAGTTCTGACTCAGTTCTCATCTCCCTGATGTGTCAGTAAGTGGACCGTGATGTGTGGATGAGTGATGCTGCTGAGCATATATCAGCAAGGCTTCGGGCTTCACATCTGGGGTGAATGAGAGGAGAACAACAGCATTCAAACTCTCGCTCATCACCACATGGACTGAGAGCAGCTGTCTGTCATCAGCTCCCTCTAAACGGACCACTGTTTTTAGAAAAGGGGAAGCGAAGGATAAAGGACGAAGGACTTCATTTACATGAGTCATTTGTCTCAGCAGTTTTGTTTTTTCCATGGATGTTTACTGTTGCTTCTCATTTGTTACTCAGCAGAAATGTCGGGTTAGTTCACACGTTTGTGTTGTGAAGTAATGGTTATAAATATGAAAAGAGTGCTTTTTTGGCTTCCTCTGAATGGATGCATTGTGTTGCGGATGCATTGCTGGCATGGCTTTGTAATGTGGGCTGCTGCTGACCGTCCAGATAGGCTGCCCTTTGATGCTCAGGAAGTGCAGTGACTCAGGCAGGCGGTGATTAGTCAGCTTGATTCTCTCAGATTTGTGTGTGTGTGCGGTTTGTTGTCCTGTTTCTCAGCCTCTGTGGCAAACTGACCCATTTCTTTTCTTTGACTGCATCTCTCTCTTCTTCCTTGTCACACAGCTTCAGAACGGTACAGGCTCTCAGTTCGGACACCTCCCTACTTCATCATCCTCCTCCGCTCTGGTAGCAGGAGGCACCGTCTCCACTGACCACGCGGGAGACATCCACATAACCAGAGCAGCACCCCGGGGCGAACCACTCCCTACTTCCACCTCTGACACATCTCTGTCCACACACAACCTAGACGGTCTGGCCTGGAGGTCTCAGGACTCTGTGGACCACCAGAGGCACAGAATCTTTCCCCAGGAGGGAGACAGAGCTGATCTGACAGGAGGGAAAAGGAGGTTGCCCTCTCCTGAGGGAGGGGTGAGGCAGGCGGCTCTGCCACAGCCTCAGACTGGGAGAGAGAGTAGGAGGTTGGACGAGGAGGAGGAGCAACAGCAGCAGCAAAGGCTGAGCAGACAGAGGGGGGCCATACAGAGCTCAGAGAGCCACACACAGGAGCGACAGGAGGCGTATCTGAGGGAGGAAGGACAGTACATCAGTGGAGGTAAGAACAGCAGAGAAAGAAATTAGAAAGTCTGTTTGTGTTTTTTTTTTTTTTTTGCTACTTTATATTATAGAACTACTTCTTTGTTGTTTTGGTTTCACATTTATCGCTCTCATTTACTCATTCACCACACTGTCCGTGAACCTTGAATTTCTCTCAGAAGTCAACAGATAAACACAACATTTGAAAGTGATGTTCTGCTTCTCCAAAGTTTGTACCGAGTCAGGCTTAACAAAGAATTTTCAGCCACATTCACTGCTACAGTATGAAGCTTTGACACTGCAGAAGACATCAGCCATTTTATACTCCCGTGTGAAAATGTGTATTTGGTGACAAAATTTGGTTGTTTGTAAGTTTGTACTTGATTGTAGTATTAGCAGAAAAAAACAAGTGAACAAAGTGGACCAAAATATTCACAGACCGCTAGACTAAAATTAATATTATTGTTTTTTTCAGGCAAACTCACAAAATTTAGTAGTTTTACGTGGTAAATATACCTGCTAAAACAACCATTAAATAGTCATTAAATTTAGTCTTCAGGATTTGTGTGCACAGGCTGGATTTGTCTTTTTTTCTTCCGAAAGCACACAAATCAAAAGGAAAACTGTTACATCTCTATACACAAATCCTATAGATTAAATTTTGAGGCATTTAAAAAAAACAAGATTTTTTTTAAACTTAACCCAAATCACATTCTTTTCCTGACTTTAACTGAAATGAATCCTACTAAATGTTATTGCATTTCACAAACTGCAAAGATGTTTTCCGAACATCAACCAAAGTGCTTTTGTAGCTTCACCTCAGACTGGACTTGAACCCAGGAAGTTGAGTGTCAGAGTTCTGCAGTTCCAACACATGACATCCACCTAAACCCATCCTTGTTACTTCAGCACAGGCTATAAATGTGATTTTTCATCTAATCAAAAAGATGTGATCCAGGCACGAAAAAATAGTGGTGCTGAGTCCATCACCCAAATTCCTGTCCATGTAGAACAACCCCAGATTAAATTTCATCACACTCTGACAGAATGTCGTGACTCTGTTAGCTAAAAACAACCATGGAAGCATTTGGCACTTAAAGATTCTATTTTTCATGAATGTTACCCACAAAAAAATCGAATAACTGTGTGAGAAGTGGCCAGTTTGTTGTATAGTGTTTTCCTTTTTAAACCGATCATTTTTTAAATGAAAATTGGCAAAATGTTATCCTTCCAGAACATTTTGCTTGCGAAATTTCACCAAAATGACACAGGATAGAAGAGCAAAGTGGGCTTTAAATTAGAGCAAACTGTGAGCCTGAACAAACACCAGTGTCGGTTCCAATCTACAGTCAATCATGTCTCATTCAACCACACTTCCTGCGTCTGTGAAAGTGTTACATTCAAATTGTGGTTTCAGGCTTTCTTTATGTCTAAACAGCAGTAACTCCAAACCAAACACTGTGATTGGCTCTGTGTCTGTTTACAACTCGTCAGTGAGCACAGAAATCAGCCAGATGACTGTTGTGATTCAGTGGAGAGAGGACGGACAGGAGCAGTTTAAATGCACAGACAGAAATCAGGCAGTAGTGAGTCAGCGAACGAGCCACAGTGTTCTTCAAAACAGTGTGGGAGATTTGATTACAGCTGTGGCAACGAGGTCTGAAGCTGTGAAAAGTGTCTGCGCTGCTTCTTACAGGCAGATAGGAGCAGAGTGGTGAGCAATAAAAAGATGTTTGCTCCTTTGCTGCTCACTTTGAGCTGTGAGTGATGACTGTACTTTAATCCAAAACCCTGTTATCATGGGATTCTTGGAATATTGTGCTATGTAGATATCAGAGAGTTGGATAAATGGATCAGTTTGTACAATATATTTTTAAATCCTCTTTCACACCACTTTTCATTTACATAATCTCTTTCTGAGCAGAAAAATTGAGCCATTTTTAAATCTAATCCACCTTGAGAACCATGTTAGCTTTTACAGCTTTTAGCCTGTGCATTTTTTGCTGTCATGCTATTGATTTTACTTTCTGTTTTTGTGTGCTTGTGCTCACAGAACAGTTGGAGTCCACTGTGGTAACATCCAAGGCAGCATCTGCTCTGCTCAGGAGTGCCTGTCAGCCTCCAGCAGCAGACACACACACAGACGGACACACAGCGGGCTCGGTTCAGCCTGAGCAGGGAGACGAGCTGAGCGACATGATGACAGCCAGACACATGTCCATCAAAGAGAGGTGAGTGTGTAGAATGTTGTTTTACTCCATGAAAAGACCGTTTAAAGTTATTTGGTTGGTGCAGTTTTTCATTTTAAGCCACTGATGCTGCATAAATAGATGCTGATAAAAGGTGGAATCTTGACAAGTAAGCAGTATGATGGAAATGCAATAAATATATATGGAATCTGTGCATACAAGCAGATTTAATTGCAGCGATGGAGCATTTTATAACATATTTAATCCTGCTTCTTATTATAGGTAGGCACATCAGGTGAACAGATCAGTGATAGTCAACTCTGTGTGTTTAAATTGTGTATTTCCGACCGTGTTTCTAACACAGGAGAGCATATGAACTTAGTCATAATAATGATTTTACTCAATATTTTGATTCAGCTTTTTTTTCACAAATCATAAAAGAGACCAAAGCCACAAATATTTTGATTCATCTCTCAATAATTTCCAAACTCTCCAGACTGCCTGTGGACTCAGGCCCAAAGCCAAAGGTTCTTACCATTGACAGAAATTGTTAATATCTTGAAAAGCAATAGAGCTTGAAAGCACTGAAGTAAAAGATTCATGTTATCAGTCTTTGATTAACTCATAATACAATATAGCAACTTGTAGATAATAAGAAAACTCTAGAGTATCACAAGATGTTTCCCTTAAAAAACAAATCTGATGATGTAGAACTTGTATTTATGACATATTGTTACTTGAACACACACGCTGCAGCATTAGTCTGTTATTTGTATGGTATAAAATCATTGCGGAGCATTCCAAATGTACTGGCATGTCATGTTGACTGCAGTATTGGATTCCTTGACGAAATGCAATCATTATATAAGTAGTTACGTCACATTATGTGAACAAGCACGGTCTGCTGGTTTGACACTTGCTAAATTGATTGATGATGTAAACTGCTGTTTAAAAGCTGTGTGTTGCTTGTTTCAGTCTGCTCACAGCACGTTGTCACACCCTTTCACCATGTCAGGACGTTTTTTTCCACAAAGTATTTTGCTGTGGGCAGGATCTGTGTCAGATACAGCTGGAGACATCCATTCAGTGTTCCTTTCATCCTGTTTAGAGCCCCCCGGGGAAAAAAACAGGACGTACCCCCTTACTGGATCACAGAGGGGTGGTTGTGAGAGGGGCAGAGGCCACTGCCAACACCCTGACTCCTATGCTATGGGTCTTGTCTGCTTGAAGGCTCGATAATTAAACCTCTGTTCTTGTCTCAGTCTGCCTCAGTCTGTGATCCTAGAATGCTCCATGTTCTTCATACCATATGCCATTCTAGTTTTCCGCAACTCATTTAAAAGCCTGTACGTCCGCACAGTGATTTAAAGTTAGTATTTGTCATTATGCCCATTTTTCTCACTGTTTACCTCAGCTAAAAAAACGATCCCAGCACTGTTTTTCCATTGCCCTTGCTCCTTGTTTTAGCCAAAGTCTGTCAAATACTCTTTCAGCTCTGGTTACACTGACTGACATCTCTAAGTGATCTTTAGGTCTAATTGTACTTAAGCTGTCACCAGTCTGTTTATCTGTGATCCAGAGCTTTACAGTATTTCTGTCTGCGGCTGCTAAGCGGCACGCTGTCTGCCTCTGCTTAGTGTCTGCCACCGTCCCTGTAAACAGTCCTCTACAAAAGATGAGCCGAGAGGACATGTGGCAACGTCCCTGTTTTTTGTTGGCTTCAGTGTTGAGACAGGCTAAGTTAAAAGCTCATGGAGTGCAAAGAGACCGTAACAAGTGCTCCCCTGGTGCAAAGAGCTGTTTGTCTTCTTTTTATTCAACATCATCACAAATGTGAAGAGATGGAAGTCGTACTGAACTTAAAACAGAAGTGCAGAAGAGTATTTCTCAAAATGTTTGACTATTCTTTCAATAGGAGGCCAATTTACTGACCAAAACAAACTTTACGCAGTAGTCCTGCAACGTAATTGCTCTTGTAACAATAGTGAATGTTCTTGCTAATTTTGCTTTCATGTTATTACAATGTTGTGTTGCCAATGTCAAATGAAGACACAAAAGTTGCTTTTGCAAAAAGAAGTTGCATGGCAACTCTTCTTCATTCTCAAATATAAAGCTACATTAACAACACAGTATTAAAATTGGACAATATTCAGTTTTTTACAATCGTTTTTTGTTTGTTTGTGGTTGTTTTTACATCCCTTTTGTTGAATTATTAGGTTGTTGGTTTAATTAGTTGTTTTTTGTTTTTTGTTTTTTTTTTTGGGGGGGGAGTTCCTCCAACACAATCTTGTTTAGGGCTCTTTATCTGTATATCAGAGCTGTATTCTGTCCCCTTCTATCATAACTTTTTCTCTCCTTCTGACTCATCAGAGTGGCTTTGCTGAAGAAGAGCGGCGAGCAGGACTGGAGGAACAGGATCAATAGGAAGCAGGATGTGGTGAAGGTTGCCGCGGGTGAGCAGCAGGCTCAGCTCTGGGAGGCGGAGCAGAGCTTCAAGACGAAGGTAACCACCTGACACTGCTGAGTGTGACATCCGCAGACAAGCCTGAGACAGACAATCTGTGTCCGTCATGTCCGTCACATTATGCTTTTCATGCAGTTCTGACTGTATGCTTTATTCATGTCTTTGTATAAAAGATGAAAGCGAGTCCTGTTTGAACTACTTCCTACTTCAAAACAAGTTCAAACACTTGAACACCCCCAGGAAACGGCTTTTAATGTCACCTCTACACTAAAAACTAAATGCCCATTAGATTTGAAGGCAACACTAACACTCTGTTGGTGACTTGCCACTGAAGTGACTTGATTTGATGGGCAGTGTCGCAGTGACAGCATGCATTTCCTAAAACAGCCTCTGAGGTCAGACTGCTTACTAAACAGAGTGATGGTGATGTTACTGATCTTCTATTGCTGATAAGTAACATCAGAGTTAGATGAATGTCAGATGGGTGACTGCCGTCAGGATGTCAGTAGAAACCTGCAGTGCACGTGGTAGAAGTTTTGGGTATCTCTAAACAGAGAGGTTGTGTGTCGGCCACATCTGTGTCTTTTGTTTTCTTTGTCTCTTTCCTCTGTTCTGTCACAGAAACAGCTGTTCTGTGTTTTTCTGCCTGGACTGTATCAAGAATTAATCTGCTTTAATTTAAGTTATGGCATTAGAATAGATACTGTTGTATTTGGATCAGCTGTGCACTAGTTCATGGTGCATTCTTTTTTCATTCTCTGAATATGGAGGCTTGTCACTGCCAATTTTAAAATCAAATCGTCATTTACACTTAAAAAAAAATATTCAATATTTGCCTCTATGATTCATGACAATAAGAGTTATTTAATTGTAGACTTATTAAAAATTAATTATGTTTGAAAAAAATAAATATTAGTGGTAAAAAAAAAACTTATTTGAAAAAGCTGTTGTCATGTAGCGAAATATTACCATGATGATAATTAAAATGGTGTTTAAGTGGTCTTTTATTTTTCATTTTGGCACAGCATGATGCTTTTAAACATTAAAGTTAAATTGCAAGTTGGTCTGTTGCCAGTCATTTTCATTTTGTTTACAATAGACATGAGCAAAAATAAGGTCCTACAAGTCCAGTTTACATGATAATCTTTAAAGTTTCGGCTGTATTTTGTTTCAGTGTTGTGTATAGAGAGCACTTAAAATTGTTTGTCATTTCAGTTATTCCAAATTGTAGTACTTTTAAAGTATTTTTAACAAAAAAAGATTTTAAATTTACTTTTGTCATACATATCTACACAAATAGAAAACAAAATTGAATTTGATCAAGTGACTTTCATTTAAATGTTTTCAGCCACTTGCATATTTCATACATCTATAGAACATCTGTTTAAGCCTATTTTTGTTATAGTTGCTTAGATGAGATAATATTAAAATCTGAGTACATTAAGCTGCTTCTGAAAGCCTAATTTTGCATAATGTACACACTTTCAAAGATGAAAAAGTTTAGTTTTAGTGAGTTTTTTTGTGTACATGTTTAAAATAACTGTTTGACTGTCAAAAGTCAGTGACAGTACTGACTAACTGTCCTGTGTAACGTGTCCTCTGTATTGTCTTGCCTGGCTTTACTTTTCTTTCCTCTGAACTGCTTTTTTCATGTAACCTTTCATTCTTC
>JAQMCX010000032.1:17648125-17659925 GCA_029814765.1 Acanthurus leucopareius
ATATTTGCCTCTATGATTCATGACAATAAGAGTTATTTAATTGTAGACTTATTAAAAATTAATTATGTTTGAAAAAATAAATATTAGTAGTAAAAAAAAAAAACTTATTTAAAAAGATGTTGTTTTGTAGCGTAATATTGCCATGATGATACTTAAAATGGTGTGAAGTGGTCTTTTATTTTTCATTTTGGCACAGCATGATGCTTTTAAACATGAAAGTTACATTGCAAGTTGGTCTTTTGCCAGTCATTTTCATTTTGTTTACAATAGACATGAGCAAAAGTAAGGTCCTACAAGTCCAGTTTACAAGATAATCTTTAAAGTTTAGGCTGTATTTTGTTCTTGTTTGATTACACTGTCATTAATTTGTCAGTGTTGTGTATAGAGAACGCTTAAAATTGTTTGTCATTTCAGTTTCATATTCCAAATTGTTGCTAAGTATTTTTAACAAAAAGATTCATATCTACACAAATAGAAAACAAAATTGAATTTGATAAGTGACTTTCATTTAAATGTTTTCAGCCACTTGCATATTTCATACATCTATAGAATATCTGTTTAAGCCTATTTTTGTTATAGTTGCTTAGATGAGATAATATTAACATCTGAGTACATTAAGATCCTCCTGAAAGCCTAATTTTGCATACTTCACACTCTTTCAAAGATGAAAAAGTTTAGTTTTAGTGAGTTTTTTTGTGTAAATGTTTAAAATAACTGTTTGACTGTCAAAAGTCAGTGACAGTACTGACTAACTGTCCTGTGTCCTCTGTATTGTCTTGCCTGGCTTTACTTTTCTTTCCTCTGAACTGCTTTTTTCATGTAACCTTTCATTCTTCTGTTTGCCTTTGTCTCTGTTTGCATGTCCTTCACCTTTAACAAAAAAAATAAACCTCATTCCATCCTCTGCATGCTGAGTGGGTTTCTCTGTTGGCATCCTCTGTTTGTTTTTGAAGGGAGGGTTTGGGTGGGACGGAACCTCTCTGTTTAGACATATTCACAACAGCTCCTATCCACATCAGCTGGCCTGTTTTAGTTTCCAGCTGCTTATGAGGGTTTTATTTCAGCTCAACTCGACGGCCCTGCCTGTGTATATTCTGACTTTAGGTTTTCAGTTCATTTGAGGTCAGAGGGACTTTTGCTTGTAATGCTCCGGTGCTTTTTGAGAATAATTAGATATGCTGTTTTGCTTTACTTCTTCTAAATGTTTTCCTCTAAAGGCATAATATTATAATCAGATCATGAGATTTTGTAATAAGCTTCAAATAACTGCTAAGAAGTGGTCAAAGGAAGGACAGCTGATGTTGTTTATCTTGTTTCATCCTCCCAATCACCAGAATCACCAGACACTATTTAGCCAGTTTCCTGTTATGGAAAATCTTTTCTTTTTAATAAAAGAAGAGCAACACGAAAGATAAAGCAAATACAAAACTCTGCAGAGTAAAGCAAATGCTAATGACTCAGCAAGTAAAGCCTCCCATCGTTCCAATCAAGTACATAACTCTTGATAATTCTTGATTCATTGTTACTACACTACACACAGGACTTTCTGTGGTATGGATAGAGATGATAAAGTGTTCAAAAAATCAAAATGGAGCATGAGAAATTGTCTCTACAGGGTTTATGGGTTGCTGATCATGCGATTTGGCCACGATATCATTTTCGGGACAGCAGAGCCTTTAGAAAACATGTCCTTTCTCTCCTGCCGTTGCCTGTCTGTAGGATAATCGAGCACTGATGATGATCGATGAGTTTGCTGTGTCCCACCAGCTATGGGTAAGGCCAGTGTGAGGCCGGATCCTCACCCACACACTGTGGTGACTTTTTATTTAGAGTATTTGGATTTGGGTTAGTGATCTTAATTCTACATTCTTTACTGCATTTTCTGGCAACTTAAATACACTTGGTGAATATCTGTTCTAACACACACTCACACATCTGTTTGTGTGTGCTTTCTTGTAGCAGTATGGGTGATACTTTTCTCTTTACAATCACATTGATGGTGTTGTACTTATGGGGTGTGCTTCTTTAATACCTCCCACCTCTGACTAATTTACAGTCACAGTCTGAGAATGTTTGCCCTGTGTTCACATAATTAAATTCTAACATTTGGTTCTGAAATTGAAACTTTATTTGATTAAGCATAACTTTGCCAGATATTTTTTGTGCAAAAGCATAGTTGGACTATAATTTTTAACCTTGCTCCTTTAGGTCAGAGTAGAGCTGTTGTTTACAGCACTCTGGAGGAATAAACCAGATTCTGCTCAATTGGGCAGAAACAGGCAGAAAGAGAGCTCAAAGTGTCTTTTTGAACTTTTAAGATTATAAAATGGATTTACTTTTCACTTCAGCCTGGCTGCAGCAGTGAGCCATGAAGAATTCAACCTGTTTTGAAAATAGTCTTGAATTAGTCTCCATTTGTTGACTGCTTACTGGAGGAAAAATGTAATTCACTTCATCACTGATGAAAATAGAAAAGGAAAAAAGGAAAAAAGTGATGAAATAACTAAAAGAACCGGAATCTAGTGAGTGCTGGGTTTAGTCTAAGGTTGAACTGAAAACAAACACACACCATCAGTACCTGCGGTTGTTTACTGGTGTATGGTGTGTACTGTATTCTGGCGTTTTGGGGCAAATAAACACAAAAGATTTCTCAGTCAAACCTCACTTGAGTAACATAACATAAATGTGTCAAATGATTTTTTAAGCTTCATTTGAAAACCTCAATAGAAGCTTTGAATGTAAAAATAATTTGTACAGCCTTCCTGCATTGCCTTCTGTTTCTCTGGTAGAAACACAGTTCAGCACCTACACAACATAAAACAACAAAGTTAGTGACTAGCTGGTGATGATCGTGGAGAATTAAACAGCTATAAAAAGCCACATCAAGTCATTTCACTTTGGAGTTGAACGCAGAAAAGAGTTTTAGAGGAGTCATTACTGACTTGTCTGCTGGCCAGAAGCTTGACTCCTAATGGATGCTGTTTCTGAATATTTAAATAGACCATTGATTCCAGTTTACCATACCAACAGAATTAATTGGTAATATGTCAGTGTTGTGGTTAGTTTGTTGCGCTGCCCCCAGAGGAATAATACAGTTTAACTATTACTAAATTAAAAGAGTTTTTGTTTGTTTTTTTCACCAATTTTAACAGCCGACAGTGTTAAGAAGGTTGATAAACAACAAATGGACAAAATGGAACCACAACTTAGGGGTATTAAGTTTAAAAGACATGTAGCTGGGCAGAAAAATTAATAAAAGGAGATTTTAAAAGACATCATTGATTTCAGTATTTTACTTGACCTGCACGAGACAGGTTAGAAATCAAACTGTCACAGGAGAAGAAGCTGAGATGGTTCCTCTTTGTTCCTAGCAAGAGTAAAGCTAAAAAAAAACTAAATCCTTCAGCTCCAGGTAATGCATTTCCCATCTGTCTCTAACTCTTCACCTCTGCATTTAAATCCTCACAGGTTTTCTGTGTTTGTGACTTCTTCAGGGTTTATTTGGCAGCATTTTACAACAGCTTGCACAAGCTGTCCAGCATAAACCATGACTAACTAATCTTCATAAGTGAAATCTTTGGAATGGGTGTTTACTTTTAATCACTAGTGTTGTACATTTCTCGGATAATTAGCAGGGTGAATGTGGGTATGTGGGTGAATCTGAACTCCAGGATCTTAGTATTTGTAAAATTTTGGCTGCAGTTGTTGAACACTTGATGATATCTGTGTGTGTGTGTGTGTGTGGTATGTGTGTTTGTGTGTCCCCCCCCCCCCCTCATGGCCATACTTCTATAGGAACCAGCCTTTGCCTCTCCTTTTTCTCCTCCTCCTGAGCCTCTTTTTCATTCGTCTTCCCCTGATGAGACAAGCAGCCAGGTAGGAAGATGCATCAGCTCCAGCTGCTTTTGCACTTGGCTTGCTTCTCCACTTCCAACCCTACTTTTCTGACATCTGTCATCCATATGTAAATCATTGTCATTGTTTTAATGTGCAATTTCATTATTTGATTCAATTTACTAGTACTGGTGTGGTTATTAGGCGCTACATTCTTTCATAATTGCAAACCCTTCATCTCCAGACTGCACTATCTGTCCCTCAGCTGCAGCCATGCTTGCATAACAACTACAACAAGTGCTCACAATGATCAGTTGCGCTCTGCAGGCCTTTGTGGCCGCCCTGCTCCTTTTTATGCCACAATATGTTCATCCCCATCCCAAAGCTTTGTCACTGTGCTTATGAGGTCAGCATGGCAGCCCCAGCAGCTTCTAATGCCTTCGCAGAGCTTTGACCTTCCCCATCATCTTTTCATTGTTATCTCTAAATCCTCATTCTTTCTTACCTTCTTCATCCACCACTCTGGTTGTGAAGGCCACCAAATCTCCCAGACCCATGCAGGTGGATGAGAGACACCCCTGGAGACGGAAGGTGACTCTGTCAATACTCATGCAGTGCTCTGGCTCATCCCCCTATCCCTCTTGCTAGAAACAGCCTTTTGATCACACGCACACACACACACACACACACAGACATGCACACATTCATAGCAATGGTGTTTCAGTTATGTGCTACTCTACCTCTGAAAGACTTGTGGGATTTTGTGTTCTTGGGTTTTTGTTGTCTTCATAATTTTAAATCACCATTTTTCTGAAATCTTACAAAGTAATAAAGTCAAGCATCCAGCAGATATAAAAGGACACCATTTATTTATGTGTGGATGTTGGTAAACAGCGTGTTTCCAACACAATGCAGGGATTCATGTGCTTCTTGTGTGTTAGTTTCTCCCCTTGGGTGTGGTTGCTTTGCTGGGCTACTTGTCTGTGTTGATGTTGTCCATCATGTAAACACTTGATAACCGTTAAAAACAGTTAACGGAAGTGCAAGGTGCAGTCCGGGTTTTATTTTGTTGTTTGGAGGTTTTGAGGGTTTTTTTGTCTTTTTGTTGTCATGTGTCAACATACTTTGTCTCCTTCTGTTCAAGCACCTAAGTCATCCCAGGAGACCTCTAACCAAATGAGTGTTATAAACACAGTTTGATTTAAACTGACTCCTGGAATACATCAAACCTCACAGTCTGATGATAAATTACAGTGCATAAGTACCCAGAGGTTGAATATTCCAACTTTTTGAGTGTAACTGACAGGAACTTCTCTCTTTTCTCAGAGAATACCTGAGGTTGAGATGGAGTCCCAGAGCATCGAGGCTCACATGTCCATCCAGGACAGAAAACAGCTGATTGTAGCCCAAGAGGAGGCCTGGAAGACTAAAGGCCAGGGAGTGGCAAATGACTCCACCCAGTTCACTGTGGCTGCACGCATGGTGAAAAAAGGTCAGAGCGCATCAGAATATCTGACAGATAGAATATCTGTTAATGAGAGAACAGCAAAATGCTGTTGTAGAAGGAAAAAAATAACAACATCAAAAACTGTCTATTTTCTCATTTTGTCAAATATATACTCATAAAACAACATAATCAAATTCACAGTAAGTGTCAGCTTCACAATAATATTGTCCTCGCTGGCATAACCAATGACGGTCAACTGGCACGAGGCGTGCCAGCAGATTAGCACGCTATCGGTTGTGGCAGTTCAGCTCGCCCTGTCAGTCACCCCCTGACCTACAGTCTGTTGAGACGCTTTGACCTGCATACACCACACATTATGCTTCCTGATGTGTAGCAAATGAAAGCTCCCACATTTAAATAATAAAGGGTCCCACCTTTATCTCACTGTGTTCATTCCTCTGAATCAGTCATTAATAAACATATTGACCTGTTCTGTAGTGTGAGCCAAGGCTCTAGAAACATCACAATCTTTGTTTTAACCTATGAACTTAAACTGACTAATGAGTTTTTACACATTTTCAATAAAAACCATGTCATGCCTGTTTGTGTTTCTGTAACAGGGTTGGCCTCCCCCATTGCCCTGCAGTCACAAGTGTCATCTAAACTCAAGAACAGCAGCCTTGCCATCTCCAAACCCCAGGAAGGTCAGTTTTTTACTTTTAATTCCCTCTGTGTCTATGTTTCATTCTCTTTTGCCTCCCACCACTCTCTCTGGTTAACTGTGGAGTCTCACTGCTGTCATGTGGAGCAGTTTCTGTTTGCTTAGATGAATTAATGAAGACCAGAGGGCTCAGCTGCTGCTCCAATCTGATTTGGATTTAATGACGTGACTGTGTGCTGTCCTCGTCTGTCACCAGACACACATTTTCCAAAACAAATTCTGCATAAAGAAAACAAACTGAAATGTCTTTAACTTGGGTAGATGGCTCGATAATTGTGTAATCGAATTTCTGAGTCACTTAGTTGACAATTTGTCTATTGATGCTAAATTAAGATTTTGAAATAATTTTGGTATCAGATCTTATTTAACTGATTGTTTTTTGCTTCTCTTTCAAAAGACATGGAGGAGATGTCTGATAATGAAGGTTCATTTTTTTATTTTTTTGGTGTTGCACTGAAAGATTTGCTCATTATCATCATCACCAAAGATTACAGATCTCATCAACACTAATGTGGCTGCTGTTGCTGTGAGACTTCTATTATGCTGTGAAAGCCTAATAGAATATAAACCATGAGATGGTGTTTCCATGCATGCATGAGTCCGAGGTGCAGGAAAACATCATAATAGCTGTTAGCTGTTGTTAAAACGCCTGTGACTGACAGCTGTGGCAGTAAACAAATATGTTTAGAATAAATTAATAGCAACTGTATGCAACAGTCCATTCCCATTGTTCAAAGTCATCAAGAAGCATCAGTGATGACAGTTTGGCTCTGAACAACAGAACCTCAGACCGTCTGCCTGTTCAGAGATCTGTGCTAAAATCAAACACAGTAAATTTATGGCTCTAACAGCTGTGTCCATGTCTGTGTACGTGTGTGCATGTAGAAATCAAGGCCATACCAGATCTGAACCTGGAGTCAGACATGAAGCTGGACAAACTGGAGTCATTCCTTGGCAAGCTCAACAGCAAAGGTCAGTCTTGTTCAGCACGCTGACTAGTGACCAAATAGAGAATCAGAACTGACACACTGTTGGAAAAATGACATCTGTCACAATGTTATAACAATACAATCAATTATAGGTTTATATACAAAAAAGTCTAAGTTATTCTAATGTGATGTTAACTTGAGACTAAGCTGAATTAATAAAATGTCTTCTTTATATTTCATTTCTTATTAGAACATATATATGTGTCACTTTTTTTCCAGTCAGATGTTGAATGTGTTTAGTGACCCCTGTGCTTACTGTTGGTAACAGCAAGCAAGTTTTAACAGTCGCTTTCAGACATGCACCATGTTATGTAAATATTATTGCAATTTAATATGCCTGTCTAATGTTCGAAAAAGTATCAGAGTCACTGAAAAACTCATTAAAAGAGCTACAGTAAGATGTCCGTGTCCCTTTCAACACTGCATTAGTCTGAATCAAAGGCATTTGCATTGCTGCAGAGGCTGCAGCAACACAAGGTTAAATAAGCAGAGGGACAGATTAAATGTCTTGATCAGCCTTCATAAAGTGCTGTAATGGAAAGATAGCTTAATTCTCATCTCTTGTGCACAGAAATCAGCTTAATAAACCTCCCGTAGCTGGGAATAAATCAGTTCTAAGCCAATTTTTAGTTGTTTTTTAAAATACCCACAACCTCCCCACAACTTTTCCACATTCAACCACAATGACAAAATTACCTTTGTCTTTTTTGCAGATTATTAGCAAACTTAACACATTAGATCAAATCTACCTATGCAGCAAACTATGTCTAGTTCGTACATTTACTACATCTTATCTTGTGAACCCTTATGTATGTTTGCAGCCAGTTTCAGGTTTATGCAGTAAAAGATACACCCTATCATAGAAATGGCTTTTCCTCAGAAAAATTAGGTTTAATGAAATAAACATCTAGAGGACTTCAAATTAAAATGTACTTGCACAGAAGTTCTTTTTTTAACTAGCTTAATGTAAAATTTTCTCAATCAAAAACAGCTACAGTTTTAATTTGATATGTATTCATAAGTACATAAATACATAAATAAATAAGCACTTCTCCCTACATTCTTTATTAACACATGAGCCTGGTGATACTCGCGGGCTTTGTTTTGTAGCAGAATAAATGAATCCTGGCCATTTTAGGATTCTGACTCAGCCTCGTCTTGTCCCTCCCCAGCAGCTGGAATGCCAGAAACAACAATCTCAGTTACAGAGAAGAAGGTAAAGGAAGTGATGACCCTTGAAGATGAAACCTTTTCCAAGTTCTACCGCCAAATGGAGGAGAACCCCATCATCACCAACAAGGTGGAGATAGATGATGACTTCGATGCCATTTTCGGACCCCAGGTGCCAAAGTAAGTTCTCACTGCCAGAGGTCATTTTTAAGTGACAACCCAGACTCTTTGTGAGACCCCACCTTTTCTCTGTTGTTACATCTAATCGTCACCTCTGATGTCTCCCCAGGCTGACCTCAGAAATGGTGCATCACAAGCGAGCAGTGCGCCCGACGCGTAATGTCCAGGCGTCCAGAAACCCTCTGAAGAAGCTGGCTGCAAGGGAGGACATCAGACATGAGTACACAGAGCAGAGGCTCAACATCGGCCTGCTGGAGAGCAAGAGGATGAAGGCTGAGAAGAGTGAGTGAGGATGGATGAGAAAAGTGGAACAAGTGTGAGCTGAAACATTTAGGGATTCAACATGTGACCTTCTTCTTTAAATTAGCTCTAAATTAGACAATAAAATCAAGTATAATTCTTGATCATTTTTACATTGTGTTCGACTAATCAATCATTGTCCAGTCTTTTCTAACCACATCTGAATTTCAGATGTTTTAAAAATATGCAGTGTTTATCTGTCATCTTGTTTTACATTCATGTGAGACAAGGTGCTTGTGAAAATGCATGAGCTTGGACGTGCCTTTCCTGACGTGTCCTTGCAGAAATGCAACTACACACTTCCTTTTTGTGATGTATTGAGTTCTGTTCTCATCTTTCTAACTGCCAAGTGCAATAAATGTCTGCTTTGTCTTTGTAATGTTCGCAAAAAAAGATGTATTCCAGTGTTTGAACCAAAAGACTCCCTCTTTTACTGCAAAAAGACAGTGCAGAACATACTTCTTTTTGTCAATTACAAAATGAATCTTCACTGGTACACATTCTCCAAATTGTCCCTTCATCCTGTGAATTAACCTTATGAAGCTTTGGGACATATACTGACCTACATATGGGACTGGAGTCAGTTTCCTGTCATTGTGCAGTCCAGTCCTCAGAAGCTCAGTGTTGTTTACAAGCTGGACACAAAGTCGATGTCATGTCACTCCTGTAACTTCCATCTCCTCTGACTGCAATAATAAAAACACTTAAACTGTCTGCCTTGTTCTATATTTGTTGCGGTCATGGGAAGACCTTTAGTGTTGAGCTTGAAAGGTCATTCGCACATTAGCTGTTGCGTCCTCTGTGTATAGAGGCAATGTTATGACTGAATATTGTGTGTTATGACTGTTCCTTTGTGTCTAATGTCCCCTCTTTGTGCTGCTCTGTTCACTGCAGTGAGTAAGAACTCTGGCTTCTCTGACGTTGCTCTGGCTGGTCTGGCCAGCAAGGAGAACTTCAGCAACGTCAACCTGCGCAGCGTCAACATCTCCGAGCAGATGTCCAACAACAGCGCAGTGCCTTACAAGAAACTCATGCTGTTACAGGTCAAAGGTCAGTTAAAGGACCCATCCAACACAAATAGGTGCACTTGCATCACAACGGGCTCTTTATCGTCTTTTTTTAGTTGATTGCACCATGATTTTAACATTAAAACATTAAAGCATTTGTGTAAAGTCTGGATAAGACTGACTCTAATAGGTGCAGAGTAAGTGGACACTGATGGATAGAAAAGTACAAACCTCTTTCACAAACTGTTTATATAATATCAACAATTTCATTTCTACATGTCTTTTTTTTTTTAAATGTGTCATCAGTAGCACTTGACAGTTATCCAGCAGGTCTAGATCTCTGTTCACAGTTTAGGCTAACTCATGATCCATTTGGTTTTATTCCATCCGTTCTGCCTGTGGGTGGATTGAAACCCCTCTTGTTGAAAGGAAACAGTGCAAGGCCCTTCTCATTGACATGCATGACTCACATTTACAAGCAAATAGCTTTTCTGGTTCTGTGAATTTGTTTAAAAGAGGTACAGAGAGCAGTGAGAGCCTGGTCCACTATCACAATGAAAATAAATAAATGAATAAAACTGCAAGATATGCTTGCAACGCAATGAAGTGATGGGAAGGCAAATATGGGACAATGTTACTTTTGCACATGTGCAACTGTGCCTAACGTGTGTGTTTTCATGTTGAAAGATGAAGGGAATTTTGCTCACATTACTTGCAGTAGTTTGACCACAGGATCATTTGCGATGGGCATCTACAATCATGCCAGCAACTCAGAGGCTGTGGTCAGGCACAGCAGTTCTGTGAGCTAAATGGTGCAATCAACATGCTAACATGCTTACAATGAAAGAGCTGACATGAAAATGTTGAGCAGGTGTAAGTGCTATGCTCACCATTTTAGTTTAGCAGTAAGCCCAGACTGATGTGACTTTCTTTAATTTTGCAGGAATTTTGTCATAAACCAAAATAGAAGACAGATGTTTCCGAGATGAAAACAGTCCTCTAATGCTGCGTCACTAAGAATTTTTTTTATTTGCTTCTAAACTTAAAACTGCTGTTCAAAGTTCTAAATTTTCTCCATTCAAAAATTAAGTTATTTTTTTTTTTTTTAGTGTTTTGTTGTTTTTATATAATTTTTAGTCACAACTCATGCTGTGCACAACCTACTCAACTATTGAACTGCGGCCCACCGGCTGGGAGCAGCAGGTTAACACATAGCCTCAGAGGATGCTGCTTCAAGCATGTCCTTTCCAGAGGATATCTAAAACGGGAGACGAGAGTCAGTCTATTTTGGTGTCTTTGCAACTCCTCCACATGTCTGCTGGTGACAGCTGTGGCTCTAAATCATTCTCACCAGGTCAGCTCACACCGTCCTGGGCTGATCCTCTCCTCTAGTTCCCCACTGTCTGTTATCCAACTGCACTAAACCACAGGTACTACTTTGTTAGGAGGTTCGCTGTCTCAACCTTAGTGATGCACCCTAAGGCCTTAAATGTGAAATTAGATAAAATAATTTGCTGTTAGTTGTATTTTGCTCTGGCTACATTATTTAATTGAAAATAGAGGTTTCTAATAAGAAGGGGAGATGCATATACATACATGTCCAGATCAAATAGTAACAAAGTGATGCCTGCTCACCCTTTGTATGAGAATCAAGACATTCTGACAGTGATTAAGCTGTCACTGATAAGCCACCTGTCTTTATTTTTTCCTGCCTGTGTATCAACAGGTCGGCGGCATGTCCAGACAAGGCTAGTGGAGCCTAGAGCTTCCTCTCTGAACAGCGGCGATTGTTTCCTGCTCATCACACCACACCACTGCTTCATCTGGACCGGAGAGTTTGCCAACGTCATCGAGAAGAATAAGGTCTGGCTTTCAAGTGCTGCAAAATAACATGAACAATTAGAATAAGTTTAAAGTAAATAGTTTGGGTGGATTTGAATTTGAGTCAAATCAACACAGGTTGATGTTAGTGTGCTGCTAAGTAGGGCAAACGTCACATGCAGAGTGTAAACAGTACTGGGAGGAAGCTATGATGGCACAGAGCAGGAAGACGTGTATGCTGACAGAGAGGAAAAGGGCTCTGTGTGTGTGTGTGTGTGTGTGTGTGTGTGTGTGTGTGTGTGTGTGTGTGTGTGTGTGTGTGTGTGTGTGT
>JAQMCX010000032.1:17665328-17715551 GCA_029814765.1 Acanthurus leucopareius
CGATTAATTTCGATTAATTAATTACAGACCCTATAATTAACGCGATTAAAAATTTTAATCGAGTCCCACCACTAAAATAAAGTGAAAGTAACAATAATTCAACTAAAATACAACTAAAATGAAAACTCTAAGTTCAAACCAACTGACTGACTTTTTTAACTTATAACATTGGTCGGAGCAGGACAGGTCATCGTGAATCATCTGCTTTCTTTGTCCAGTTTTGTGGCTAAATTTGTGTTGGCTTCACTTCTCTTCTGTTTGATTTCAACTCCCTCCAGGTTCAGGTCCAGCAGGGTAAAGAGCCTCCATGTTTCCTGCAGTGCTTCAAAGGAGGGATGGTTGTCCACTCAGGGAAGAGAGAAGAGGAGGAGGAGAACTCACAGAGTGGGTCCACATCACTGCTTTCAGATAGTCATCAATAAACACAAACACAGTTTGTTCTCTGCTGCTGTTTCATCACGTTCTCTAGAGGCTTAATTGGAAGTTAAGTCTGTTGAGAGGTCCATATTTTGAGTTTTTCCTTGATCTCTGACAATATTAAATAAGTAAGAATTACATCTTAGACTTTGATTTACAGCTGTAATTGCTATGAACACAACTGTGTGCATGTGAGCATCAGCTAAACGTCCTAAAATGTGAACTCACTTGTGCGTTTTTCTCCCTGACCTCTTGCTCTGGCCCTGTTCCTGTTCCCTCTAGATGACTGGCGTCTGTACTGTGTGCGAGGGGAGATGGAGGTGGAGGGCCACCTCCTGGAGGTGGCCTGTCACTGCAGCAGCTTGCGCTCCAGAGTCTCGATGGTTCTGCTCAACATCAGTCAGGCTCTCATCTACCTGTGGCATGGCTGCAAGTCTCAGACACATACACGGGAGGTTGCACGCACCGCCGCCAACAAAATCAAAGAGCAGTGAGTGGAGGCTTGATTTTCTCCCCTTAAAGTTACCTGACGTAAAAAAATATGAGTGTCAAAATTTTATTCAGTTTTTCCCAAACAATCACACAGATCTGAAAACTTAAGCGATTATTTTAGAAAATGTGTTGAGATCCTGTAAAACAGCTGTATCATTACTGTTACCATCAGTCAGTATTATACGTTCATCTTGGTGCAGTTGTCCCCTGGAGACAGGCCTCCACAGCAGCAGCAAGATGACCATCCGGGAATGTGATGAGGGAGCAGAGCCCACAGGATTCTGGGAACCCCTCGGCAGGAGGGACAGGAAAGCGTACGACTGCATGCTGCAAGGTGGGAGAACCAAAGAGTTGTGAAAAGATTTTTATCTCAACTGCAGTCAGAGCTGTGGACGGTGTCATTAACTATTTATCGTTTTGGTTGACCTTTGACCTTTTACCCTCTCAGACCCAGGAAGGTTTAACTTCACACCGCGTCTGTACCAGCTGAGCAGCAGCTCAGGGGAGTTTGTAGCTGTGGAGTTTCTCTACCCTGCCAGAGACCCCAAGCAGGTCAACTCCATGCCTTTCCTGCAGGAGGACCTTTATGCAGCCTCCCAGCCAGGTACACACACACATGCATGACTTATTGTACATGCAAACATAACAATATGTTGTCATTTTATGGTTAAGGTTCTCTTCACCATATTTAAAGATTATTAACAGAGCAAAACATCTTCTACTGACATTTCTGCTTTAATTCTAACCTGGAAGTTTGAGATTTTAAGCTCTGGTAGTAACTTATCAGTTCATATAATTTTTATACATGAAACACCTAAGCTAAACATACATTTCTCAAAGGGATTCTCAGATATGGGTTTTGATCTATTAGTGAAAAATTGAGACAAAAAAGTCCCAAGAGGAACATCTTGCAGTAAAAAAGAAAAATTTTGGTTGTCCAACACTCTTTCTAATAAACTGAGACATCTTTGGTATTTTGGAGAGAATGCAATAAGCTTTGCTTTATTTTTGTTTTAATCTCTCCTCAGCTCTAATGCTACATTTTAAGGTGTTCTAAAACAGTTTTTAGTTGAGCTAAAGCTTAATGTAAGAATACCTTATATGGAAATCAGTAAAATTTCTGCAATCATTGGGGAAGTGATTTTGGTCACTAGGGGAAAATAGTGCAGCTAGAAATTCTTATAATATCAAAGATCAAGAGTTTTTAAGAGTTTTCATGTATTTTTCATTAATCCTCAACTTGTAAATCTAAAACTATTTTCTCCCAATAAATTAGTTGCCTGAAGCTGATGAGCAGCCACATATAAAAATGTCCTCACCATGAAAGTCTTGTTTTCTTCCTCTGATGTTCAGCCCTGTTCCTGGTCGACAACCACCATGAGGTGTATCTGTGGCAGGGCTGGTGGCCTCAGGACATTGAAAGCACCGGCTCTGCCCGAATCCGCTGGGACTCAGACAGGAAGTGTGCCATGGAAACTGTGCTGCAGTACTGTAGAGGTACTCCACTTCATTCTTCATATATTGTTACTGCCAGTGTAACATTTTAAAATGTTAAAGTAACCCCACACAACAACATTATACACAGTGTTGCTGTTTTCCTTCAGAAAAGAATGAAAAGAGGCCTCCCAAAGCGTATCTGGTCCACGCCGGTTTGGAGCCACTCACCTTCACCAACATGTTCCCCAGCTGGGAGCACAGAGAGGACATCGCTGAGATCACTGAGAGGGTGTGTGGGTGAAACATTTTATCTGATTACTCCTAATTACATCATCTGATATGAGCCACTGTTTTCCACAGCCATTAGTGTCCATACTGTACTGAAACATGTGCAATTATTGTGCAAAAATAATCTTTTTTCTGGACTACTGGTCAGTCCAGGTCCAGGCCATTATACCTCTTTCGTTTTTCTAATTGCATCTTTTATCTACTGTGTACTGCTTTAGGTGCTTTTAGTGTTGGAAACATTATATATTTTTCTTGTGTGTGTGTGTTTTCAGGAGGCAGAGGTGTGTAACCAGATTATCCTGGTGGAAGATGTGTTGGCCAGGCTGTGTAAGACCACATACCCTCTGGCAGATCTTCTGGCACGGCCGCTGCCTGAGGGCGTTGACCCTCTGCGCCTGGAGGTCTACCTGTCTGACGAGGACTTTCAGGTAATAACAGATCGTCTCTGATGTTACTTTAAAAATGCTAAATGTTTCTTTTTAACACTGATAAATCCACAATGACAACCACATACACTTATTAGATATTTATTATATATCTGTTGTGCATTGTGCAACAGACTGTGTTACTGATGCATCATCGATCACAAGGGTTCTGCACAAAACTAGTGAAAACACAGGCAGGTTTGCTAGAAAGCACTGAGGTTCCTAATCTAAACCAGATAAAACACCTGAGCTAGTTTGGTAAAAAGACACTGTAGAGGGAGAAATAGTGCATTTGTTGGAAACTGTTTGAGGAGAGTTAAATCACATTTGGGACTTCATATTCTTGATAGGAGAACAGTGTGTGGGGGAGTTTAAATAACCACTGTGTGTTTGTGTGGTTATGGTAACATGTCACCAAGTACAACATTGTCACACACTAATGTGTTTTGATGTGTTTTTTGGTTTTAAACAGAAAATAGATCTTTACGGCCCAAAAGAAGAAAATAAACACAAGCTAAACTTTGTAGCAGATATAATTAGTTCTGGTCTTTTCACAGGTTTTTTTCACTCTAGCAAAATGTTTACTAACTCGTTTTGAACTCTATGCAACTTTAATCATGTTTATGATGTATGGCTTCAGGAAGGTTCTTGTTAGAACTTCCGTGATGTTTTATGAACTGACTGACTTATCTGTAACTATTTATCAATAATTTTTCCTTACGTTCATTGCTCTATTTGTTTTTCCTTTCCTCGAACTTCTCTGTCATCATGTTTCACCTTCCTCTATTATCGTCTTGTCTTTTATGAACTTTCTTTTTCATTCATTTCACCCTCCAGGGTGTAGAGGCTTATGGGAAGGTGAGTTATCTGACTTAAGCATGGATGGCCTGGACTTGTGCTCCTGTAGCACAGCATCCTCACTCATCTTTACCTTTATCCACTCTCTTCACACCTCCACCTCATCACTCTTCTTGATTTTCTCTGTGATAAAACATCTAATGTATGTTCAGCATGCCGTTCACTGATAATCTACCAGCTGATGCGGACGCTGGACTGAATCCAGCAGATATGAGCACTTTGAAACGGATATTGCTTTTGTTTTACAGATTAAAACTGTGTTTTAATCTCACTGATGCATGAGTGTGTTCTCAGAGGTTACTTCATGCAAGTGGCAGGATTTCTTAGGTTGAGATCTTCCACAATGAACTCTCATGTGAGCCTGACTGTTTCTTACTCACTGTGTGCATGGCTGCTCCCACAGAAAGCCCTGGACATGACCAGAGAGGAGTATGGGGGTTTGCCTGGCTGGAAGCAGGTGAATTTGAAGAAAGCCAAAGGACTTTTCTAATTGTGTGAAACAGAGAACTGACCTAAGGACAACTGGAAAAGCAACCAGGAGGTTGTTGTCTCCTCCTTCGGAGAGTCCGGCTGCCTCTCCTGGTGTGCTGAGAACAGATGAAGGGAGTGATGGTGGTGTGAAAGAGATGATGGAGATGAGCCAGCTTCTTGTGCCACAGATATCCCTCCCATCTGCTTTTTGTATTGGTATTATGCTTGTGTGTGTAGGAGACAACTGTAGGTGGAGGGACCTCTGAGTCAATGTGTTTATAGTTTCTCATTAAAATCACTCTGTTAATGTTTGTACATATGTATCATATGCAGGACTGTTACATTGTCAGCTATGCAGCCATCTGCTAAAGTGGGGGGGAGACCTTTCAGCCTGTTTAACACCCTCCACTTCAGACTCTCCACTATTCTTATATGCTTGTGCATTACAAATAATTTATATTTATATCGAATCAATAGTCTTTTTTTGTACAAAAAAAAAGAAAAGCTTCATGAATATTAACTGAGCTGAAAATGATTGAATGAACTGTATAATGGATGTTAAGGAGGTTTGTGTCATATGTTAATAAATACTGGATATTTTAGAAATGATCCCTTGCTGTACAGTTCACCATTTGCAAATCAAATGTGCAGCTTTATTTTGATGTGTTTCATCATTGATTGTGATAGAAGAAATGATAAGTCTTGTTTAAAGGTAAAATGAGGATGAAATGTATTTGGTTTTTCAGTCCTACAGTGTATAGTGCCTTGCTTTGTGTACAGTTTATATAAAGATCCTAGTCTGCATTTTGAAGACTTTTTGTGATATAAAGAAGTACTAGAGAAATAAACCCTGAAAGTTGAATATCTTATTTCTGTTGCCTTTTGTTCTCTTAACCCAACATACACTTAAAAGTTTATCTTGGTAGTGTTTAAATTCAAGTGCAATATTAACTTCCCTTAAACTTTAATAAATTAATGTGGTTTGAATTCTCACATTGAATTTGCAGTATGCTTGCTATCCAGTAGAGGGTAGTATAATACTAATTTCTGTAGTCAAGAGCATACGGACATTAGTACACATTAAAGTCATGTTAGATTACTCTATTACGATCAATAAAAGTGAACACACTGTATAATGTGGTCGAATCCTGTCTGCTACAGACCGATTTCCATTTCTAAGGTAGACGGTTAAATATTGACTAAAAGAACTTATTGTACCAAAGAAGAGTCACACAGTAGCTGGGTGGTTACCAACGAGTGTGTTTGAGCTCCCACGAGAGATTAGGATATAAAAATAAATCTGACAGCTCAACAGATGATGTAAAAGCAGAGAAGAAAAACAGTAAAAAGCACAGAATTATTTCATATTTCATACATATACTACTACCACTACCACTACAACTATTACTACTACAATTAATGACAACAATAATAACTTTAACAATAATGCTAAAATTAATATTGTCTATTTTTATTGTTAATACTTTTGTTTAATAGTCAACATTATTATTTTTTATTGCTAATGCATTTGCCGCTGTTGGTTAAGGGTGACAGCATTTATAAACATTTTTTACAGGACTGACACAGCTTTTTTTATTATGAAAGAATCTGTTGTTTATTTTACTTTATTTTGACTGTCAAGAAAAAGAAAAAAGGAAATAATAAGAAATGTTACAATTATCTTAATACCAAAATGACACTTTCATAATGTTTGTTTTATTCAACCGACAGTCCAAACCTCTAAGTTTTGAACAATTCGTTAAAATGGTTAAATGATTGATTAAAAAGAGAGAAAGAAATGACATATTTTTGCACGAAAACAGAAAAAATGAAAAAACTTCAATTTTCTGCCAATTAACTCATCATTCATTTGCACTTGTTTATGTTAGCAGTTAATTGAAAAAAATCTTAATTTGTAAGAAATACCAAGTTTCCCTCTGAATTGCAGTAGATTCGTAGTTGAGAGTGGAATGAAAAAATACTTAAAAAATATAGCATCTTAAATGTATTCTTAGTTATTGATTAAATGTACTCTTTTGCAATACACTGCTGTACTGCATTTTGATGCATTTGAGGTATTAACAGTGAGGATTTTCTACATTTATTGACATCAAAGGAACAGAATACTTCTTCCATCACAGCTAAATAAGGTGTAACTCTTGTGTTTTTACTACAATAGTCACTTGCAAGAGATGTTTTTTAGTAATGTTATTTTGATTAAATTTAGACTGACTTAATTGGTCACTAGCTCCCTGCTGTTGATCAGATAGAGGAGTGGGGTGCGGATTTTTAACTTTTTTTGCTTGTTTACAAAAGAGATCATCATAAAAAAGTTTGAGAACCTCTTTTCCAGGCACATGAACAGCAACAAAGCCAAAGGTGGCGCTCAGTTAAACATAAGACTGAAGGTATGTAAATTCCCACTGTAAGACCTGACTGTATGAATAGAATCAATGCACTACTACTGGAAATGATGCTAAGTAAGTCACTTTGTCTTAATGTTAATCTCTTAAAAACACCTTTGATCACTGCTGCTCATCTGGGTTTTTATGTGCAGCAACAACCTTCTGTTACGTCTCTATGGCTCATACATGGCAGCTTCATGGACTCTGTCAAAGCCCAGTTACCTCGCTATGTGAAGTCACATACACACACAGGTGAAAACTACAATCAGCCGTCCAACCTGTCAAACCTCACAGCCTCATTTTCCAGGCTATCCTCCAACTCCACACACACATATACACACACACACTCTGAAAGCTCTCAGATGTTCTCAATATCAGCCTTTGGCCTGTGTTGAGGAACAAGAGCAATTAGAGGGGAATTTCATGCAATCACAGTAGAACAATATACACAGCAGGTTTCTGTTCATCCAACTGTTGCTTGAGTGTTGCTCAATATTTTAACAGCCTTACTGACAGCTGCCCCGAAACAGCAACCAGAGAAAGAAGAAGCTGCTGCCTGTTCCAAAAAGCTTGGCAAGGCTCTGCTTGGATCTCGCTGTTTTTCATCTGCTCGCCCTCTCTTGCATGCTAAGTTGTTGGAGTCGAAGTCTGTGCTGGATTATTCTGTTACACATGCCTCCTCTGAACTCTTCTGGCCTGCGAGGAGTCTGATGTGCAACACGGTGCGTATCCGCCCACCCGCTCCTCCACACCCACTCAGTGCAGCATGTTCCAACACCCTGCTAACATCCAACCATCTCCCTTCCTCCCCCCACTCTCTCTATCTCTCTCTCTCTCTCTCTCTCTCTCTCTCTCTCTCTCTCCAGGAAGACAGTAGGATGTGCAGTGTGTTGCTGAGCACACACTGTCAGGTGTGTGTAGTATCTCTGGGCCCATTTTGACTCTGAGCCCAGTTTCTGCACTGGACTCCAACCAGTATTTCTTTTGATACAATCCCTTTACAGGCTGCAAAGACATCAATGCAAAATACCCTGACACAAACACAAACACAAAAACACACACACACACGCACACAACCACCTGTACAGTAAAATCTATAAATAAACACACAAAGAGGCTGGTAATTATATTCCACTGTACAGTAAATCTTGACAACATCATCAAGATTTATTTTTAGCCTATTTTTAAAGATAGTGTGTTTCTGTTTTCACAGGCTGACTAGAACTGCTCATGACAAGCAAAATGACTTACATGTATAAATCGTTAAACTGTACCTTTAAGACCAGAGTTCAAAATAACACTGTATTTACATTTAAAAATACATAATCATCTTATCTAACAGTATATAAAGTAGTTACAGTTCCTCAACCAGGTGCAACATGAAAATCCTGCTTAATCTTTTACAAATAATAATGACAAAAAAATGAAAATAATATCATTTAATATTATCAAAGTGGGCATTTTGCATACTGACCTCTAAAGTAAGTCTTCATTTGTAATGTGCTATGTTTATATTGTATGGCTCCTCTTGCTGAAGTGAAGGATCTGAATAATTGAACTGAGCCATTAGCAATAAATGGAAGCTGGACAAAACATAACATCCTTAATCAGTATATGACAGCACGCCATACAGAGTCTCCGCAGAGAGCGATTACGAAGCTGCGCACCTCTGAAGCAGCGGCGGGAGAAGGTGAAACTGTAATGTTTGTGATTAATTATTAGATTATGCAAAGGGTAATTAAAATATCAGTCAATATTTACTGGGCCATATGCCACAGGCACTTTTACAGCCATGGCTCGCCAGTGAATTTTAATATCCCAAACAGGGGGTGAAAGGCACCCTTTGGCAGGTATCTCCCTAATGCTCTTAACCATCTGTCGACGCTCAGCCCCTTCCACACTAACACAGTGTTTTGTTTATGATAACAGTGTTAATTCAACACAGGCTTAGGTGCAAAGTGGCACAGTTGAGCTTTAGCACCATTTATTCCACAATATTTGCATTTGGCGGCTTGCCTGCCCAACAGCACTCCTCCCCTCTCCTCCTCTCCTCAATCCACAGAAGATGACAAGCAGCAAACAATGTGAGTCTAAAGAAGGCTTAGCACATATTCTTCTGCATGCTGTGTTTTCTTTTTGTTCAGAGTTTCTATTTATGTGTGGATTATCACTTGCTCTCAGCATCACAATGGATCTATGGCTTCTTCTTCTCTCCTCTCATCTCCTCTGCTCGTTCCTCTCCTCTCTCCCATCCTTTCATCTCTTGATTTTCATCCTTTCTTCTCTCCTTCTCTCTACTGATTTCACTCTGTTACTCTCATCTCATTTCATCTCCTCTCTCCTCTCCTTTTCTGATTTTTTTCCTTCCTTCTCTACCAGTTCCTTTCCTCCCCTCCTCTCCTCTCCTCTTCCTCTTTGGGCTGGAAAAAAACTCTAAGCCCCACACTTCCTGTCCAAAATCTAAGAAAGCCACTTCAAAGACCCGGGCCCAAGATGATTTATGGGAAATGAATTTCAGAAAGAAAACTTTTTCTTCTCTTTTCTGGTGCCCTGGGCTCTTAGTGGTAAGCTCTGCTTGTTAACCCAGATTTAGATCTCTACCCCGATGGAGACTATAAAAGTGGTGTGGATTTATATAATGTAGAGCACAGCCACGTGCCTCAGGTCCCCTCACACAGTGTCTCTCTCCTGTTTCCTGTCCAATTTAGATCCTGACGGTCACTTTTAAAGCTGGATGGAGGCCCTGCACCACATGGGGTACATCAGCACTGGAAGACCACACACTACAAAATGAAATCGACACAAATTCATATTTAATTCCACAGCTTTATGACAGAGTTAAACTCTATATGGAAAATATAAAGGAAGTCAAAAATAAGTTTTTGGCAGAGCTGCAACTAAGGATTATTTATTAACTGATTTATTTTTGACAAAATAATCTTGAAGTTAATGCCGACTTAGTAGCTTTTTCCAGAGCTATTAACTTCACCTCAAACCATGATGACCATGATCTTCCGTCTTGCCAGTTCCTGACGAATATAGGGATTGTCACAGCACTAAATCTTCTAAAATTGTTGCTTCTGTATGTGCAAAAAAGACTTCAGTGACAATGGCTTGAACAGAACAGAACAAGTGAGGATTAAAAAAACTTTTAAAAAATCCTGCCTGTGTCGTAATGAAGTTCATTATTACAACAGTTGAAATATTACAGTGTTTTGGGGTTGATTTTTCCAAAGGAGAAACAAGCTGCTTTATTTTACAGGTCTGTAATTTCTGAACAATATCCTTGTTATTTCCTCATAATTTCCTTTAAAGTAACTATTTACACTGGAACTATTAAAGGGAAAGCTCTTGGACAGAACTAGCCCACTGAAGCAAAAGTAAATGTTTATTTTTGTTTGATTTATTATTGTTATTGGAAAAAAAGGTCAGCACTTCAACACACAAATTTGTACTTTTTGCATGTGGAGCTTATCTGATGTGCACTGACTAAAAGACAACTGATTGTACTAAATTAGCTTGCCAACAGTGCATGATCCCTGGTTTTTTTAATTAGTGCCAAATGACAAAGTTCTGGAAATGTCAGTGGTAATTTTTGGAAATGATAGACTTTTAAAATACATCACCCATCTCCCCAAAAATGACTTATTTTTGACTTTCTTAAAATAACAATGTTTTGAACAGGGCAGTCAAGACACAGGAATCAAAGTTCAAAGACCACTGCCAGGTTTATTTTACCCCAGAAAAGATTCAGCAAAAACGACCTAACTAACAAAGTTATATTGCTCCTAAAAAAAGAGGTTAACAAAACATAACTTTATTGAAAAATGCCTTCTAGAGAAGAGAAGGTCAAACACTCTGTGGAAAGGGTTAAAGGTGTCCCTAAAAATGCTGAACACCCTCCTTCAACGCTGTTTGGTCAGTTTCAACAGCAGGTAGTTTTCACCAGTTTCCATACTGTGATTCAGTTGCTAAGAATACTCTCGATGATACAGCGGTGGAAGTTCACCACAACTTGAGGGGACAGATTGACCTTTCTTTTTTAGTCTCCTTTGAAAAGGAGAGATGATAGAGTGCTTGCTTGGACAGAGTTGAAGTTTTAAGGGTCCAAGAGAGGTCCTCAGAGATGTGAACAGCCAGCAACTTCCAGCTGTTGACACGTACAACCTCTGTCTAATTGACAAGGACAGATGTGTGTGTGCACCCTTTAGTCTATCATGCATTCAACCTGCAATTATATAAAACAGAGAAATGCAGCAAATTTTTACTGAAAAGGCAAAAAACTAGAGAATATGTTACTTTTTTGTGTCAAAATTGTGTCAAAATTATCACCAGCAAACTCTCTTAGCACTGAACAAGTGCTGACTTTTACTCTTTGTAGATTAATACAATGAAAAATGTTAGTATTTTTGTAACATGTATATTGGAATAAAGTTCTTAACCCTCCAATCCTAAAACTAGTATTCACTATGAGAAGTTGATGGAATTTCAAAGCAGATGTCCCATTAATCCCTCCATCCAGTATGAAGGAGGCTAACTGGTGTACTTGAAGATTCTGCCAATCACCGAATCAGTCAAAAGTATCTTAGTCCTTTAGAGGAGATCCCCTACCACGCACTTCACCATTAGGTGCAACTTTGTTTGTGTGTGTTTGTGTGTGTGTATGCTTGTGTGTGTGCGTGTGTTCACACTTCCAAGTGCGCAGCACACCTCCAAATTGAGGCCTTTGGACTGGAGTCAAGAGACTGCCCTCCCACTGCCACCTGGCATCATTACAGCCTCAGATCCTCTAATCAACACCAACAAACACACTCCCCTCCCTCCTCCCGCTCCTCCATCCATCCTCCCCTCCACCTCTCGATCCTGCGGCCCAGCCCCGGGTCTGGAGGCCTGCTGTGGAGAGCATAGAAGTGGATGTTTTTTTGAGAGGTGGGGGAGGGGGCTGCCAACCAGGTGGGTGATGATGAGAGCAGAGCCTGCAGACAGCATGCTGGGTGGTGGTGAAGGGATTTAGAGAAGATTTGGAGAATTGCAATTCAGTTCCCCTCCCATACGTGACGCTTGTGGTTGTTTTCCCTTCACCGGCTCACCGGAGAAGTTATTTTCTGCTAGACTAATTGACCAGAGGTGGATTTTTGGGAATTTGCAAAGCAGGAAGAGGTTGCTTGTGTGTCGTCTAGAAAACATGTGCCGCTCAGAACTTAAATGAGCTTGACATCAAACGTTTTTGGTCTGTGTTTGCAGGGAAAAAAAAGGAGGGTCAGGTGTATAATTTGAGACACACAGGGATCCAAACAAAAACACAAAAAAGCTGTAACCAAGAGGAGAGAGTGACTCAGCCTCAGGACTGTTGTTGCTCTCCAAAGCCCAAAGCTGGGGAAACAAAAACACTAGGCTTCTCTCTTTAGTTCAGATCCAATTCTGCTCCAACTGCCCTTTACTGAGTCTAAGAGTGATGAGGAGACAACATGAAAACTCTGGGGCCCCTGTGAGAACATTCCCATCACCGTTGTGGCACAGTCCCCCCCTCCCTTTGGTGACAAACAGGCTTATTTAATGCCCAGCCACCCCCACCCACACAAAAACACTTACATACACATCTACATACCCATATGTGAACTGGAGGAAAAGGTTCAGTGTGCTAACGGCTGGCTGCTGACTGAAACATTAATGAGTGGTTAACAAAAGAGGCTAATAAGGACTTACCTGCAGTAGTCACAATCTAAGTAAAATTAGTCTGAAAATAGAAGAGGATCGACATAGTTTGGCAAGCTGATTGGAATGAGACAACATGTGACCTACACCTGTCCTCTATGGCCTTTCGAACAAGGAGAACAAACATTTTTCCTGTTAACATGAGTGTTAAGAAAAGAGAAATGAAATGTAAGTGGTCTCCCTTTGCTCTCTTAGCAAGCATACGAAGGGGATGTAGCTCAGTGGTAGAGCGCATGCTTTGCATGTATGAGGTCCTGGGTTCAATCCCCAGCATCTCCATCACTCTTTGCAGCTTAACAAAGGAAAATCATCACTGCAAATGCACCAAAGTCATTTAGTTCCACTGAACAGGCCTGTAAATTGAGAACATCAAGGATAAAGGTAGATGGTATTTGCAGAAGTGCACACACACACTGCATATTACAGATGATTATCAGTGACCAGAAAATATGTACAGCCAAGAATTTGTGCTTAGATCTGTCTGTGGAATGATAATTGACTGGTACTGGAGTCTCAAAAGAACATAAATCAACAACAGTATTCATCATTAATCAATTGCTTGAGTACTTTACAAACAGTCAAACATGCTACTTCTCCAAAATGAGAAATTTGTCTGTCTTTCTTTCATTTCATTGGGAAGTTAATATTCTGGTGTTTTTTTTACTTTAAATCATTGCACAGCAAGGGATTTGGAGTCATCAGCTTTGGTTCTTGAAAACTATTTGACTTACTAAAGAAATAATTTTCAGTTGAATCTATAAATAATGGAAATAGTTATTTGCACACCTACAGGTTACCTCAACAACTCAAAAAAACTTGAACTTGGATTCCTTGGTGAAGAGAAGAGGTCTGTTTGTGTTATTTTACTGTGCAGGACGCCAAACTGTTCAGTTGCTTACAAAACTGTCCTGTTAAGACCTTGAAAACACCAAACCAACATTGAGAAAAAAGGAAACAGGAAAACCTAGGACTGCAATAAGTATGATAAATAGTTTCGAATGATGATAGCCTTTTCAGCCCTTGGTCTTTTGGTTTTGGAAAAAAGGAAGAGGTTAAGGGGGAAAAAGGAGTCACTGTATTTACAGTAGGTCAAATGGTGGATACAAGAGCACACAAGGGACTTTTCTGATGTGCTAAAAGCTGGAATTACATGAAACCTCCCTTTAAAAACCTCCTATCCTGTTCTTCATCCCTCCTCCAGTTGTTCCCCATCCTCTTTCTTTTCTTTTCTGTCTTTCTGTTGGCAGCAGGCTACATCATATACTGTTCTGCCAACTGTTTGACACCGCACCACTGGTCAGAGGAGGGCGGTAGTAAGCCAAGATATTCAGCAACGTGCCAATATATTCAGTGAAGAAGAAAACAGTGAGCTCATGAACATGGCCGTAAACAATACTGGAGTTACAATTTTTTATTGAGGTAGGAAATAAATTTTATTGTTGTAAACTAGCAGTTTATTTTCAGCAAAAATCTGCCAGAAAACTTAATTTGTAACAGTGGAAACAAGTGACTAATAATTAAAAGAGGTTCACCAGTTTATAAAGCACCTTATTTATCCCAAAGGTTTCTTCCTCAACTCCTAAAAAATATCAGGTTACTGTACATAAGTGTTTACAAGTGCTTACTTTACAGCTCAGTTGTTTGTGAGAAAGAGGAGTAAAAATCCATCACAGTCTCTGCACACAGGTGTAAATCCTACCAACAGTTTTTGAAATCTTGTGATTCCGCTGCCTCTTACACCCATCATTAGTCAGAGGGACTGGAGGGAGCTTTTTGATGAGTAGGGAGCCATCTTAATAACAAAACTGCAAATCCTGCTGCCCTCAACTCTGCACCTCAAGACAGTCTATAACCCTCTGAATTCAATCTTTTGTTAGTGGTTCTATTTCATTTATCTATTTAATTGTTTTCCAGAGCGATGGCAGTATTGTAGTGAGCATAGCTGCCTTTAGAACAGCTGACCTGGCTTTGATTACCAGCTATTATAGATAAGTGAGTTTTATTAAGCAAAGCGTAGAAGTGACTCAAACAATAAAAATTGTATTATAGTGTTAAATCCTTAATGCTCATGCAGAGTGTGTTTTTTAATGTGTGGCTGTATTCTATCTGTCATCACTGCAGCAAATTTGTTTGATAGTGTGTGAGCCAGAGGGTGAGGTTGAGAAACATCCCAGTAACTGCATAAAAAAAAAACAAAAAAAAAACAAGGTTGAGATTTGACTAAAGAAGTTGTTTAGATTTCCTCAGGACTCAGTAAACGAGTGGTGAAAAACTGTAAGAACACACGAGTTTTAACTGACTGTAATTCTCAGTAGAGTAATCACAAATCACAGTTCATGTCCTCTGGTCATGGTTTTGTGCTCTGTTTTCTGTCTAGTTTATGTCCTCTGAGCAAGAATTTTCATTCTCATACTTTCACAGTCTGTTTCTCCCTAAACAATAAAAAAGCCCTTTCCTCCTTTTTCACACAACTGGACTGCCCCACCCATACACACACCTCTACTTGCTCTAGCAGCCTGCGTGCTCCCCTTCATTTGGGTTAAATCCTGTATTTCCTGAGTTGTGACTCACCCTGCAATTGATAATTCGGCAAAATACATAAAATCCTTGTCATCATTTGTGTACAGCTTGTCCTCATCTTCTGTGATAAATTAATTAATTAAAAAAATGAATAAGTTGCTCAACTGCAAACCTGACAAACTGTTTTACTCTTGTGCATGCATACCTTTACCCAAGGAAATACAAAAATCCAGCAATGCCTGCAACCACCACACGCTTTTGGCATTCTTGCAATCTTCTAGTCTCCCATGATCATGTTAATGTGTGAGAGGAAAGCAAATAAAAATATTTTCTACATTCTGACAAAAGTAGTTTGTAGAACAGAGATTAAGATCTAATTTAATACAATTAAACCTAAACACCATGAAAACCTGTACAACTTAAGACTAAAATGGTACAGCCTTTCATACAGCTTTTACCCTTAATACTGTCTACACAGCTTTGCATCTTCAGCTTCATTTTTTGCAATGCTCCTGTTGCAGGTTGCTAGTGTCCTATTTTCTACATCCATATGGCCACAGTCCCAGTTTCACAAACACTTCGATCAAAGCTTTTCTTCATCAGGTGACATGTCTATATGTTGGCCTATATAACAGAGAGGTTTGGGGAAAAACACATAATCTGTTTTGCTTTGAGTGCACATAACACAGCTAATGCAAGCAGAAATATGACTTCCCAAACATTACATTGAAGTTCTAATTCACAGACTCAGCAGTGGTCAAATGAAGTCTTCACATCCATGAGGGCTTTCAAATGTTTATTACATCATGTTCTGATGAGAGTAACAATCATGGACCACTTAATGTTACCATAAGAATGCTCCATAAACACTACATCCACTTTATTGACTGTTAAGATATCAAATGACCCCTCATCTTTCAGTTTCTCCACCCGTTGCAGTTCTCAGAGCGATATACAGTAACTCTAACTTAAACCTGATCCTGTCCACTCCCCTGGCGTCCTCGGTGACCTCATCATCTCAGAACAATTCAGCTCTGCGTGCTACCTGGCTTGTTGTGCTCGCTGTAGCTCTGGCCTTCTCACAGCCTGATCACTGCTGTGATTTATCCTCTGTACCTGAGGGCCAGAACGCATAAATATATATTTAAAACCTGTAAACTCCTACCATCCATAAAAATGATTAAAGTGCCTATTTTGGTTAACTCCGTGCCCTCCCACCACAACTGGGTTTGATTTGTCTGTGTAAACCAGATGCAGGTGATGTTCCGTGCTCTCTTCCAGAGATGCAGTAAATCAAAACCAGGACGGATCTGAATCTGATGAGCTCTGCGACGAATCTGATACCCACTCAGGTCTTGGCCAGGACCTGTAGACATACCTATGGGCTTAGGACTATAGATTCCTCAGAGGCCTGCACTGTGCTGTCTTCACCCTGAACTCAGTGTTACTGCTCACAGTTTTATTACCACCTAGTAAGCACTAATTCAGCCAGGGACGCAAAATGATGCAAGCCAAAGCAATCCGCTGAGTGTGGGTAGCTTTTCATTGCATTCCCATTTACAAAATAGCTGTGATCCTGCGCTGTCAGCTTTAAAAAGCTCATCAGCCGGGGGGGCTGAGAAACAGTGTTGGGCTTGAGACAGAAAAAAATTAAGATTTTACTCATTTAACAGTACTGGAAATTCTTCCTAGAAGCAGTTAACTTGCTCTCTCAGAAGGGAGGATTTCCCAAAACTGAGGATGAGTTGATGCATTCCTGTCTTTTTTTTAGCTCATAAAAATTAAAAGAGCTGGGATATATTTACACAAAGTGAGAAAAATCTTTAATTTTTGTATTCACGTTTAAAGCTGCAGTAATCTTTATTTTGATATTAACAATGGAAGATGAATAGAATGGAAAATGACAATATGAATAATAAAGGTCTAGTTCATAGTGAGAAACACCCAGTTAGTCATCAAATAACTTTTATTCATGCTTAACTCTGTGAATTTGCTTAAGCATCATTTAGCTTGTTGATTTGGTTCTCAAAGTTGTTGGACTGAAAATTTAGCAGTTTTGCAGTTTTGGTTCACCCTTGATGCTCTCATTGACCTCATTTGCATTTGCTGACAACTGTGTTGTGTACCACACATGCCTGATTATTTTAGTTAAATTAACTGAATAAAGTTAAAGACTAGCTGGTAAAAACAGTAAATCATTTAGCAGCAAAAAGGCCAGACATTTTTCACAGAAGGTGAAAGATTCTAAATCAGAGAAAGGATGTCAAACATTGTTATTCAATTTATCAGCCAAACAGAAAAATGACTAAAATCAAATACAAACATGCTCAATGGCTGCTAGATTATTGAAAAATGTAATTATTTATCAAGGCCATAGCCATATTACCTTTATTTGTTGTTAAGATGTTAATGTTGTGTTAGCAAATTACACCAAAGTGGCAACAAAAAATATCATGGCTGAAAAAAGATTATTTAACTTCAGTCTAACAATGTGTAGAAAATTCCATTGATTATATCAATTCAAACAGCAATATGTTAGGGACAGGAGAAGCAGTCAAATAAAGAAAGTCTTGGAACATCTAGGAGGTTCAGTAAGTGTTTTATTTATTGCAACTTTACTTGGATGTTTGAGCTTTAAAAGCTGTTTTCACATTGATCCACTAAAGGTAAAGCTTTCTTCCCTAAAATCTAGTTTCAATATATGCGCACACAAGCATGATTTTGTGACATCACAACTAGTTTGAGAGCAAATCTGAATCCAGTATTCAACTTATTTAAATTTTGAGCACACACACACACACACACACACACACACATTCCCAAATCATATCAGCCAAATTATTACTCAAAGAAGAGTATTTTTATATTTCTGAAAACATGTCTGCAGGGCATCTTTAGCGTGTGCTGCTCACCTTGGATTTTGAGTCAGTCTAAATGGAGACATCCTGTTTCATGAGGGTGTCAGTCACAAATCATTAAGCTTGCAGGAACCAGGAATCCAGCCAGTATCAACATCCACCCATACAGAAAATTATTAACTATCTTTGTTTAAAAATCTTTAATCTTGAAACACAGTTTGTGTGTGTTCTTAATTCATTGTCCTCATTCATGCATTTGCTATTATAACATTTCGTCAATGTGTAATTAGATGTTTGCTCTGAGAAACGATCTGATGATATATCATCTACTGTAAATGCTATGCTGTCAGGTTAGGAAGAGAATAAGTCACAGGGATACATTTCCACAAACATGTCAGTCAGTAGAAACACTGTTTAATGAAAGATGACAGAGAGGACCCCTCAGGCAATAGAAGCAATAGCATACCCAAATTAACATGAGGATCATTCCAGTTGTCAAGCCTGTTCTTTACTTTATTGGTATTTTTAAGTCAAGATAAACCTAAGGAATGGAACCACCATTAAAACAAACAATGTTTCTGTTTTCTCTGGCAGAGAGTGGCTTTTCGGGAGGGAAAGAGAAGAAAACGAGCAGAAAAAAAAGGACGGGAAAGAAAACAACCACGGCTGCTTTTCTGGCAGGGGTGTGAGATGTGGTGGTAGGGAGCCGAGAGCGGTGCTTGTGCCAGCACATCCACATGTCATCTCTGTTTAGACACACCTTGGAGAATGTGACCTCTTTCCAAGTCTGACCTGGCAAGGGGTCCACAGTGGAGGGAGGAAAAAAAGCCCCGGATTGTGGCTAACCTGCGCCAGAACGCTGCCTCCCACTGTGTGCACCCATGCATATGTGTGCTCATGACTCACTTCACGGATGGCATGCGTGCATTTGCGTGTGGGTTTGCACATTAATGATGTGGGCTCTGGCACTTACTGGCTCTGGCTCCATTACTTTATTGTGAACCACTGGTGGGCCTCGTCACAGTGTCGCCACCACCGTCTTAGTGCAAAAAAGCCTCCTTTCTGCCAAATTAGACTTATGTTTCAGCAATGGTGACGCTTGTTGGGAGCAGAGGAGGCATGAGTGAACACACCCTGCCGATGGTTAAATTCTTGAGGGGGAAATCGTGTCAGAAATTAACCGTCACAATAGTGGATTTGAGATGGCAGCTTAGCAGAGAGGGGAGGGGGGGCTCCCATGGTGTCCTGCGGTTGTGGGAAGACAGTGAGAGACGAGGTGTAGAGGAGACAGGCAGGCAAAAAGGCATTCACCTGTGTATGAGAGGGATAAGGAAGCCGCCAGCCACACAAAGTACAGACACAGCAGAATCCTACTCCCTGCCCGCCATTTGGCCTCCGGCAGCGAGGGATAACTGAATTACAGTAGCAGCAAAAAGCTAATCTCACTTCCTCTGCGGGGGTCGCATGTGTGTGCACTTGTACGCCTGTGTGTGGAGTGTTGTGAGTGTTCGTTTGTGAGGCCATGTGCATTCGTTCAGTCTCAGCATGGATTTTGGAAAGCGTGTTATCCTGACAGTGAGAGTGTATGTTTACTAGATGAAGATAAAGGCTCACATCCAACTGTCCTGCAGGGACCAGAAGGTAAGGAGTAATGGAGGTGAGGAGGCATGCGATTGTCTGTGTGTGTGCATGTGTGTGTGTGCGTGTGTGTCCACCTGTTAAAGCACACCCACTGCTGCCATTCATCTTGACGAGCTGTCATCTAACATGTGGGTGAATCAGCTAGCATTTGTAAAGTCTCGGTCTCCGCCGATTTTCAAGAAACAGATGGAAAACAGGAAAAAGATTAAAAGAAAAAAAAATCTGATGTTCTTTGTGATTTTAAGCAGGTTTTATTTTGAATGTTAGATCTCATTCTAGTGGTTCATGGTGAAAAGTATGTAATGAAATGTCATGGTTCAGTAAGCTCAGAGGCATATTTAAAATCTCCAGAGCTCAGAACTAACCAGAGGAAAAGCTGAAACCTACAATGACTAAACAAATGGCTGTGGTTGCAGCTCTGCGTCTTTCTTCAGTCCACTTGTCTGTTGTAAGGACATTCATTCCCTTGCCACGGATCACTTTTCCTCTATTCCTGCTGTCCACTGCACTCTCACACCACAAACCTTTTTTTTTCTATTATACTGCATCTCCTTTTGTTTATTTACTAATTTGTTTCCATTGGACGAGACATAACTGACATCTTCAGTTGCCAAGAGATCTTTATGAGAACAAATTGCTTTAAATAGATCTAAAGACTTATGATTGGACTCTGTTCAAATCACACTAAATGTTTTCATCTGTTACTGATCCCAGCTGAGTCAACTTTGTCATCATCCCTAAATCATATTTAAAAACAGCAGTAATAATGTCGGTCCCTGCCTTAAGAAGAAAAATGAAATTAAAAGCTATGAGGCTGGCTCTTTTTTAGCTGAATGGTAACATTAGCATGCTATTATTCTCATAATAGCAATGCAACATACTGATGTTCACAGGCTTATCGTTAATTTTTATTAAACACTAACCATGACTGGAGAAGCAGCTGATTAAAAAAGTTGACTGTTCAAAATCAAAGTTCAGTTTTAGTGGTATAAATGTTTTCTTTCTAAAAATACTTGTTTGTAGATATTATCTTCATAAAACCTATAAAGTTTACTTGGTTTCACATCATATTTTTCCCCTGATCATCGATGCACCCCCTGCAGTGTTTCCAGCAGACCCTGCTTAACAGTTTGAGAACCACCGTACTGATGGTCCTTTCATCCTGAATCTGAACCCTGGTGGGTTTACCTGTACAGGTCATTTTGTTTGGCCAGGGTTGAAAGCTGTTATTTGTTTAGAACAGCAGGACTGCCTTGGAAAGGCTGGTCTCAGTCTGGCTCTTATTGTTGTTTGTGGTGTGAAAGCATACATGTGTGAAGACGAGTGCAGTGATTTTTTTCCGATCAATCAGAACATGAGAAGATGTTTAAAAAAAGCTGAACAACTCTCTATAGTTCAGCAGCTCCTCGGTGAACAGGGTGAAATCTTTCCCCTGCAATAGGATGATTATTTTTCTTTGTCTCTTATGATTCTGTCTGTTCCTTATTATTTCACCCATGAAGTCCAGCTGCAGTTAGAGAAACTAATGTTACACATGATCAGCTTTGTGAGCTCTTTGTTACATAACAGAACATAAATAAACATATGGTTTGCTTAAGAGCAGAATTACACTCATAAATGTGATGTTAACATGATCTAATTAATGAGGGTTGTTGGGTGCTGAGCTTGGCCTAACCTGTGTCACATCAAATAAGTGCAAAAATGATAACTTGAAGTATCTGACTGGGCCAAAGGCATTTCCTTGTTGAACAAAGATGTTACAAAAGGAACTTCTGCACTGACTCCGTGCCATTGTTCCAGTCAAACGCAGAAAATGAAGTGGAAAAATTACATTTTGGAGCTGTGAGAAACAGGCATACCTTTCATCACCCTTCCCAGGCATCCAGCCTCACCTTGGAGCCAGAACAGCAAAGTGTTGCCGTTTCTCATCTGCTCCTGCAGTGTGGTCGGAGCCGGCTGGCTGGGTTAGGCTGGAGCCCAGGTTCTCATCCAAACCTCTGAGAAACGTAGCGTGAGTGTGTGCCGTTCTGCTACAGTCTCACTGTAGTTTTAATCGAGGGGTTCACTGTGTGATGTGGTTGTGATACAGAAGTAGGGCATGTTACCGTTCTCCGCCACAGAGAACTCACTTTGTGTCTGTGAGACTTGAGTGTTTGTCTGTGTGAGAGTGCTTTCTTGTGTGTGTTTACATTGGTGTGAACATTGTAAGCTGTGATGTTTGTCGCTTAAATGTCAGCAGCTGGCAAACAAATAGAGGTGAGTGAACGGCAGTGAGCGACTCCTGCATTCCAAACCATTTGGTTGGCAGAGACAGTTGGCCGCTGATTTGACCATCAGACTCCTGGAATGTTCAGATGTAATGAGAAGAGGGCGAAACTATGGAAACTGCACTATTACAGTACAAATTTGGGCATGGTTACAGAAAGTCCACGTAATAGGTCGACTAAATGATTAAAATTCTCTGTAGATTCATTGCATTCAATTCTGTCCATCAGTATTTGTTATTGTAAATATCTAAAAACTTGTTATTCTATTAGTCACTATAGAAATTAGCATTTTTGGCAAATGCTATAAACAGCATGTAACTTAAGTTTAAGCTTTTAAAGTGATGGTCCTGCTGAAATTCATTAGGTCACAGAATGTAATGTAACACTAAATTATTACTACAGATCTTGTCATTAAAGCTAAGCTTATGAATTAAGCTTTTCTAGGAAAAGTAATGCTAACATGATGTTAGCCTCTGATTGGAAAAACATGTTTACTTTACAGGTGATGCTTTGTGTTTTTGTTTTATGTGTTATTATTTGCTTACACAGCTTTTCAAACATAGCAGACACACACACACACACATACGGACACACACACACATACACAGATAAATGCACGCACACAGAGTATTTGACCTCCACCTTCCTCATCAGCGGGATCAGACTGTTTATCATATGGTCCTATCTGAGTCACACTTGTTTGCTCTGCTGGTCATGTTGGCCGGAGCAACAGAACTCCAATCTGTTCAGTCCGTTCTCAAGCCAGAAGGTGAAAAAAAGCCTCTGGGTCAACATTTCTTGCTCTAAAGGTGAAGCTTGTAACATTCTGCATCTCTTGAACATGTGATGCAAGAAGCTGACCTGGGGCTGAGACAATGCAATCAGAAAATTTGGCATCATGTATAAATACATTAGAATTACAACAAAATGTCTGAATACACCTAGCAGAGAATAACTTAAGTATTGCTGCAGCTGTCATGTTTCAAATCATTTTAATTATAGGAGTAACTACACTCTCAAGGCAGATAAACATCCTTTCATTACCATCATAGAGAAAATTCAGTGCAAAGTGGTGAGGGAGTTCCTTTATTTCCCTTGGATTTTTATGCTACATCTTTGTAATCTAATTTTATTCATTTATTTCTTTTTAGATGAAAAAAGTTTTTACATTCACGGCTCTCTCCTCACAGGTTGATAGCGAGCACAGAGCACAGCAGAAAAGCCTTCTGTGTATTTCAAACGGCCAGATTGAAGGCAGAGAAATCACCAGAGGAAGGGAGAGCTAAACCCCGTGCGATAAAAACGTCCTCTTAATCTTACCTTGAAAGCCACGACAGAGGGGAGCCTCCCCTCGGAAAGAGAAACAGGCGGATTATTTCCATTTGAAAGAACATGCCAAATTACACAAACGTGTTTTCAGCCGCTCTTTTCAAAAGTGGCAACAGATGGAGGTCGGTCGGCGTTGTGAACAGGCTGGAGTTGACGGTCCGCCGCCGCTGTGTTTCCTGTGTGTGCTGGTGTTTATCAGCACACACAGGTAGACCAAGAATCCATTGTACAGAATGCAGATCTTATTCAGCTATACTCAAAGAGATGTCTGCCCAGGTGTGTGCTGCCTTTCACAGATTTTTTTTTTTTTTTTCCGTTTTGAATACAGACTATGGATTTAAAATGTAGCAGCTGCTGCATAACTTATCTCTACAGGAGTTTGGAACAAAGTGCAGCGAGTGATTAGACAACTGGAAAAAGAAGCTGGGAGTGAGGTGAGTGTTGGTGGAGATAAATGAAAGCTGGAGGTTTATTGTAGCGGCTGTCAGGTGGCTTAAACGTGTGTTTGAGAGCTCAGGTGCCAGACTGACTGAAAACACAAGTGTTTTCTTTTTTTTTTATCCAATCCTGAATAAGCTTTTATACACAAATACATAGCAGTGTTCATCCTACAAACAAATCTTTGTTTAGTTTTCTTCTTTTGAACATATATATGCTTTAGACACATTGTAGAGTTTTGATTACGGTTAGTGTGTATTGCTGTTCAATCATCAAAAAACACTTTGTCTGACTGTCATCAATGTGATTTTATCTCTCTCATACATTTTAAATGTTATTTGTCAAATTTTTTTAAGGGTGCAGCTGAAAAAAATGAAGCCAACATGGATTTGCCAAAAATTGCAGTTCCTCACATGTCCACTTGAGGCTGACTGCAAGAAAGTCAATCCCAGTGGACTACCTTATCAAAAAGCCCAATTTACAGCAGAAAAAATGCTTTGATTAGCTTCTGCCAATTTCCTTGTTTATTATAGTTGAAGAGTGAGATTTCGATATAGTTCTAATTATATAAAGACTTAAAGTTATGCATATTTTCAAGGGTGTGGTTGCTCTGAGTAAAAGCCAGCAGCTAGCTGTCTGCTGGGCGCCACCCCAGTTAGTCTGAGTCACTGAGCTTAACATCTTGGCTGTGTTTGTGATGTTGGTGCCTCTTGGAGAAGTTTTTTATGCCATGGACCAGATAATATTTCTTGCTGTTTAGTTAATTGTGAAGAGCATCCAGGAAGACTGTTCTCCACCCTTTCCACCTTTTTCCGACTTTTTGAAATACTCAAGGTTAGGCGGAATCATAAACCCTTATTTGTCTGCCCTAAAACAAGTTTTCTCTTCTTCCTGCTTTTCACCTTGTTTTTCTGTAGCAAACCTAATTACATTATTTTTTTTACATGTATTTATGTTAAACCATGTTAAAAGTAGCTAGCTAGTGAAAAGTTTGGTTCCTTCATGTGCCATGTGCAGCATATGCTTAGTGAAACAGGAGGGGCCGCTTACAATCTGGCAATTGAGTATTTTTCATGTTTTCACTTACTTTTTTTAATGCACAATGCAAGGGACTTAGTGAGACCAGTGGACAGTGTTTGCAACAGATGCTCTTCTTCGCCTCCTGGATCTAATTATTACACATGCACAAACACACACAAGCACACAGTTTTCTCTACTTTGCCCTCTATCAATTCGCTTCACCAGCTTGGATGAAGAGCAGTAATCAAGAGCTGGCAGCAGACAAGAGGCCATTTACTCAGGTAAGGAGCAGGGAGATGGGGGCCACTTCAGGAGATGTAAAGCGTAGCCTAAGGGTGCCACTCAATCATCTCCAATCAGGAAAACCCCCCCAAGAGGCCTCAGAGCAACAAATCCCATCCCTGCTTTTGTGTCATGCGTTTTCAGGGTTAAATGTGTCTTTTTCTATCATGAGAGTCTTATTCACAGAACTTATTATCTTTAATATTTTGTGGTTTTGTATGGAGAAAACAGCTTGAGGGTACATAGACACAACTTCATTCCTCTCATTTAAAAAGGCAAAAGATTTGTTTATGCCTTAGATTTCATCCTAATCCAGCATTTTGGAGCCCCAAAAATGGAGAGTTCTAAAATGTTGCTGACCCAAATTCAATTTTAAAACACCAGGGTTGTAGAGTAGTCTTGTAGCAATGGACATTTTTGGAAAACGATTATGCAAACACCCACTTCTTCCTTCTGATTATAGGTCCTTTAACAATGTGTTTTTCCTTATGTGACCCCCAGTCTTTCTGCCACCTTGACCACCTTTTTGAGTTACTTTCACTAACAGCACCACCTAATCATTGATCCAAAGAACTCTTTGCTCCTACTTTCTGCAACTAAGCAACCAGTTCCTCTGCTTTTTGATTACACCAATACAAACATTTCCATTGTGTATGAATGGTCATGTGATGTGCATTTATAGTTTGGTCAGAGATTTTCTATGAAGAAATGCTCAAATGCTTGTCTGAAAAAGACAGTTTTAGACTAAAAAAAGTGTAGATGTAGCCTAAAAACTGGAGAAGTAGGACTTTCCATTAAAGATGCCCCAAGCTGCAGCAGTACCACAATGCCCAGCTGATGAAGATACAATCCAGAAGAGGCTCCTCTCTTTTTCTACTTCTCTGCCCTTTACTCCTCTGACTGTGGCATTTGCCAGGAGAGGAAAGAAGAAGAAAAGAAGGGAAAAAAGACAGATTTTGAAGTTGATCCCTCTGTGAATAAAGCAGCCTCTGAATCCAATTTTGGTGAAAAGAGACAGAGTCAGCACGAGGGTGGTGCCGTGAAGAGGCAGGTACAGGCAGATGAATCAGGAACAGGAGAAGCCTTGGGTTGGAGAGATCAAAGATAATGTGGAAAGAGAAGAAGAAGAAGAAGAAGGAGCAGGAGAGACTGTTGAATTATTTTGGAGGTTTTTGAGGGGGTATTTTCCATCTAGCGTGTCTAACCCCAGAGGAGGATGTTCTGCCAGTTATCCCTGTACGCAGGCTGCACTCACACACGTAAACGGAGAAACACACACACACGCACACACATAAAGGCTTTAGCTCCTTAGTCTTATTCGCATCTCTCTTCTGGGAGACTTTACCTTACTCTTTGCAGCCAGTCAAATTTCCTGGATTGCAGGAGTAAAGGCTTTTCAAGCCCTTTCCAAAGCCCTTTAGACATGCACCTTTCTACACTGAAGTCACTGATCGTTACAATAAATAGTCAAATGGAATCAAAGGCTATATACTGAAGGTGGGATGGTAGTGGGGTCATGGTGGGCTGTGTCTGCTTAAATCCAGTTAAATGTGTCTGATCTAATGTCAAGGAGGAATGAGGCACCTCTGAACCCTGAGTGGAAGTGGTGACCCATAACACCCATATGGCTAAACAGCACCTATGGCCCTGGAGAGCATCTAACCATCCGTCTTCTGTGCCTGTGTGTGTATGTGCATGAGTGTGTGTGTTGAAACAGCTGTCTCCTGCGCAGCTCTGGGGAATGGCTGACCTAATGCTTCTCAGGTGATCTCAGTTTTTTTTTCCTTTTTTCAAAGTCAATTTGAAATATCACCTCTTGATTTAAATTATTTCACAGTGCAATTATGAGCTCTTTTCTTGTGTTTTATAGGCTGAATTATTCAGCTTAAGATAAGCTTTACTTCACTGCCTGTATATGTAACAAGTTGTATAATGAAATTAAAATGTGGTTCCCTATTATCTCTTTATTTTATTAAATGTGGTTCCCTATGTACTGTATTCTAGAAACTGGAATATTTCAATTATTCAGTTCAATTCAATTCAATTCAATTCAATTCAATTCAATTCAATTTTATTTATATAGCATCAAAGTTATAGCATCATTTTTCATTACTGGTAGATGAGTGAAGCAAGCCTTTCTGGGAAAGGTCATAATAAAAAAAAGATGTATTCTTCATTTTCTTTCATCTATGAAACATGTTTAACACACTGCTGGGATGGGTTCAAGCTGGTTTTCACATAAAACTGTGTTGATTGTAATAAACCACCACCTACTAGTTGAATATACTTTTCTGGAACCTTGTTTAAATTCTTTTTTTCCTTTGCTTTTTTGTGTGTTATACACCAATTTTAGTCAAACCAAAGAATTCTTCTGTTATAACTTTTGGTTTACCAGCTCTCTCTGAAAGGCTGAACACTAATGAGGGCTGGACGCCTTCCTTCATTCAACCACTGTTCTTTCTGTAAGTATTGGTTGTCAGTGTCATGTATCCATTATTGTTTTAAAGTGGCAGCAGATCTTACAATCAAAGCCCTGTTCTTCACCACCGTAAGCACTTGGAACTTGCATTTAGCATCACCTCCTCAGCAGAGCTCCCACAAACAGGGATTAAAAAAAAAAAACCCAACACTGGTCCTGCAGAGGAAAATGATAACATTCATAGCGACAGAAGTCTATAGTTCCTCAGATGGACATTCAGAATTTCTACCTTTGTTGGCCTTTTTTCTGGATAAATTATAGCCAAACATGAAATTAGCAACTGCCTTTTATATAACATGAAGTAATTTCAAGGTAACAAGCACCTTTTTAGCTGCTGTCAGACAATGAATGCCTCATTAACCCCTCATAAAATAATAGTAATTTATGCATAATCACATAGGAAAATGATGAATACACTTGCCTTAAAATGTTTGAAAAATTGTGTATCACCACTGTGACCTTTCCTTCAGCAGAGTGTACGTAAATATACATGAAAGGAATTTTTCATGTGCACTAAGCCATTTCTGGAATTAAATTACTTGAGAAATTACAAATCATTCAGCTTCATTAGCAGCTGTATTATGTTTAGTCCTTCTGCTCAGATCTGGTTTGTGATTTGCCACCACATGGTGTCACAGTGGTGCAGCCCAGAAAAGGTGTGAGGCAGGAACTGCAACTGTAACCTCCATCACCATTCAGAGGCCGTCCATCAAACAGATCACAAGGGGTTAACTGGATGAAAAAGTGTACGTGCTTATCTTCAGCTGTGACAGAAGAAAAGGCAGGGGATAGTGGCGCTTTGTTTTTGACTCTCAAGTGTGATTTGGGAATAGGATCTATTTTCCCAGCCTGGCAGAAAACAGGTGCTCTTGCCAGTTGTTCTTTTGTCCCATTACACTTCTTGAGGATTGAAAGTGGAGCCAGCACCTGTTAACATTCCTCAGTGGTTGTGAAAGAAGGAGAAATGCAGGAGAGAGAAGAGGAAATGCTCTGGTTATATACAAATACTTTAAACAGCAGCAGAAAAAATGATGTTCCACAACCTAGAGAAAATAATTGAAAGGATTCCTTTTTCTTTCATAACTACGTAATACCTGTTAATTGAAAACTGTGCTAAAAAGTGACTTCATCTAAGGTTACTGTAAAAGTCTTTAATTTTTAAAACTTGCTCCCATTAATACATCACAGCCAGTCTGGGTCTTTATTGACTTACCTCAGTAGATTACAGTTCTTGCAGTTAGCACAGTTTGCTGCATTTTTACGGGAAAACTTTGACTGCCTATAAACAACAAAAATCCCTCCATTAAGCAAGATTCCCCCGTTGCCTGCATTGTTATGTGAGGTTGTATAAGGTGGGGTGGATCCTGGGTGTTGCACAGCTCTGCTCGGGCCACAGCTGTGCAAAGCTGTTGAGAGGCTCTGATGTCATGTATAATGGGAGTCCGTCGGGAACGAAGAGATGAGGGAAGAGCGAGGGGCCGAAACAAGATCCCTGCTCTGCACTGCGCTTTGCTGCGCTGCTCAGATTGTGGGCGAAGGTTAATGTGGAGCCACCTGCTGCATGCATATAGCACATCTGATACTATTGCGCAGACTGAAAGAGAGTAAAATGTGCACAGATTGTGTTTCTTTGTTGATTTTTTTCACTTTATTCATACATCAATTACATTGAAGCAAATTAACTGTGCATGCATGTGTGTTACCACAGTGCAGGAGGAAGCATGAAGTGGAAAGGAGGGTGACAGTTATGGTGACTTAATACCACTTGATATTTCGTGGCTGGGGGAATGCGGCGGCACTCCCTGCTTTATGGAGCTGGCCTGGATTATTTTGTTGGATGGAGTCCTGCCCAGAGGAACAGCTGAATGATGTCATGCAGCACACACAGACATGCAAACACACCGGAGCGTTTTCTGCTTGTCCGTGCTATCAAGCTGCGGACGTGCAGCTTAGGTGTTGCTCTGGTTTGCTCTGAAGTTTTTGAATTGTTTGAGGTTTTTTTTTAACAGAGTGGGATTTTGGGTGATTGGGAAGGTGAGCAGAGAGAAGGTGGGCGGGGTTTACTAATAAGAGCCATGGGTTGATTTCACAGCAAGTTTGGTGGGGGTGTGTGGGCTTGGGAGCAGATGTGTGTTTGGAGAGTGAAATGAGAGATTGAGGTGAGCTTTTCAGGGGGCTCAGAGTTTGCTGGTAAGCTGACCTCATGGGGCATATGGCCGTGCAGATGTGTGTGTGTGTGTGTGTGTTGTGTCCTCACATGCATGTTTGTTTGTGCATGCGTGTTCCGTCTGAACAAATCAATGTCTGGCTTCACTCTTAATGGATAGAATCAGGTCCTCCCCTCCTCCTGGCTGCTCAGAGAGGAACGAGTTAGCATGCAAGGCCCTCTCTTCTCTCCTCCATAGAAGAACCTAAATATGGAAACAGTGATTGGAAATTGTTTAGACAACCTGAAATGGTTTATCCCGGGGCTGTGCAAAGCTCGCAGATCAAAGCAGAGGAAACATGAATCATAGAGAGTTTCTGTACAGAAACAAACCCTTCGCCTTTCTTCCTTTTGACATACACACTGGCACAAATGAGAACGTTAAGACAAAACAAAGAGAAAGAAGCAAAGACATGAGAGAAGCGTCGTCCTCTCTAAGTTCAGTGGTACCGACTCCTTTGTTTTATCATACTCTACTTGACATCATGTTGCCTGCAATTAATTCGTCTCACATTAAAAGAGCCACCCAGAGCGACTTCTAAAACAACCAACGGTGGAAAGTCTCAAGAGATAATGCTTTTCAGAAATCATCTTCCTTTCTTTTAAACTCTTCACCTCTTTTTTTCCCTTCCTTCCCTCATCCCTTTTCATTCCCTCCCTTCCATAAAGATCAGCTCCACAGCTCTCCTGGGGAGCAGCATCTATCACAGGTTCTGCCTCCTCGGCTCAGCGATAACTGATCCACTGTCTAAAGAGCTTCACTCTCCTCCAGCCATCTCTGCTTACTCTCTCCAGGGACAGGCCAGGAGAAATAGCGCACAGCGCAGATCGAAAACTGCCGAATGACAGCACTGTGCCCCCGCAGACGATCCACCCTCACCTCTCTCACAGCAGTGATGTGGTCAGTCTGATCACCTACCCATCATCTGTCATCATCTGTTTGATCAGCTGCACTGTATGTGTCAGTCATCATGAAAAAGAAAAACAGAGGGAGGGCAGGGTTAATTAAATAAAAACAATGTCTTCAATAAAAATGAAAAAGCAGATTATCATAGTAAATTTACCACTGAATACTCTCATGCTCCCTAACTCTGTTTTTTTTAAAGTCCTTCAGAAGAATCCTCCAAATGTCCTTCTTTTCTCTCCTCTTGTCAAACAGGCAGAAGCGGCTGACTCACTCGTTTCAGGGAAGTGAAGCTCCGTTGATGTCATCTTGACAGACAGAGCAGTCCAGTAAACACAGCAGGGATGGCGTCAGGCAGCGGATGCATCACTCTCAGCTGACAGAGGTGCAAGGTGATGTCAGAGTGTGATGAAATCATTATGCGGGCACATCTTCCAGTCTATGATGTCAGCACAGCTCTGGCATGACTGAACACTGTGTAGCTATTTCCCCTCCATTAGTGAAAATGGGGTGAAACCTGGAAATTCATGATGTAAATACTTTGCTAGTGTTTTTATCCATTACACATAGTGAGTTCTCACCATCAATCTGCTTTACTCTCACATTTCAATTCAAACAGGGAGGGGAACACCATGGAAACCCAGATTTTTGTCCTTTTGCTAATATTAAACTACGATAATGAAAATCATTTTCATTTACTTGTCATGTGCACAATCTTTTTCTGAAACACAACCACAGTCCTGGATCACAATTTAAATTAGTGAAAGAGATTAATAGAATCTGAATAGTTGTTAGCTCTAAGGCTACATTTATTTTTTTGGCATGAACAACAGGTAAAATGTTAGCCCAACACCAAACAGCCAACAGACAATGTTAGTGACTTGAGCATAGCAGACCAATAAGTGGCTAAGGAATTGGATGTTTTTCTTGGTGGAGACACAACCAGAATAGGAAACTGCTAAGAGCTTTAAAAAGTGATCATATGTTAATAATGCGTTAACCGCTTGTTGTGCTTCTCTTAAGTGGCAAAAAAAGAATAAAAGTTTTAAATAATTGGTATTGATATTGATATGCAGTTTGGGAATGCAAAACGCACACTCACCACTGCAGAGACTTACAGTCCAAACCCATGGTATTAGCTTTTCAACTGGAAAAAAGGACAAACGATGTAGACATCCTCCAGGAAAATGGAAAGATCCTGTTTTACAAGGTCACAAATTAAACAATTACTACAGTAGTTATTTTTCTACAAATTTTGTAGTATAATTGTTAAGTATTACCCAAGAAAAGTGAAATAAATCAAATATATACCCTGGGTGAAGAAGGAGAGTAGGTGAACCCCCTCTCTTTACTGAAAAAATCAAATTACACCTCTCATACAAGTCCTCTCTGTGATTTGCACCTCAAAACATATTGTGTGTCATTTTAAATACACCTCTGCGGATGGTTCATTTCATGGTCACTTGAACATACAAGGCGAGTCCGATTTAGTGCCTGATTTTGTCACTTCCCGTGTTGCTCAAGTGAAGCAGTTTGAGCTCTAACCGGCTTAGCGTGGAGAAGAATTTCTCCTTTGTATCCTTGCAGCTCGATGTGGCTGAGCCTCACCAAGTCTTGGCCCTGACCCTGAGCAGGTGTGCAGACTACCCCCACCCCCACCCCCATTCACCCCTGCACTCACACACTTATTTACACCCCCTAGACACACACACACATAATGTACATACTCATTTCCACTGAAATGAGAGACTGGCAAAAGATCTGTCAACAGAAAAATCAAGAGGTAATGACATACTGAACTCCCTGGTGTGTGTGCATGTGTGTTCATGTGTGTGTGCGCACTCATGTTCTCATGTGCACAAAATACAGCCAGGGCAGCCCCCCCCCCCCTCCTAATCCTCCTCAGCCGCTCTGCAACCTTTGCTTCGCTTCATTTGCTTCATGGTGAAGGGGCTGATTAAATATTTAAAGTATGGAGTACTTTCACTTGGCATCAGGTGTAACTCACTCCTGTAATCTCACACAGCCTTGTGCACGGCGCAGTAATTACAGTCGAGTTAACTATGTGAAGCGGAGAGGGTGTACGACAGACAAGGCTTTGTTGTTTATGTGTGCTTACAAGTTTATGGGCCTGTTTTTGCTTTCACTTGCTCCTGTGTGCAGCCATGTGGCCTTTTTGCATCCCTTGTAATATTATTATATTTATTATATTTGTCTGTTTCAAGATGCAAGAAGGCATTTAATAGTTTTGACAACATTATTAAAATTATATTTATCCTACTGTAACTGCTTATATATGAAACACCATTGCTCCTCACTAATAAAGCAGCCTGTATTAAGGGTTTATAATTTAAATTTATTGCTTTTTATAATAATTAGTAAATCATTTACCACAGACTTATACATCAGGTGATGTGGCATTAAGAAACCATGCCTTGTACCCATGCATGGAAAGGTATCAAATTTGCTATTACATCAAATTTGATGTAAAACAGATTTTAAATAAATAAATAAATAAGTGAATAATCATGATACTAAACCATCAGGAAATAAATGTGTTGTAGCAATTGAAACCATCCAAGTTGATCCAAATCTATTGATGGAAAAAAAAAATTGAAAAACACTAAGCATTTTGCTCACTATGAACATTCCAACTTATGTTAGCTTGTCACTAAAGTGAACCAGCAGAGGCACTGTGAGTGACAAGAAAATGTAATTTAATCAAAAAGAAAAGCTAAATAGATTCCTATCAGTAAGTTTGAATTGGTTCTGTCTGCAGAGTTGCAATTATTTTTCCTTAAAATGAGTGTGTGATGTTTTTTTTGGGTCTGCAGTCCTAAGGGATGCACAATATGGATTTTTTTCAGCTGATAAGGAAAACACCTGTTTCTCATAGCAGACACTGATAAGATAAATGATAATTTTATATTTTCATATTTAAAACTGAAAAGAAAAAAGAAGTTTTTACCAGAGGGTAAAAAAGGCTGACGTTTACTGAGCAAAGGATGGATGATCTAACATTGCAGAGCTCCAAAAAGTTGTTGAGCTAAAACTCAAAGAATTTCTAACTCTTCTGTGAACCCTTGAACATGTTTTGCATAATGCAATTGTGTTTTTCTCTAAAAAAAATGCATGGCTCTATCCAGGCAGAGCAATTTCACAACAGCATACTGCATTTGCTCTTCATTTTCTTCTCCTATTGTTTGTGTACACAGGCAGATCACAAACCAACTTACCTACCTCTGACTACTGTATCAGAGTGAAGATACTGCACCTATAATTTCATTATACTCAACAGTCAGTAATAATTTTCCCTTTATCAAGAAGATAACTTATTCAGTATCTATAGAGCATCCCTACCACTAATGGCTTTTGGCCTAGATTTTCTGCAACCTTTTTCAAGAAAGTAAGTGGTGAAAAGATCCACTGGAGTGATCTTCTTAATGGGCTGGCTAAAATACACAGATATAGCCACAGAGGAGAAAAATGTCCTTTAATGGTTCATATCTAATTAATAAATAATTTGTAAAGAATTTATTCAGCATAAATGAAGCCATTAGTAACATTATAAAATGTTATAAAAACTTCAAGGTGTCTGGAGAAGTCTAGAGAAGTCACAAGTACAAAATGCCAAAAAAGTTGAGAAAATCTTGTAATCCCACTGAAAAAGTATGAAAAAAAGGCACAGGTGAGATGACACTGTTACATAAAGTACTTTTACAAAACTTAGCCTGTGCTGTGAAGCCTTGTGGACAGCCTCCTTTAATCTCTGAAGACAATACATTTCCAACAGTGAAGCACAACCTAAGAGCCTTTAGAGGAGGAACAATAGATGGCAGTGTTATGCGCCTCCAAACGTCTGAGCCAAAGCTCTGCTGAACAGACAATTCAGGAGCTGCAAGAAAGTCACAGTGGGCGGCTGGTTGAACATCAAAGCATACAGTCACAAAGACACAGTGAAGAGGATATATGCCTAAATGTCTGTTTTGTACGTGGAGTGAATTGTGACTTTAATCCATTTAGGTGCGTACCTCCTCCAAAAAAGATCCCTTGAATGTAAGATGAGTAATAAAGCAAAAGGAGCCACATCCATGCTTTACCTTAATCCCACACACTCTCATTTTTGTCACTAATCTGACAGATTTACACCCTTTTATTACCTGAATATGCCGCCCTCTACATATCTCACCTCATGGAGAATCCCATTGGAAAATGCTGAAGTTGGAGGAGCATTTCTTCATGGTTTCTGAGAACCTGTTATCTCAGACAACAGCTGAAAAGACTGTGTGAGGAAAAAAAAGAAAAAAAAGGTGAAAAGCTACCTCAAGTAACAGCAGAGGCCTTTTAACTTTTAGGTCCTGCCAAATGTTGAGCTGCTATCCTAAATGAAGTTTCCTCGATTCATTTATTATTCGTTCAGGATTTGAAATACAAGCCCCATAATTACCCTCGAGAGGACTGTGTTATAAGTTTAGGTGAGATGACATTAATAACCTGCTAACGCTTGAGCCTTATTGACTTCCTAATCATGAATAGCAGGAAAAGGGAGAGTGACAAATTTAGTTACTCATGTCTTGTTCATAAAACTATTCCTGCAGGCATTTAGTTTTAAATTTTGCACTATTTCCATTACAAAATGCAAAAGGTCCCTTGCTGTTCATGTTCTGCAAACTGCTTTGTTAACCTGTACCATTGCCAAGGATATTTATGAGTTTTTGGCTGGTGATTCAGTCAAATAAACAAACTTCCTCACTGTTTCCACAGCAGGGAGAGCACGGCTCCGCTGTGTACTGTAATGATCAATGAGAGTTTCAACTCCTGACTGAATGCAGGGCCTCGTCATTTTAAGATGTGCTGCGAGGCCCCTCCGAAGCACAGCACGTGTGGTCACATTTGGAAACAGTGTAATTTCTTACATGTGTCTGAGAGGGTGTGAATTCACAAACTCTGATTCTCTTTGGCTTGTCTGCTGTGGCTTTTATCATGCGGATTGATGAACTGATTTTAAGGGAATGAATCTGTCGAGCGTAGGCACCTTGGTGATGTAAGTGTTTGACTCCAGTTCTTTCCAGCGGGAACAATGAAGACGCTCTCCTTCAACATCTTAGTCTCACCCTCACTTTCTGCATCGCCTCAAATGCACTTAGAGTTTGTATTTTCACAAGTGCTTCAGAAGATGATAGAAAATCTCCCAGGTTGTATTGAGTGGGCGGAGGTGAGTTTTCGTGAAACGGCTGTGTGAGAGGTGCTTGTTTTCCCACAAGTCTTCAGGGGATTCCCCTTTCCTCTCTCTGCTATAAACCAACATCACCGCATGGCTGATGGACGTCTCAGTTTGGCAGGTGCTCATATACTTGGCGCCTACTGTTGCCCACAGCTATGAGGCTGTCAGGGCAGAATGCTTCCAAGAGTGCAGGGGAACATTATATTTCACATTATCTCAGAACAATAGGCCATTTCCTGCTCGCTGCAGGCCAGAGAGGAGGCTGATCGGGGGCTGCCAAGCTTCAGGAAGGGAGCACAGACTGCAGGAGAAGTTGGCGTCCAAAGAGGGGGAACTGTATGAAGTTGATGAATTGTTAGGTAGGTGGTTCCAGAGTGGGTGCAACCTAAGCTAACCTACCAGTTAGTGTGAGTAAGAGCAGTCACAGAGTGTATTTCAGGTATGATTTAAACAGAAAGACATGTCTATAACATTGGAGCCAGTTAGATTTTTTTTTAGCCCTCTATAGGCCCCTAGGAAGTGCTCTGAGTTTTAAAGCCAAGTTAATATAGTGGCCGAACTGTGTAATTGCAATGTCACATAATGCAAAGGTACCTTAGAAGACTTCCTCCTGCGAGCTTAGATTGCGAAAGAAGCAGTTGTAAAATAGTGGATTTTTTAAAGCATCACCGCTCCTTATAGACGTTAAATTTGATACTTTGGGATTTGATCCTTTTGTCCCAATAACATTTGAAAAGTCCAGAATAGCTTCAAGATTAAATCATTTTATCCCTGTGCAAGATAGCAGGGGCTCAGGAGCCAAAACTCTTTTGGCTTCATGTGCCACTGAGCAGCATTTATTGGTATGAACAGAGAATTGTGTCCAGGTCTCCTTAATACATCAGCATAGTCCATCAGTTAGTAGATCAGTGTCTTGGTCCACCACCTTGATCCAGATTGAAATGTCTGCTTTATATATACATGATTAATTTAGTGTTACTTTTGGACCAGACGCCCATGGTAGATATGGAGGACAAATACCAGCTGGTCAAAGTTAACACGCATCCAATGAAATATCTTATGATAATTTACCAGATGGACTGACATCAAGTTCATACAGACATTCATTGTTCTCAGTTCATTCCAATGACCTCTTGACATTTTGGTGCTGAGTAAAATCCCTCAACAAGAACTGAGGGGATTGCAATTAAATTTGTTCTGAAATTCATTATGCCCTTAGGATGAATTGTAATAATTATGTTCATCCTTTAACTTTTTATCACCACCATCAGGTCAAAACTTTAAGTTGCCCAGTTCTTTGGTTAGTGACAGAACACTTAAAAAAAAAAAACTGCTGACATTTACATCAGCCTTAGCAAAATGGTTGTTAGCTAACCCATACATGCTAATTGTAAATCTGAACTACAGTAACGTAAACATCAATATGCTAATCATCAGTATGTTAACATCATCAGTAGAGCATGCTAGAATGCTTAGCATTTCGCTCAGAGCAGTGGCTGATTACAGGCTCTGGTAGTGTTAGTTGGTAAATAATAATGATTTCAACACATTTCAGCTACATGGGAAACAAGCTTGAGGTCAGTGGGGGTCACCCTCCACCCTACCCAGATCCATCCAACCCTTTAGTGCAGGTGCCAAATGCTTTGCAACCTCTGGAAATACCTTTTCACCGGGTGATCTCGTTCTCTCTCTCACCCCTTTCTCTGGGTTGCGTAACTGCTCTTGTGTTGTATTATTGAAACGTTTGGCTCTGATTAGTGCAGCAGATGAAACGGCTAAATGCTAATGTGTGATTTCCCAGGGGGCCGCCCGGCTTCATGGGCTGCAGGTGTTTGCACGGGAGGAGGAGGGCTTTTAAAGTGCATCAATGCCAATTACGCCTTGCATTGTTTGTAGTTTCTGTAACTCATTGCAGCAGGTAAACACTTCAGGTTTGCTTCTTAAATATTTTCATGATATCTGTGGATGCCTGTACAGTTGGTAGTCGATCCCTCCCACACTATCCATCGGTGTGTATGAGGTGTTAAAATCAGTCAGGCATTAAATATGAGAGATGTTTGGAGCACCAGAACCTCTCCTTGGCTGTTCTCTAGTGAATAACATGTTATTGATTATCTTGATGGACAAAAACCCTCCCACATATCAGCCCTAGGTCATAGATCTATTTTTTTCTTCACAATAAGATCTGTGATACCTGAGCATTTATTTCAACATCTGAGCACTGCCGGTCCAAAGTGATTCTGCTTTGCATTTATGTCAGAAGATGTTTTTACAGCTCTTGCCCAGGACGAGTGTAAAAGACTTCCAGCTGTATGAAACTCTGTGAGCAAACTCAGCTGCCTTTAGAATCATGCATCCAGAGTCCAGGGTGAGTAACTATCTTTTACTGTCCTGTTTCACCCTGCCACTCCTCTTTTCAATCCCTCCATCTTCATCCTTTTGGGATGGACTGTTCTTTTTTTCTGCTGTGCTGAGCAGACAGGCAGCAGCGCCGAGCCTCCCGGCTTCCCTTCTCTTCTCCTTCATTTAATTTTTTTCTACAGAACATCGCCGCAGATTTATCACCTCATGCCGTTTTCATCCCGAAAGCGTTAGAGAAGGAGGGGAATTATTCCTGGGTCCTGACAGGGGGGCCTTAGGGTGGTGGGAAAAGTGGGGAGGTGTGTTGTGAAGGAAGGAGGGAAGGGAGAAAAGGGGAGGCTGGAGACCGGGTCTGAAAAATGTGACTCGTGCAAACGTTGCCGAGGAGAAAAAGGGGGTGAATATAATTGATTCTGACGACCTGAGTCGGATGGCGGTCTTCCCCACGGGGAGACGGTGAGTGGATCCCAGCCAGAGTCACCGTTGTGGGGGAAGGGACAGTGGATGAGACGGGTAGAGTTGGAGAATAATCTCTCTCTCTCTCAAATCCATGTATACACACATGCTCGCACACACACACAATCAACTCACTTAGCATGTAATTCAACACATCCCCCTGCCCATCAGTCTTTAGACAAAATGCAGCGACTCCAGGCAGCCCTCCTTAATCTACCATTCTGTAGTTAACTGCATATGACATTACATATGCATGAGCTAATTAACCTATCAAATCAGTGATGAGAATTTCCCTGCTTGTCTCTTTCTTGTCTTAATTGCAGGTGGGAGTGAGAAGAAACAATGGGTGGAACACAGGCTTCATGTATTAAATCAAAACCTCTCTTTCTCTTATACACACACTTGCACATAATTCTGTGCAGAAGAACCCTCTTCCTCTTACTAGTCCCCGCCCATGCCTCCCTGGAGCCAGACTAAGTAAATAAATGAACTGTTCAGATGGCTAACCTTGTTAGCTTTGCACTACGGCAAACAGAAATATCCTTGTTTGTTTGTTTGTGTGTGTGTGTGTGTGTGTATGTGTGTGTGATTAGTATGATTGTATTGATGATTGTTATAGCCATGCGTGTATACATATATGAAGGGTCCATTTGTCCTCCAGCAGGCCTGATTCATTAACCTTATGTGTAAGACTGCTCAGTAAATGTAGGTTACTGCTCAGGCAGACGTAATTCCCCAAAGGCAAAGAGCAGCATTAGCATCCGGTTATCTCGCCACATTCCCTGGAGCTGAGATGACTCCAGAAAGATGCTCTCTGTCTCGTTTGAATTCTGCCGGACACCCCCACACACACACACTCATACAGTATGCTGCCAGACACACACACACACACACACACACACACAGACAGGTAACAGAAATAGAAGCTAATGTAAGAGCAAGGAATGAGGACAAGACAGGGGTAAAATTGGCCCATCAGGACAGAATAAAAACACTTTTTTTGCTCTTTTTTTTTATCAGCTCCTGTGCGTCCTTGCAGATGTTTGAGTCTTGAGGTGAGCCATACTTGATTTTATTTACTCACAGTCAAGAAGAAACACGAGATCGGACAAAATCAGACCTTTGGCCTGACAGATCCGAGCCCTTACATTGAGTGGAGGGCAGCTCAGGGAGTTATATGAAAAGAGAGGAGTGGATTGTAACAGATGGCGGGAGTTCCCCTGGGCGAACGGTGCCTACCCCACTGAACACTGGGAGCTCTTGACCATCTGGCCCAAAAGGCAATGAGCAGCACCCTGTAGCGGATTCCCCATCAAAACGACATGGAAACAGAGAGGCAAGCTCACTTGGAGGAATGTCACCAACATACATGAGCTCCATATTGATAGAATAGAGTGTCCTACATAGACACTGTAGGGTTGAGTGATCCAATCTGTTGATCTTAATGTACAGGAATGAAGTGCAATTTTGGATCGAGGTTGAAAAAAAAACACATATGTCAACTCACCACTTATCAAGTACTCACTCTTCCTGGTATTTCATACAGAGAAAAGCTTGTCATGAAGCCTATATTGTCTTAGTGTTTATGTTCTGGATCTTAGAGAGTAAAATCTTGTATTTCTAAAGCAGAATAGATGAAAGAAGGTGAAGATCTTTACAAGACTCTATGAGCTGTCTATCATTCTATGTAAGCACATGTTGGGATGTATGAAGTTGAAACGGTTGATTAAACTTGCACCCTTGGCAGAAATAATGTCTTCCACAAATCAAAAGCATATTTTTGATTTGGCTTGGTTAACTGTGCAGTTATCTCTCATGCTGAGGAGCACGGGACTATTGGATCCAGACTGGAAATGGATCAGGAGAGAAAGATATGTGTTTAGTTATAGGATATTTGATGTGAAGCAGTTAGTTGTTCTCAGCTTACAAAATCTGATCTTCATAAGGAAGTTTTAGTCTTAAGGGAGCTCACTTTGCCATCCAACCATCTATGTTATCTGAGTTGTCTTTATATGCACTATTTCTTGGTTGTAAATTTTGTGAAAAGAACATATAAGAGTTTCTTAAGGACATCATTACAGCAAATCCAACTCTTCTTACATCACTTGATCAAAGGGCTCACTAACCATCTTCTTTGTTCTTGGAGGCTTTTACATCTTTAGTTTGATTCCTTTGGTCCAGACACCAAGAAAAAAATATACAGTGCTACAAGTTAGCTTTGGTTCAGTCTCTGTTTACAATGAATTTTCATGAACAAACCAAGATGACTACACATGTGGTTCTACAGACTTACAGGTAACTTATTGATTGCTAAAGTCTGGCATGTTATCTTGCATAATCAGCAAAATATGGAGCCATGTGGGAAAATCAAATCCCAGTGGCTCCTGAATAAAGTTGACAGGAATTGCCCAGTCTGAGTGAGATGATCCCAGAAAACAGCACAGTAACCTGATGGAATATTCACTTCTCCAGACAGGAAACGTTTACCCAAGGAAATTTAGGTCATATTTTCACATCTAATGAAGCAAACAGGGAAAAGCACTAGGTTAAAACTTGCATAGCCTTGGAGCTAAGATTTATTATTAGCCCTATGTAATCTGTATTCACATAGTCACAGTCAATTAAATCCTGTGGTTCGTCCATTTGTTCATAAAGACTATGCACGTCTTCACAGACTGACCCCATATTCCGACATACCCTGGTTGTGCATGTCATGGGACGATAATGAAAGTTTTGGAAAGAATCTAATGGAAACAGCAAGAAAGTTATTCCTCTGTTAGCCGTTGAATGTTTAACCCAATCTGCCCCCTGGTGGATATACTCTTGAAACAGTGCTAAGAGTATCTTTGTCTTCTGTAAAATGACATGAAGTATTTCTAAGCTACAAATGATATATATAGGCAAGATATGATTATGAGTTATTTAAATTAAATTGTTTAGATTTCATTGAATGTGTTGGTATTGCTTTGCAAATAAAGAACATTACACGGAAGTAGAGGTCTAATTGCTGCCACCTACAGCTCTTTCACCCACGCTGCCTGATTAGGAGGAGGGGGAGAGGAAGGAGGGTGAAATTAATAAATTTGACCTCCAAGCAATTTTTTTGTAAACGTCAACAGGGTTTTGCCAACTGATATGCAAACACGCAGTGTCTACCCACAAGCTAACTGCAGTGGCAGTTTGATGGGGGCGGGATTAGGTGGTCACAGCAAATCACATCTGACTGGATAATTTATGAATACTGTGTAGTTTGAGATGAGTCATCAAGAATATAACAAGAAAAGAGCATGATTTTGATACTGAAGCTTGCTGGTTCTTCTTTTTTATCGTCTCCACATTGTATCTACACCTTATTTTACACTTAACTGACAACAAGAAACATTGTTCTGTAACATAAAGAAACAAAGTTCAACACAAGGACCCTCATGCATGTTTTTGAGAAAACTGGAGAGGTCTATTTTCTTGAGCAGTGGCTGTTTTCTTCTTAATGAAACTGATACAATCACTTACTCTGAATCCTAATCACCCCATACAGAACAGGGTGTTGCAGTGATGTACCTGCGCCTGCTCATCCTCCTGAGGTGTCTCTTTCCCTGCTCCATTTAGAGCCACAGCCCTGCTTGGATCGATGCCTTTCTCCAGCCGTCCGTCATCAATTATTCACCTGATCAGCCCTGCTGCTCATTAGATGACTAATCTGGGAGGGTGAGGAGAGACAGGACGCTTTGAAACCTGAGACCAAGAGGCAGCAGGGAAGGGAAGGGCGTATCACATCTCCAGATCGAGGGAGATGGAGGGGAGAGTTCATAGATGTGGGATTACCGATTTGTACATCTAAGTCCCGACATCCAGGAGGGTTTATAAATCTTTGATGAAACCATAGAACCACTTTGATGAATGTGCACCCATATCACCAACATATTGCACGTGCTGACAGCAGTTTCACAGATGTTAGTGTATTAAGACAGACTGGCAACAAAGCGTCAACAGTGAGAAGTGAGAGGGTGGAAGTGGAGCTTCTGTTAGCCCAAAGATTGCATGTTGCACTCACATTACACCCCACCTTAGTTGTTCTTGTGAACATCTGTGGTCAGTGTGGGTCACATTTTTACTGTCCTATAAATCTCCCCCAGCATTCTTCCAGTGACGCCACTTTTGTTATTCCACGTCTCACCGTATGTTGCTCAGCGGTCTTGTTTCCTCCCTGCCAGATTTGTGCATGAGGGTCAAATGAAAGAGAAACAGCTGGTGTAAAAGCCAAACAGGTACGCACACTAAGTTAGTACAGTTCATGTGGCATAAGACATGAGCAAGTCTGACATTTCTCTCTAAATTTCCTTAAAAAAGCAATGCAACTGTTTGTCCCTCACCGTTCTTGCTAAGTCTCAACCCTTTCAGGGCATGGTAGTTTTGAAGGGGGTGTAACTCAGAGACCCAAAAGAAAGAAAGAAAGAACGAGAGAAAGAAAGAAAACAGCCCCCAGTTCTTCTGCTTTCCCACTGATCATGTACAAGCAGGGGGAGGGCTTTGATCTCCCCCATCCCCCTGAGAGCCAGAGTGAGGTGGGAGTGCAGTGTGATGGCTGTGGTACACGTTAGCTCTGATTAAAGGGAAATATGCATCACCGTACAGCACTTTCCTTTTTATCTGCGCCTGCGACGTGGTGCGATGGCGACGCTAGATTGGGCCCCGATATGTACTGATGTCGCAGCTTTATCTGTGTTTCAGTGGAGCTGAAAGCCACCTGAAGTTGAGTCACTCTCATTTGAAACCTTTGAGTCCTAGTAAAGAGTTTGAAGAAGTTGAGGAGTTGACTTGAACCTCCTCGAGGTTGTTTTGTGTCAGGGAGTTTTCTCTCACTCCGAGGCTGTTGCTTGTGTGGGTAGCAACAGAAATCACACCAGAAATGCTCTTTGACCTTTGATACAGGGTCACGTACCTCCAAATCAATTAGAGCTGAGGACTTGCATTCCACAGTGGTGTGGCAATGACTACCAGTGCTGGGCCTGCATTAAAGCACAGCGTATTTGGCTCTGAGAGTATAGAAACTGGTAAAAATGTACTTCCTAACATGTTTGTTTGAATCTCTGTCCCTGTTGTCTGTGAACGTGAAATAAAAGTAGTTTTGTGCTTCCTATAACTCTAAATGCATGTTGCAAAGCAGAAAAAAGATGAGCAGAGGAAAAAAATAGAGATACTACTGTATTCCATCCATTAAATATGAAGCCATCATAACGCCTAAACTACAGCTTATGTTTTCATGCTCCTCTCAGAACAAGGAGCCATACCACCCTCATGTTGTATTTTTAAGCCATATTTTGTAAAGTGGATCATGTTTGGTCCATGTCGCAAAGAGATACAGTGATGTTTATTCAAACCAAAAGGCTGGAACATTTGTGCACATATCTGTATATCTGATTATGCTAAAGCAGACAGATGGATGGTCTGTTGGTGGTGGTGGTGGTGGGGTGTCTCTTAAAAGCCCTTTGGCTAACCCACTTTGTTTGACCCTTACATTCTGCACACATGTACACATTTTTTCCAGGGTGAAATATCAATTAACACATTCTCTGCCTCTCGTCTGATGAATACACAGCAACTTTGCCTCTCTGTCTGCCTAAAACCTACACTGTTGTTTTTCATGCAGTAAATGAAGCGTTAAAGTCTACAGGGTTTTGGATGTGTATGTAGATGCCTTTATTATGTATTTTTGCCTTTTACTACAGCTCATAAGAATAATGAGCAGTTTTTTATGTGGTTTTTTTTGAGTAAGCATTCCTTGAATCTAGATTTTTGCAGCTTGTCCCTGTTTTTATTTATATAAGCGGCATTCCTCTACGGCAGTTCAGGTCTGTTTGTTTAGCCACCACTTTGATCCAGAAATACCTCAAGAACTACTGGATGGTTTGCATTCAAATTTGGGCCACATATGTCCTCTCAGAATGATGTGGAGTAACTTTGTTTCCTTGACTTTAACCTCTAGCGACATCAGGCTAAAATTTGTTTGTCCAATAATTTGACCAGATAGGCCTACCTGCAAAAGTAATGGCATAGTATCAGCCTAAACTGTACTTACTATTAAGTTCTAATTGGAAAATGATACCTTTTTCTTTTTTTTTTACCAAAGGGAAGAACAACCCCAGTGTGCTTAATATGCAATAAAAAAGTGGCCATGGATTAAAATGGCATATTAAAATTTCCTGACACTAAGTAATCCAATTTTAAAGAGTATGCAGTCTTCTAAAATTCTGAAATTCAATATCTATTTTTCCTTAAACTATAGCTTTAAAAATTAGGCCTGTTAAGATCCATTTGTGAGTACCACTGTTCTAGGAAAGCACAACAGTTCAAAAAGTCCTCAACAAAGCATATCTTTATTATCATAAACATCAGGTTCTTCAGGTACACAGTCACAAGCACAAACACTTTCAGTCTTTTTTTCAAACACAGTCAACATATTACAAGTGTCAAATACATTATAATGACCAAAAGTTGGACTTTTCACTTTCTGACTTGTGCTGACAGTATGACACGTATGCTGACATGTAGGTTTCTCATCTAACTGAGGAAAAAAAGAGTCTGACCCTTAATTCTGTCACTTCCTGGTATGTGTTGAGGGCTTGTAAACAAAGGACAGTTCACTAATGAACTCTCAAACACGTCAGTCAATTAACGCTAGAACTGTTTACCCACTCAGTGCAACATGTACACATCAGTGCCATGCCCTTCATTTAAAGTCCTGCATTGTGTGTCAGAAACATAAGGACAGCTCTAAATGGCTTTTGGGGTATTTTTTTTTTTGCCAGTGTTGGCAATGATATATTTATCTCTTGTTTCCCTCCTCCACTGTGACAGAACAAAGCAGCTGCTTCACTAGTTACTCTATGTAAATATATATATTTTTCTCCATATATCAATATATTCTATCTACATAATTAGGCTATATAACATCTATATACTTTTGGTAAGTTTTGAAAACATTCAGGTACATTCACTTGACCCTGTGATGTTTTTTGTTTCTTCATATGAAAGATAACCACAGACAAATGTTAGCAGAGCTACTCGCCACGTAACAATGGCCTCCCAGTCAAGAAGAAAGACAATAAGCATCCCCCAAATTAGAAGAAGCAAACACAATATATGTCTTAGTGCTGGTTCTTAGAGGACCAACAACAAGCATAAATATACTAAAAGACCTCTGTATTAATCTATAATATAAAATAGCATATTTTTCTGGACTTGACAACAGTTTATATCAACTCTAATGACAGAGTCTGGTTGCACACAATTCCACAGGTGCGTACATAAGCTGGCAACAACAGGTAGGCAATTTGATGGTTTCCATTGCGTATTTACTAAGTCAACTTAAGGTATTCTGTCAGTGGTTAAAATGCTTTAATGCAAAACTCACTTCTACAATCACTAGTGTTAAAATACCCTTGGCATATCACAGAATACATATATAGGCATTATTCATAAAGTCACTCATAAAGTCAAGGAGATAGAACTTGGCCTACAGACGATAAGCCACATTACGCATGAACACAATTTTTTTTAGAAGGCCACAAGGATGTCACTTGGGTGCTGGTTAGGAGAGTGTTCCTTCACGGGCCCAGGTTGACATAAACCCTAATACATACTGCCCCCAATCAAACTGTGAGTTACAGGAGCAGTACAACATCACATAGTTGTGTACACATACTGATTCCTTTAAACCTGCAATAATCCAAGGTCAATAGATAAAATGTCAGCCAGTGTTACAGTAGACAGTGTGCCCTTGTGATGAGACTTACATTTCTTGGTATTTTAAAGGGTCAGTCCACCCAAACTGAGAACATAATTTTTTCACTTTCCCACAGTGATAAGTAGCCATGCAGATTTGATAGTTTCAGTTGAGATGTTATCTTTGAGATTTCATTTCCAAACAATTGAGTAGCATCTTTCAAGATACAAAGTTGTGGAGCCCCTGTTGCTTAGGGGTTAAGACCCCACCTGTGAACTAAAATGTTGGTTAAAATTTGGTAGGGGATGTGTGTTGTACCTCTCACTTTATAATTGTTCCCTGGATTTTTATTGTTTTATTGAACTTATAGGTAATTTTCCATTGGATTGGAACAAAAATCTCAGTGCAGATATCCCAAGAACTGAGCAAATAAATCCCAGTTATCTGCACAGCTTGATATCACAAGGGATAAGTGTTTGGGTGAAGAGACCTTTTAACAGTTAAACTGTTTCATCTTGGTTATAAATTACCCCTTTAATAACTTTAAATAAGCAGTAGAAAAAATAATCCAACAGGATATTAAATACATACCTCCAAACAAAATGAAGTCAACAAAAACAGAACAGTGCAATCAAAATAACATGAAAAATAATATTGTCTATAAACTTGGATTCTCTGACCTAGAGAGAATCTCCCTTAAGAATTGTAACACAAAATGTCGATTTTCACTATTTTTTGATATTGTTTTCTTTTAGACCATGTCTAATGTCTTAACTAGCGAAAGAAGAATTTAGTGATAAAAGACATAAGGGAGACTCTCTGTCCCTGTGCTGCTGATTGTTAGGACTGAGTGTGTATGATGAGGAGCCACTGTGATGGGCTTAATGCCCATCCATGAACTAGGCTGGATAGTGAGGGCTTGGAGCAGGAGTGTCCAGATCCCCATCCGCCTCACCCTCTTCCTGGCCAGAATACGAGCTCAGGGCGTTCCAGAGCAGGCTGGGCTGCTCACAGTGGTGGCGACTCCTCCAGTGCTCCATAACTCCCTCTTTAGTGTCCAATACCACGCTGCAAAGCACACAATTAAAGGCTGCACCTGCTGCAAGGACCCCAAGGCCTCCATTGCTATCTGGCAGTGAGAGGGTCCCACTGACCTCCCCCTCCGTTGCGCGGTGGTGGGACATTATGTGTCTCTTAAGCTTGGAGAAGGAGAAGAACTCCTCATCGCAGCTGCCGCACTTGACCAAGTTACGTTTTTCGTTGAGCTGTCTCCAGTAGTGGGCAGCGTGCTTTACAAGCTCCTTCTCAGCCTCGCGGCCACCCCGGGAGGGTTGACTGTCATGAATACGAACCTGAACCTCTTCCCCATGAACATACAGCAGGTGCATCTTCATGTCAGCAAAGGTGGGAGTGATGGCCTGGCAGCGGCCACATTTGATCTGAAGCTCCACGGGGTCTTCACGATCCGGCTCATCTGATTGCGTTAGGGAGTTGACCCTGATGAGGAAAACAAAAATAATACTGATTTATACCTTGTTATAACTTTTTGGAAAAAGTTGCCTTGTCAATCATTATGTTAAGCCATCTCCTCTACATGCTGACAAATGTGCATGAAAACCTGCTTATAGGTGACGGTCACAATGATGAAGGTACATGTGTTCGCAAGTTATCTCATTAGATAAGACTCTTACCCTTCTACAGACACATCATCCTCATGATGACTGATGGATGGTTCTACAGTCAGCAACACTTTGTGGACCTCTCTCAGATGACTGAAGTAAACCCCAACATATCCAAAGGCTTTCTCGCAGAATTCACAGCCGAGGGACCGACGTGGTCGTACCTCAGAGTGGTGAAGCTTCATGTGGGTACTCAAGCTGCCAGAGTGAGCATATGCTTTACGGCAAACTGGGCAAATGTAGGGCCGGCTGTTGGTGTGACTGTTCATGTGGCTCTGGAGGTGATGCTTAAACTGGAAACAGCGGCTGCAGGTCGGGCAACGGTGGAGTGGACGACTGCCTATGAACACTCTTGGATGGGAGGCACCTCTCAGGTGAAGGGTTACTGGGGCTGGTTGGGGCGGACAGTCCAGGACCTTTGTTGTGGTAGTTGTTGGGAGCTGATGTCTGAGTACAAGCTCCTGTTCTTGGCTATCTGGGGTAATGGCGGGCAAACTAACTAATTGAGGAACTGTCTCCATAACCAACATGGGCTTAGGCCGGATGCTGCGGTACTTCTTTGAAATATCAACCTCCTTTTGCTTGGAGCCTGGAACAACTGCTGGCGGTTTCTCTGGGACCCTTCTACGGAAGAAAGACAAGGACCTTTTCTTTCTGGCCTCAAATGCCAAGATGTCTTCCATTGTCTTTCTCTTCCTCCCCCTCTTTTTGCCAGGTGGTTTCTGGAGGGTTCCCAGCAGAGGCATGAGTGTGGTCTTGGAATTGGGCTGTAGAGTGGAGTTTGGCACCTGGTTGTGACCCAAGGCCTCAGCTGTCTCAAGGTTCTTGGATGTAGGATCTACAGGGCTGGTAAGTCCTGTCTGACGAGTGAAACCCTTCTTCTCTGGGGACAAATTGTTATGCTTGGTGGCTGGGATGAGAGCACTCTTCATTTTGGAGTAGGGCAGGATGGGCAGTTTACCCTTCGGTGGGGATGGGATAATCTGGACTGCTTTGCTGAAGATGGCTGGGGACAGTACAGTGATACTGCTCTGGGGTTGGGATGCAGTGGGCTTAGATTGGCAGAGTCTCATTGTAGTCTTACTTTCCTCTAGAGATTTGCCTGGAGAGCTTTGCACACCAGCAGAGGGGTATTGGAGGTTCTGAATAAGGCCAGTTGTGGTGTGTCGTTCAGAGCCATCTGGTGCTCTCTCTAACTGGGAACCTGGGTACAGGACAGCATTGTCTGGGAGTAGAGCTGTGACAGATATGTCAGAGGAGGCTGGGTCAATCAGAATTACTTGTTCTGAAGGCTCCTCTTTGGGTACCAGGAATTCCTTTGTGCGCTTGGACTCCTGTTGTTTTTTCTTCATGTTGTTGTTGGATGTTCCACACCCCACTGACCTGTTCTGTGCTGTAACAGCAACCTTAGAGGCTACTTTCACCCTGTCAGCTAGTGGTGCTGATTTAACTTTTTCTGTGGTCCCCTTGCTTCTCATTGGCTGGTATCTAGGAATGGGCAACTTGAGGTTCTTTTGAATTGACTGGGTTTGTTGCTGTTGTTGCTGTGGTGTCTGAGAGGAAACAGAAGGGGGCAGTGCCACCAGAGAAAAAGTGCCATCCTGACCAGCTATTTGCATCAGTGCATAGTTTTGAGTGGGCACAATGATGGACTTGGGGCTGGAGGCTGTGCTAGCCTCAGGGAGGACAGAGGAGGGCTGGCAGGACAAGACCGCGGGGGAGGGGGAGGGCACCACGGCTGGAGCCTTAGGGGCAATGCTTCGGAACTGAAGGCTCTTCATCTGAAGGGCTGGACTCACTGGCTACCAACTGAAACAGTATCACAAAAGAAACAAAGTTTTATTAGTTACTGCACTGAGACTAGCCAGCCGCTCCAGCATTGACTTGCCCTTTTAGCCCCGACAGCCTACAATCAAGTTTCCACATTCATTAAAAAATAACCGCCAACATTGCAACAGCGTGTATAATTGCAGACTGGAATCAGTTTGATCTAACATTTTTAAAGAGCAAAAGCTGAAATGGCTGCATGACTTCCTCAGTTTTTTTATGGTATCATTACTGACAACACAAGGAGAGAAGCAAACATACACTGTCACAAATACCGGCATCTGCACAAGTGTGACAAGCTGTCATATTACCTATGTCACTCTGGTCAAACACAGCAGACTTACTCCCCTCCAGGCTAGGGACAGACTGCCCCTTTTGATTTGTGCTCTGCATGCAGTCGTGGTACATGCTGGGGCTCTGCAGGGGGTTCCTTACCCCCCCACTACACTACTTCACACACACACACACACACACACACACACACACACACACACACACACA
>JAQMCX010000032.1:17715651-17744223 GCA_029814765.1 Acanthurus leucopareius
TATCTATCTATCTATCTATCTATCTATCTATCTATCTATCTATCTATCTATCTATCTATCTATCTATCTATCTACATTATGTGATAGCTCTCAATCTATGTTATATATTATGTTGAGTTGTGTATATCACAGACATTATTCCAAATGTTTCCAACAATCAAACTCAGAGAAATCAGTAATTTTATCCAAACTAACAGTTTTTCATTTTGTTTTCTGTTGTTAATGTCCAAGATAACTCCCATTAAAAGACGGAAGGAAATCTTAAAATGTGACTGCACGTTACGAGAATAAAACTTTGATGCATCACCTGTGAATATTCAGATAGATTCCCAACTGCAGTGTTAGCTGCTGAATAAGGATGTAAACAAATCCCATGATCCAACACTGCTTCGCTATGTCATCAAACTACTTTTATTTTCATGGTTTTGGATGAGAGAACTCTTTTGGCAGGAATTAAACCTCCATTTCCTCCATTTTTGCCGTTCCACTCATAACTACAAGGCATCCATCTGACTCCATCTCATTCCATCCAACCCCTCTACTCCACCTCTGAAGGTTGAAGAACAGCATCGGGCGTTTTGCAGGGCTTAATTGCATTCCCAAACTGAATTTTTAATCCAAGGCAATTTAATTAACTTGGAGCCCTTCCTGATTTCCTGCCGGCTTTGATGCATTTGAAGAGTGATTGGATATTTCCTAGAATATTCCAATAATGGAAAGAAGGAATCTCGAAAGCGTCTCATTGGTTGACTTCCCTCATATAGGAGAGCTGCTGTGTGCGTGCTCTTCCAGTCAAACCACAAAAAAAAAAGAAGTTCCAAAAATAAAAAACGGAAAAAAGCATCAAACCTGGAGAGAGAAGCTGACAGTCAGAGGTAGTAGGGTTATTTTTATTTTATTTTATTTTATTTTATTTCATTTTATTTCTTCATAAAGATAGACTTACAGAGACAGTAAGGGAGATAGAGGTGCAGAGATTAGAGAGGTTGTGCTGTATTAGGACGCGTACAGTTGGGAGGACGCATCCTGCTGTCAGAGGCGGCGGTATATCTGTCTCAGATAATGTTGAGATGATGGCTTCATCTTTATGGCCTGTTTATCTGCTGGGGATATTTACAGGATGTTGTGACAACAGTTCAGGCGACAGGAGAGCAAAAGAGGAGCATAATGCGCCGTTCATGTTTATACGCTCGTACGTTTGCCTCTCCATAAAGGATTAATGCAAAGAGAATGCAGATCCTTGTAAACTTAAACTAATGGCACACACACGCTTCACCTCTCTGTCCCTTGTCTCTTGGCTTCATCTAAAAAGCCTCTCAATAACAATCTAGTTGAGCATCCTTCTTCCAGTGTCTCCCACCTCCTCCTCCCCCTCTTCCTCCTCCTCCTCCTCCTCCTCATCTTCCTCCCCCCTCTCACAGCTAACACTCTTCATGGTGTCTTGCCACGCGTTAAACCCTTAATAGCTGTGTTTTGCTCAGTGATTTTCATTTAGGACTATTCTTTGCAGAAGCACAGGCCTCTTTGAAGTGGCTCCAGATTAAAAGCAAAAGCAAAAAAAAAAAAAAAAAAAATCTGTTGTGTTGTGAAGGAGTTGGCTATTTATTCAGGATGGCATCATTTACATGGTGCTGGCCCCCGAGGACTCAGAGGCTAAACTTGAAACAGGATGTAGTTTCTTTTAAGAATCATCTCTATTGCATAATTCATTACATTGACATTATCTTTATTCATATGCATTGTGATGTGTGTGAATCATGGTTACGTCTATGAATTGGTCTCAGGAGGAGGGTGCATTTAACATGAATGCATCGCTGTTTTCCATGGAGAATAGCTAATTTCCACATAGGAGGAAGGCTGTAACGGTGTGTTTTGTTTTGTTGTTGTTGTTGGTTTTTGTTTTTTTTTTTTACTTTTGCAATGTGTGTGTGTGTGTGTTATCTGAGCAGTGAGTACGCTAGCTTTCTGTACTTTCATCACTTGCCAGTGTGTGTGTGAGTGTGTCTTTTTTCTGTGCAGCCTATATATGCCTATTTGTGGCTCTCCCTTGCTCCTATCCTAATCTGTCTCTCCAAAATGTGTGTGTGTGTGCATGCAACTACCTATGTGAGTGTGTGTGTCAATGTGTAAAGAGAGAGAGAGGGAGAGGGAGAGAGAGAGCTTTGCTGGAAGGAAACAGCTGTCTCTCTGTATGTCAGGCCTGGGATCTGAAGGGGTAAGGAGGTAAAGAAGGAGGAGGTGGAGGAGGAGGAGGAGGAGGGATGAAGAGCACTGCAGTGCCTGGGGAGTGATGACAGCCGTCACACTTAGAAAACTGCGACACACACACACACACAGACACACAGAACTCCCACACGCACACACACACACACCTGGTTCAGGGTGTGAAGGTTGTTTGGAGAGTCTTTGTGCTAGTTAAAAATCCTTGAGTGAAATCTCTGCTAACGGACTCGTTACGTCTGCTCACACTGCAGTCTCACTCTGTGGTGGTTTTTTTTTGGAGGCCGATGTTGATGTTTCCAGATTGAGATCAGCTGTTGTCTTTACACTCGACTGTTTCATCTTCAAGTGTGCAGAGCTTTTCTTTCAAATGCCCTGTCAGTGTGGAATAAACAGCATCCAAACATCACGGGTCAGTGAAACTTTCTTGTGTTTGGTGGTTGAGGATAATTTACTGAGACTTCAGGTATCAAGGATTATTTTGTCCTAATCGATTTATAATAAATGAATTAATGAAGCTATTCAAATGTTTTACAAACAGAGGATTTCTAACTTTTAAGGACAACTCAATGATAGAAAATAAGAGTTCTGCACCTTTCTTTCTTTCTTTTTTCCCTCTCTTGCTTTATTCTTTTATATATCTGTCTCAAAAATTTAGACTCGGTCTTTGCTTTTTTTCAGTTTTGCCTCTCCGATTTTTCATCTTTCTTATGTTATCTCCTTTTCTTTACTTCTTTCCTTTTCACCTTCCTTTTTCTTTACTTTCCTCTCAAGTCTGTCAGTCTTTAACTTTTATCTCCTTCCTTCTGCTTTTTTCTCTCTAATTTCTTTCTTTTTTATCTTCATCTTTTGCTTTTTCTTTCATTGTGTTTTTCCTTTGTTTTAAATTTCCCTCTCTATTCTACTTTTTTCCTTAATTCCCTTTTTAATTATTTTCCTTCTCTTGCCTATATGTTTGTCTTTTTATAGTTTCTTCGTCTCCCCTTCTTTGATAATTTTTCTAGCTTTCTCCCCCTTTCCTTTTCCTTTCTTTATTTCTTTTTTCTTTCCTTCATTAAGTTTCTTCCGTCTGCCTTAATTTTCTTTCTTATGTTTCTTCTTCTCTGATTCTGTATCAATCCTTAGTCCTTCTTGTCCCTCCTCATTCTTTCTTTCTTTTCTTTGCCCTGTATCTGTCTGACATTTTTCAGTTATTTTATTTAATCTCCTCTCCGTTTTTCTTTCTCTCTTTTTAGTTTTTTCTCTCTTTCTCTTTGTGTGTTTCTGTATGTCAGTCTGTCTTTTCATTGTCCAACACTAAATATCATCTCTGTGTTCCGCCTGCAGACCGCTCACTCATATAAAATAACCTGTCTCAGCTCCTCATTTGCGCTCCATATCTTTACATGAGATGACAGTGGCAGCCTGCAGCAGCGACGCCAGTAAACAGCAACACGTATCGTCCTCAATGCAAAACGGGCAGGTGCACCTGTCTCATTTGGTGGTGAGAGGCTTTTTTCTCAATTTATCAAATGTCATTGCTTAAAAGGTCAGCCTTCACATACGTTATGCTTGAGATAAAACAATGTGCCGCCTCCTCTCATCTCCAGTCTCCCCTGCGGTGCTGATGGCGTTTTTTTGACCCTTAGATGGGATTTGCTATCTTACCCTCTCATGCATTTAAAGCTTACCTGCCCCCTCGCTGCTCAACGCCTCCCTCTTGAGGTTTAGAAAACACCCCCATCTGAATATGTGCGTGTGTGTGTGTGTGTGCATGTACAGTACGATGCTCTATTTTCCACACTGGCATATACTGTGTATGTGTATGTACGAGTGTGAGCGTGCGCTCTCTTTGCCATGCCCGTGGGTTTGACGGATGATGTGTGACAAGTGTGTGGAGTCAGCCCTTTGGTGGGAACCCGCTGGGGCTGGAAGATGCCCTTGTCCTTTCATATTTTACAGCATATCTTTATACTCCTCTGCTCTGCTTCGACGCTGTGGCCTACGACTGTCGCTATAGGCTTATGGTGATCAATTGTCAGTTTGACTTTGAAACTACATAAAACATTGTCCTCACACTCCAGCCAAATGCACTGTGACATGGTAATACTTTGGGTATTATACATTACCTTGGATAAGATATTCGCTCTTATTATAAAGTCAAATGAAACAACATTTTAAGTGGCGTCTTTTTTTTTTTTCTTTTTTCTTTTTCTTTAAAAATCATAATTCAGCTCAGTTTTAGATAAAACAGAATCCTGGAGATGGATGCTGGAGCAAGCAAGCAAGCGAGCAAGGATTGTTCAGAAGTGAGCAGGCTGGACCATGAAAAAAAAAACTCCAAAAAGAGAAAAAACAACGGAGACTACGGTGCGTTCAGTTGTGTTGAAAGGATTCACAGTGAAATGCTTCATGCATAATGCTGAGCTGTCACAACTTTCGGATTCTTCCTAATAAATAACTTGTAGACTGAGATTTTGGATTTGACCTACCAGAAATGTTTAGGAGCGTTTTATGCTTATTTAAAGTTTGCTAAATATGTTTAACATGACGTGGTTGCATCATGGGAAATGTAGGCTTTTTTTCCAGCTTTCCTTTAACAAGGGACCAAATATTTCTTTCTGTATGGCTTCAGTTATGACTAATCCCGTTTTTAATCTGTGTTTAAAGCCTCCGAGTTTTGTGGAAAATCAAAATTCAAGCCTCAGAAATAATCCTGTAGCAGTGTGTCAACCAACTGCACACAGAAGCCCCATGCAAGGGTACGCCATCCTGGTCGGTCTGTGATGGTTTTACACCAAAAGGAAAAAAAAAAACAGCCAGTGTTCAGCTCTGCTGTGTAGGAGTATGTCTTTCACCTCCGATTGATCGCCAAAGGCAGGAAAGGGACCAGTACCAGAATTTTATTTGGAGAGAGCGAATCTGATGATTGTATTTTTGTTTGCGGCTCGAAGCAAAATACCTTTTCCTGACTTGATGTCAATAACAGGGCAAAAGGAAATGCCTCCTCCTTATTTTCCTCCTTCCGTTCTCTCTCCTGCTGGCGTTGCAGAGGTCAGCCATGTCCTGTGTGCGCAGGTAGATTTTCCAGATGCAGCGCTCTCGTTCACCTTCATATTCTCACAGTGCTGTGTGTTTTTTTTTTTGCTGCTAGACCTCCGTTGCCCCCACTGGCTGCCTGCGCCCCTCCTGAGCCGAGGGGAGCGGAGCCAAGAAACTGTCTGACCACCCGGTGTAAACTATGTGTTTACAGCGAGGCCGGGGTCACACTGGGCGTGCTCGGCGCAGTACGTCTCACCTGCTGCCGGTGATAAAGGATCTGATGTCGGGGCAGACAGGCAAGCATAGCGGCGCCACCAAACCCTAGTTAAAGTATGAACTGTCCTCACAGACCTCAGCATTTGGCAGATCTGTGTCTTGCAGAGAAGGAGAAAGAAGTACAAATTTCTTCTGGCAGCTTGGTACAAAATAACTACTTATCATTCTGCACAAATCCACCGTGGGTTGGTAAATATTTTAAAAGATAAACTAAACCAGGCAGTCAAGAGCAGAAGGGACAAGTAGCTCTTGAACAACCAGCATCTCTGCCGTCCCTCTCTGTTTTCTCAAAGCTCGGTGCATACTGTGTACTCAAACATTTATAGACTTTATTATGTGGTCATGCATTTATGTATGTTCCCTCTGCCTTACGTTGACGGCACAGCTTCCTCCAGACGGCGTGCCCCTAATGGTTCGCTTGATCAGTACACGCTCAGATTTGCCTTGAACACAGGTGCTGCTGTTCCAGGATTCAAACACAATGTTACATAACGCGTAACAGCTGCATATTTGTTAGTTCAAAGAACACGAAGAGACGTCTACTGTAGTGCGTCCTCTACACTGTCCCTGTTTTTCTCCCCCTTTAACTCCGCTGCCTTTGTCACAGTTAATCTCTTCTCCTTTCTTTACTTCTTCCTCTCTCATCAGTTGTTCCTTCTTCTCTGTTTATGTGTGTGTGTGTGTGGAGGAGGGTGTCATGCCATGCTCTAAATAACTTTATTGACATTTGAATTGGATGTGGATCACGGTAATTATCCAGCCTTCCTGCTTCCTGGCTGGCATTTGGTGAGAGGAGAGCATTAGTGCAGCCACATCTCAAGCTGGGCCACAGGCAGAGAAATGAGACTCAGATGCAAACACATGCTTTTATTCACATGCTGTTCACTCATATTAACATTGGCTTCCTCGCCGAGACGCAGGGACACACAAAACATGTGCACCTCATCGAGCACATCGGAGCTTATGAATAGAAGCATGAATAAAGCTGCTTATTGTGGTACCTTCCCCTATAGAGGCAGAAATGTAGTAGGACTGTGTGAAGTATGCTTGTGGATTTCTTTAAGGCTGAATGACCATGAATCATTGCTGGAGACTGTTTGCTCGTGCTTATCCTCCAAAAAATCTCCATGACTCCTGTGCGGTCAGCACAGCCATGTCATGCTGGCAAGTTAGACGGCCGTTAGACCTTTTGTCTGTTGTACTATGAGTTCTTAACTTGTCAGTGTGAATGTATTTGACTTTTTTTACAATTCCTGACCATGTCATGCAGTGCTGGAAAACAATCTGCCAAGGGATGGTGGTTTACTTAAGAAATGGTTTAATCTTTTATCTCGTTAAAATTTTCGTAAAAGAAAAACCCCAACACATTTAGTTACTAAAAAAGCGTAAATCTATTATTGTCGCTAATCAGTTATATCATTCTGTAGGTTTTATTTTCTCAAGATTTTCATGCCATCATGGCACTGATTCAAAGAAGAGTTTGACATATCTGGAAACTGATTTTCTTACTGCACGGGCTAAGAGTTGTAGGAAGTTAGAGAAGACTGACAGCTCTCTCTTATATCTGTCTGTTAATGAAGCCACAGCTAGAAGTTAGCTTAGCTTAGCTTAGCTTAGCATAAAGAGTTGAAACGGGGCAAACAGGTAGCCAGGCTGTGTTCAAATGTCATAAAATCAAGATATAATTAACTAAACCTCATTACTTAACATGACTTCTGGGTCTCACTCACCTCAATGCAAGACTGAAGGAAGTCGCTGCACTTAGCTAAAAAACTGTTTAGGTTTCTTAGCTAGGTAAGTTCCCCAACCCATAATTTAGCACCCATCACAATCAGTGCATTATTTGTAATACACTAATTTAGTTGAATCACTTTTATCTGGAACCACGTAAATAACCAGAAACTAAGACAGACAAAGCCAGGCGGGGTGTTTCTCCCTGTTTCTGGTCTTAAGGCTAAGCCAAGCTAAAAGGCTGCTGACTGTTGCTTCGTACTTAGCATGCAGACATTATAATTGGAATCAGTCTTTAAAACGTTTCCAAAAATGTCAGCCAGTTCCTTTTAAGTTGCTACTGACCAGCCATCATCAACTGGACTAAGAAAAGAGCAGATCAATACTTCTTGGTGAGGAGTGGCAAGCTTCATAAACAAGTTGTTTTTAGCCTTTCATGCAGATCCATTAAGTGCTTTCTCTCTACACTAGTTTAATCCTTTCACTTCACACACACACACACACACACACACACACACACACACACACACACACACACACACACACACACACACACACACACACTCTCTTCCTGGAATGATAAGTCAGTGGAGCGTGAAAGCTGCCCAAGGGCAGGATCTTTACCAGATGAAGAGGGGCTCCCCTCTCATCTACCCTTCACTGACCAGCGCTGCAACCTGGCCAAAGGCAATAAGGATGCCCCCTGAAAACAGTCCTGGATTTACTTTATCATCCCCTGTTCACAAACATTGTTTCACGGTTATCCTAAAGGATAAGGCTGTTCAACTCTGTGGATCACCATTCTGTGTTGATACAAAATACTGCACAAGTCTATGGGGAAATTATAACCTCAGAGTGAGGTTTTAAAACAGGTCGACATTATCTTAATCTACCATACAGTTTCCATCTATCAATCAAAAGCCACAGGTATGGCTTTAAAAACAAAGGAAAAATTCCCTTCATTTATATCAATACCGTATCTTTATATCACAAAGAGTGAGAGATTACAGTGGAATGCTTCAAAGGGCCTAATTGTAAACAGATTCTGAGGTTTGAATTTCACATTATGACTTGACTTTCAATAGCAGCGTTTGATACAGGCAGAGTTCCAGATCCACTCTGTAATACTAATCAGCATAAAGTGCAACAATATGCTGTCACAAAAGGCAAATATTCAACAGCATAATTTCTCAACACAAAAAAACCCCTCAGTATTCATTTTCAAAGCAGTTTGGGCCAGAACCTTTACAAATTTAAAAAGAAAAAGAAGAAAAACTGCAAAGGGCATATTGTTTAACAGCTGGAAGTGTTTCTGTGCTGAGAGATTATTTATACAGTGCCCCTACCGCATTACGACTCCATAAAACTGGAGATATTCCTTTTCTGTGTGGATAGTTGACTCCAGTTTGACTGTGACTTTGGCTGAACACCGAGTGGAATAAAACCGTGGGATGTGTGCTCCTCTGGGCATTTTATGTGGCCACAGAAAGTGGGAATGTGGGATAGAGGCAATGCTTTGCGATTAATTCTACCATGTTTAAGTTTACAGTCAGACATGGGGGAGGGGGAAGGTGTGTGTCAACAGCTGGAGAAGCAGCCAGTGGGGCTGTAATTCTTTTGTGACAGACGACTCAGCAGACATCACCTGACACCAAGTAGCTCAGTGCAAAAATTAGTTTAGCTTTGCTAAAACTGTTAATCTCATTCCACCAGGAAATACAGGGACAGTGCTCCAGCAGAATGGTCCTTTTATGAGGATATCATGTATGTTTTTGTGAGTCATCTAAACACTGTCTAGGGATAACCATTATCATCCTCATCATCCTCATCATCATCATCATCATCATCTTAAGGAGATTAGCTACAATGCAAGAAGCACTTACAAAACACAAACCTAATTCAGGATGTTTCCATCAGGCACTGCTCTTAAGTTGCTGTGTTGATAAGAGTCTGTCACAAACAAATCCCACACTGACGAGCATGTGGCAGGAGGAAGTAGGGGGAGGTGAAACAAAGGGAATTGGACAGCAAATTTAAAATAATTTTATAACAATTATGATGCTAAACTTTTTGCGTAATGACTGTATCACTGGGAATGTGGAATGGCACACAAAAAGCAAGGAAGGAGGTCAATTAAACTGTTTAGGTTAGTATAAATTATACAAAAGCCACAGTTTTGTACATATCTACATAAATCATCTTTTATGTTTGTGAAGACATCTTTTCTGATAATAAATTTAGTTGCTTTACTTAATTCAAAGAAGAGTATATGACCATGAAAGCATCTTTGTGAGACCATATAAGCAGGGGACTCAGGTTCCTGATGTGTTTTGATACAGGGCTGTTTTTTGTTCATGTTGGTGGGTTCATCCTGTTTGTGGTTTTGGCAGTGACAAAATAAAACAGCAGCTAGGATATTCAGCATAAGTAAAAGATTAAAGAAGTTTAAAATAATAACATACAGATTTTCACTGCTCTGGAAATTTTCACAGTGGCAGCTACTTTAACACCACCATTGTCATGAGTTTAACAGTCGAGATCCAGTGTTCTTGTACCTGCATTCTAGTATTCTAGCATGTTAGCATTCTAACATTCATTAATTAGCACTAAGCACAAAGAACAGTTGAAGCTGGAATTTCATTAGTTTTCCAGGTACTTGGTCATAAAAGAAGTATTGGACACTCATCAAAACTTTGACCTGATGGCTCCAGATGAGAAGTTGAACCACATTTTTATTTTGAATAGTTTCCAAGGACTGAATAATCCTCAAAATTGTTCATCAATAGGACAGTCCAAAACAGCCCTGGAGTGCCTTATAAAGAGCCATTTAAAACCCTTTCAGAACCATGGCAATGACATTCAGTTCAATTACTACAAAAAAATGCTTTCACAGTCAGGCTTAATTTTCTAATTCGTATGGGAGAGAGTTTGACGGTGGTAATAAAAGCTGCTTAGACCAACTGTATCTATAACCGGTCCTACAACAGCAGGTATTTTTGTATCAAAGCTTCGCACTGATCTCTAGAGGCACAGAAGCTGCTGGCTTTACACACACTCATACTCACTGAGCTGCACTACAGGATGTACTCTGATACAACAGGTGAGTGTCTGTGATGATGATGCAGCCTCAGGCCACATCTAGTTATTCACAACAGATAGGGGCAATGACACAGTCTCTTCTGCTGGTGCAGGGCAACCAATTTTACTATTTGAAAAAGCACTCAAGGCTACACATTTCTGGCCTACTATCCTCTCTCCATTATTCCTCTCTTCAATATATGAACCCTCTCCTTTAACACTTTGCTTCACAGTTCAGGATACTCCTCTCAGTGTGGGCTGTCATCTGCATAATCAGCATGTTAACAACTCCATTCTGCTGCTCAGTCACATGGAAGAGAGCAGAGAACAGGTGAAGACAAGAGGGGAGAGAGGAAGAGAATTGAAGGGTTTATTCACTTTTTGGTGTACCACTGGTGGGCAACTTGCTTTATCATCATCCTCAATTCTCCTCAGGGGGGTTGTTGTGATATTCAAGGACAGTGAGAGGCAGAGGAAAGAGAGAAACTGGCTAGAAAACAAGCCAAACAGCTACAAATGCTTAAGAGCCAAACTTTTCAATCTGTATATAATCATGATGGGCAAGACTCAGCAGAAACACTGTTGAAAGGCAGAAATAAAACAAAGGGTATGACAGTGCTGTTATGACATAATTCCATCTTATTTTCTTTTTACATTTTACAGTTGACAGTTGTTAAATTCATTAACAGCATGCTGCTGTGATAAAAAAATATTATTTTCTTCATAATAGGGACGTGTTCTGTGGTAGGTTTCTTCCATCTTTGGAAAACACTTAAGCACTGCTGGAGTGGTCAGAGTTGTTCTTGGTCACCTCCGTGATCAAGGCCCTTTACGCCTGATTACTAAGTTTGGCTGGACAGTACGCTTTCTTCTCTAGAGTCAAGGACTGGTCGTGGTAGGTTAACTTGTGCTCAAAGAAACATTCAAAGCTTTAGAATTGTTTTAAACACATGCCAATACAAACATGTCAACACAATGTGATTGCAGAGGTCTACAGAGGGTTCCTCAGACCTCATGGCTTGGTTTTCGGTTTTGACAAGCTCTGAATTATGGGCCATAATTACCAAATAACCTTGTCAAATCATGCTTAATCAATTGCAATTCCCTGTTGTCATGTTCTGAGTTTAATGAATTTGCAAACGTTTCTTAAAACATGTTTCCACCATTGTAATTGTGTATGGACTAATGGAAACAAAGAAAATGTCACCTATTAAATCTGAATCATTGTGAAGTAAGCAAAAAGTAAAGGGGTCTAAATCATTTTAAAGCAATGTAATTCAACTATATGAATTTTGTCTACATGGCTCAGAAAACATGCATTAGTCCATTAACCAAGATTTTGTCTAAGTGCCTGAAAATGCCCTTGGCTTCATTTTTTGTGTAAATAATTGTTAGTCAGCTCTGGCTAGATTTGTCTTGATTTTAAGGGGGCATTGCACAGGAGAGCAAAAGGAAAAAATGTACAGGGAGGTCACAGATGCTACTCAATCTGCTGCTGGATTTGAAACGCCTACCATTCTAATCTGACTTGGGTCAGAGTTCAGGGCTTGGATGATGCAAAAACCTGGTTTCTGGAGAGAATTTGAGAGAACAAGGGGGAAAGAGAAGAAGAAAAAAGGATGGGGGTGATCCACAGGGACAGATTATCAGGTAAAGCCGCAGGGGTGAAAGGTGAGGATCTGCTGTTTATGCTGGAAGCAGGTCAGGGTTGAGGAGGAGGGCATTGTGGGGATGAGCCAGGCATCCACCTGGGATGGAATGAAACGGCGGAATAACGTGGACTCCAGAAGCTATACACTACACACACAAACTTCGACTCACATCCTCAAACCTGGACCTGGATCACATGTAGAGGTGGTCCAGCCAAGACTGATTGTCTACCCAGCCAAAACAACCTGCCCATTGTTGGCCAGTAATACAATTTAGTAAAAGCTGAAAACACTGTTCTGTGAAATGTCAAAACAAGGATAGTGCTGTTTTGGTCGCAACCCTGATGCATTCATTGATTTCCATTTTGTCAAACTTTATGTAACCACTGTTTAAATTGCAGAGTCCTGCAATTTGCTCCCAGTCTTTGCAGACTATGGCCAAGACAAAGTCACAAGACAACCTAGCCATTTTTTTAAGTTAAACTTTAAAAAACACCCTCATGTGAAAATTTTAGTCTGTAAACATTCTTTGTTGACAGTATACGAAAGGAAAAGGAAGGTAGTTTCATTTTCTTTTGTTGTGAGTTAAAAAAAAATCAAATCTGAAGTGGTTTGAGGAAAACAGAGGAGGGAGCAGAGTAGTGTGAGGTTTGTTATCTCTCTTGTAGGTGAGAGCAATGCTCATCTGGGACTCAAAGATAGAGCCTGGAGATGGAGGGGGTCTGGAATGAAGTGCGAGTGTGTGAGCGTGCATGTTTGTGTTTGTGTAGTGTGTGTGGGAGGGAGGGATAAAATCCCAGCAGAGGCCAAGCTCCCCCAGGTTTTAGCCCAGATGAAAGGCCAGGATCTGGGCTAGATAAGAGGGCAAATCACGGGGGGTCGGGGCCAGCCGGCTGTGAGAAGCCATGTCCAGCGGCCATCTTTCACCGACCTCCTCCCTCCATTACACACACACACACACACACACGCACACACACAAAATGTGGGATTAGTAAATCACAGAGAGATTGTGCAAGGTAGTTAAAATTTTTTTTTTTTTTTAAATTTCTCTCTCCTTTACAGGCAATTATAAAAACACAATAAAGAGCCACACTGTGAATCTCTCAGTCTCAGAAGAAATTAGATCATTCCATAGTCTTTTCCTCCTGAGTGAACTTAAGCTTTATCTGTGCTCGATTGCTTCTTCCTGCATGCATGCTAGCTGTTCATCTTTGCTCTCCAGGCTAAGGTGTACATGTGCGTATGTGTGAGTGTGCAGGGGGAGCTAGGGTCTTGAGCAAAGGCGGTCATGGGGAAAATCAAATCAGTGTTTGCAGAGGTCCTTGTTTCATCTCAGAGCTCCGCTAAATGAGAAGGCCAAGTCGTGGGAGAGAGGCAGGGCACACACACACGTGCCGACTTGGTAGCATCCAGCTGCTTCTTTTACCTTCACAGCGGACAACACATAGAAATGTGTTGCATGAGAGAATATGCAACGCCATATGGTATTCATGGCATGCGCGCAAACACAAAACCATATGTCATCCACTGTCACCTGAGCAAATCAATGCAAGGGAGAAATCCATTCCAATTAGGATCCCGCTGCTCTGCGCTGCATGTGGATGCAGATGAATCGATATAGAAATCCCACTGCTAACCTGCCGTTCCTCTTTGAAAGCATGCTGGGTCTTTGCTTAAATTGACTTGCATCTTTAAAATAAAATTCACTGATCACTTTCATTTTTACTTTAACTGTTTTCTAGGTATAAATATTCTAAAGATTCTGATCTTCATTGTACAAGGATTTAAGAATTCAGAAATGGTCACTACAGGCATGCTGGACCCTAAATAAAAAAACAAGGCTCTGCCCTTTGAAGGCAGGATGCTGTAAAGCCCTAACAGCCAATGACCTTTGACCCAATGTCCAACAAGGCCATGTGTCATCCCTGGGAAGCAGTAACGTCTTCAATCATCCATGCTCAGAGATGAACCAAATGAGCATAAGACGGTGCGCACAGACACACACTTACAGTTGCATGCACACAGGCGACATGGCTGCCGGCTCAGAGCTGAGTGGCGTCCACGTGGAGTGGAGGTGACAGCAGTGTGTCTGAGTGTGTGTGCGCGTGTTGAGGTGTGTGTTCAAGGTCTCAAGTGTTGACGTGCTCCCTCCTCAGGCAGCCAGCACTCTGTTAGCCATCCAGACTTTGCTCAACACTAAACCTTTGCCTGACCTTTCCCTCTGCTGTGACATTTGGACCCTTGTGAATAGGTCAAACAGCACTAAAGAGTGGTGGAAAAATGGAAGAAGATGGAGGAGAAAAAAATAAGGGAGGGATGGGGGCTGTCAGTGAAGGGATGTGACAACCAGTATGTGTCAAGGAATGTGTAAGAAACAGAAACATCAATAACTCAAGGTTACAATGTTCCTAAAATTCCCACTAATAAAACTCATGCAGAAGGGATTGATTCAATTAGGCTTTGCTCCTAACCAAATCTTGTGATGGGGGGCTAGTATTTGGTTGTGAACAACAGAATTCACAGTTACAGCACATTACGACAGGCATTTTAAAATGCTACTCAGCCAGATTTAAGTTGGTGAAAAAGCATAGGCAGTGTAAAATATTCTGTCTTAGAAATTTGCAGTGATATATCAGTCAGTTGCTGTAAGTTCATTTTGTTGAGTGACTGAAAGTAAAAAGGCAGGAAATGATGACATTCTGCTAAGATTGCTACAGGCTTACAGTAGATAACACATTCACAAAGGGGATACTGGTGGACGTATGACATAAAAGTACACACAAGGTGTCCTTGTATATCGCGGTAGAAGCAGATAAAAACACGGTGAACTCAAAAAAGGACACAGTAAATCTAACCGGAAACAAACAAATTGTTCCGTTGTGCAAGAACAAAAGTAAACATCAAGTTGCTTTTACTTTAAATAAAGGCTACACTTTTCATGACATGGCGCTACATGGCATTCCTAGAGATGTAATAAGAGACTGTTCTCATGTTTTAAGCAGCAGACTTATAGAGTGTAAAAAGCATGATCTAAAACAGGGGTGACCACACTTTTTCAGCTTACAAGCTACTTATAAAATGACCAAGTCAAAATGATCTACTTACTATAAAAATGCATGAGTTGATGTGCCTTCTATAACTGCATGAACCCATATTGGACAATACAACTGTGTACATTTTTGGACATTACCTTACTCTGACGACTTGCACTGCAGCTCCCCCACTCATTTTTATACCCTGTCTGAAGTTTAGTAGAAATAAACTGGGCAACTCGGCAGCTTGCACATGAATCACTCCGCTTCTTGTTGTCTGTTTCCACGGTAACCGGGGAAAGACCTGCGAATTGCCCTGAAATAGCACGCGCAGCTTCCCGTCTGCATGGATTGGATAGATTTTTTTAATGCCATGCGATCTACCCACATTACCTTTGCAATCGACTGGTAGATCGCGATCGACGTAATGGGCGCCTCTGATCTAAAATATCATGACCATGTTCCCATTGCAGTACAAGTTCTGTTTCCACCAACTAATTGTGTCTGTCAATCATCAAAAAGGAGCCACAAGCAAAGAGTTTGGTCAGACAGTAGACAAAGGTTTATCAAATGCCAAGGGTCATGTGCAGGTCTGTAGCAGGTCACAATTTTCCCAAGAACACATTGACAAGCACAAAAGGCGTTAATTACACCTACAGGCCTGGGTATGCTTCAAACAGAAAGTGCATCTGAAAGGTTTTATGACTTTCAATAATAGACAATCTGACAATTACAAGAAGTGTGAGAGTATGAGACACATCTACATCAGGAGAACACTTTTTAACTACTTTATAACTTTTTAATCCGGTAGTCTCTGATGAGCACCAAGATGTTTAACCCTGCACTGCCTGTAAAAGCAAACAAAAGGTCTGTTTCAAATTAGCTAACCATCTCTCTGTCCTCTCAATTTGTCCTTCATTTATTAATTTGCTCCCCATTCCTATTGAGAGGATCTTTAGTGCGCTCTGTAATGCACTGATACAAATAAACCTTATCAGAAAAACCTGTGAAGACGAATCAACACTTTCACATTTGTGATTGTAAAGAATTTTTGTTCATGTATGCCCTTCCAAGGAAAAGTGACGCCACTGCAGCCTCGACTGGGACACTAAGAAAACACCTGCGTTCCCGGTCCCACCTTAATGATCACTCATCGCAATGGGAGAACTTTAATGGGGACTCTGGAAGGAAGGAAGCTGCCAGCTAATTTTAGGCACTCTGCATCTCAGATGAAACGCTGGAAAAGGAAGAGAGGAGGTGTGGAGAGGCGGGAAAGTTATTCGTCTCTCACTTTCTCGACTTCTGCATCATGTCTTTTTCTAACTATCATTACCCCCTGCATCCGCTACGAGAGAGTCTCATAGCTCTTTGATTCTCTGAATCATTTCTTCCTCTCTTCCTGTTCTCAGCCCTCCCTCTCTCTCTCTCTCTCTTCATTTTCCCAGCCTTCTCTGTCTCTTTCTCTCTTTTTCCTGCTCTCTCTTTACCTGAGTAAATAAACAGTGTTGTGTGGGATGCTAATTAGAGCAGGTTCAGGGACGTGACGAGCCCAGAGACAGATAAACAGCAAGGTGGGGAGGAGAAGAGATGAGATGGAGGGGGGTGGGTGGGGTGGAGGTAACCCACCCCAAGGGCAACACAACACAGACACAAACATGTCAGCTTAGCTGTGAAGGACAGACAAGAGTGGTTTTGGCTTTCAACCCAACTTAGGTCGGCTTTGAAGCGAAGGGCGGTAGCAGGGTAGAGGACTTTGAAGGGGCTTCCATGGAGTTAAGGGCACTAGCAAAGAAGGAGACATGTGGTGGAGCTTCAGCCACGATGAGAGGAAGAGGAAACGTCGTGCAAACTTCCTTAATGACGTGCTACTAGAGACCCGGAGGAAGATCAAAAGAATATGCAGATGATCCTGACGGTTCTTCTCCTGTGGAGGTGAGCATGGGCTTCTAAAAGCAGGTCAATGCGAGACAGCTTATTATTGTTTTACATAAGAAGGCCTTTCTGAGCAGAACAAGCTGCTCAATATGTAGGTGAAAAGGTAATTTTACAAAGAAGATGTTCAAAAACAGTACACTTACAGGTGTTGTGACTCAGTACTGTTCAAACAAAAATAGGTTTTCATTTGACAGGCAGCAGGCTGACTTTGACAATTAAACTGTATTATCTTTTAAATCACTTCTTAGAATAAATCTCAACATGACCTATATTTAGTTTGACAAGGAAGCAGAACCGCAGTCACAAATATGAGGACTTGAAACTTATAAACCTTTTCCACTGCAAGATATTAACAATTGTAATCCAGCACAAGATCTTTATGAGGCTTTTATATGCTTCTCTTCCTTGTATTTCAACCACATTTTACAGAGTGGGACATTTTGTTTTACAAGAACCGGCTACACTTAAGAAAAAATTCTTTCAAAAGTTTTTCTTTTATTTATTTGTATTATTTTTCAAGCCCAGGTTGGCTCTTTATCAGGAAAGTTTTTCAGCGTTGGGATTCTTTGTGAAACAGACAGTACCTTTTTTCATTTTTTAACTCATAACCTGAAAAGAAAACGTGCTAATGCCTTAAAACTGACATTTTGATATTTGTCATTAAACAGGCGACAGCACAGACATCATGTTTATGTTTAGGGTTTTATAAGGGAGTATAGTTTTTGTGTTAAGGATCCCCACAGAGGCAGACTTTTACAGTAAAAGGGAAACATTCTTTTTGTTTAACATCTCTCTTTTCAAAGCCAAATTGTCTTGGTTCATTTTGCAACTGTTACAACAACCACCAACTCTGGTTTGGTCAAAATAAAACCTTAATAGATCAAAAAAGATGTGAATTTTTTTTTTTCCCTCTACATGATGTTTTTCCCTTGCTGCCTCTGGGATTCTGACCAACCTCCTACACCCCCCGAATATTATCAAAGCTAAATCTGAGTAAAGGGTTTATTTTCAACCAAACCAGAACAGTGAAAAGAGGGTACCAAGACAGTTTGGATGACAGTAAATACCGTTTATGTGAGGTTTGATTGTCTGTTTACAATCATAAAATTAGTCTTTCTGTAAGGTGTCTGGAAATTTTAACAAAAGTGATATAACTATTGTGCTGAAGTGAATTATTATTCACTTTTGTGCTGAAACCCTCTTCATTGCTGTCTCTGCTTAACTGCTGAACTGGCTCTGTTCAGATGAACTAGGGGGGTTGTGTTTTGTCATGCATGACTGAAGATGAGCTGAACACAACTTACCTCTAAAATAACTCTTTTGGTTTAATGAATTATAAAAAACAGTTGTGCTACTACACTTTCCAAGCCTGTAGTGTCAATGTGCACATTGAGCGCAATTAGCAATTTTTTAATTCTTTTCTCTCGATTACAAAACTTTAGTGACAAAATAAATGATCCACCTTAAACTCTTAAAATTGTGAACCACAGTAATTGTTGTCTATAATCATTTATCTCATTACCACTTTTCAGATAAGATTTCTGTAGCTGCTCCAGTGGATTGGCTAGGCTAACAGTGCTCTACTTGTATATACAGCTTTTACTGGTAACTACCTGTTTAGCTGTAAAATGCAAACTGTAAAACAGTGCTTTACTAAAAAACAGTGTAATTGTTCTCATTCTTGATCATTTTGATCTGTCATGTCTATCTGTCTGTGTCTGTCTTTGTCTAGAGCCTATAAATTGGGCATCTGCTAAGGTGTCTTTGTTGGGTTATTAAAACCACAGGAAACACTGACTAGCAGGATCAAAGTGAGTCTTGGATCGTTACAATCGCTGATGCTGCTTTTAAATCAACCAGACGTGAGTGCTGTTCACTTTAATGGGCAGATTTCACTGCACCAGTAGAGTAGGTGAAGAGAGGCGCTGGATCAGGTATGAGAGAGAAGAGAATGCTCAGGGAAAAACTGGTGGAAACTATCATAACAAGAGACAATGTTAACAGATCATGTAAAACCTGTCCTTATTATAACTCAGAGTTGTTTCATGATTAAAAGACATCTTATGATCCCAGATTACGGCCAGATTGGTAATGACAGGTGCAGGGAAAACCTTGCTGTTACAAGGACTTGCATAAGCTTTTAATCTCACGTTAAGTCTAGCACACAATGATGAGGAGAAAGAGAGGGGAAAGTGGAAGGTAGAGAGGATCAGGATATATCTAAGAGATTGCAGAGGAGAGGGGAAATGGAGGGAAATGTGATGGCTGGATAAATGAGCTATTTTTATAATGAGGTCAATGTGAGCTGTGGGATTTCATTCTCTTGGGAGACACGCGCACACATGTACACACATACACACATACGCACACAGAGTTGGGCTGCCTATGTCCAGAGGAAGAGGATGAAGAAGAAGAAGACACAGAGCGGGGAAACAGACAAACCAGATGTCAGAGAGAGGATCTTGAGGATTTTGGTCATAGCCTGATTGGTTGGAACAGTCCTCTTTTCCCCCTCCAGCATCAGAAAACAAGGACTGATGCTTAATTATTGAACAAGACCGACATTCACTCATCTTGCTTTTGTTTTAGAACAAACATATTTCTCCACTCCCACTGTCTCTAATGTAGTAAATTTTGCAAACACGATGACAGAAACTAATAAGCCCTTTATTTCCCAGACACAGGACACTTTATTCACAACCCAGTTTCATTCCCTCGAGTGCAATGTCTGATTCAAATGCCATTAAAAAAAGAAAACAGAAAAAAGGGAGTGCATACCTTTTCTGTGACCACCTAAGAAACTTCTTAGTTACTATTTATGTTGTTGCATATAGTATTTAATTCCTTCATTTGATTCATAATTCACTTGAATGTATTTTGTGTCCACTATGTACATGGTATGCTAGCTTTTTTTAATTTTTAAATGATCTTACTTCTTCTGCAGTAAAACTTCATTTAACTGAATCTGATCCATCAACTTTATGCTAGTTTATCTTAAAAACAACTGATGCTCAATAAAAAAGTGTTTACCAATTAGATTATCCTTCCTCCTCAGCTGCTCCCTCGCTCCTCCTCTTCCTGGGTGGTGCCTGGGATGTGGTCCTGTCCCCCCCTCTCCACACTCCCCCTGCAGAGACATCAAATATTAAAATTATTGCAAAAAAAGAAAAACAATCACAAGGCAAATTCTGTAACAGGCAAACTCCACTCTGAAAATAACAAATGAATGAATCTTTAAACTGTTAAATAATCCAATTGATAATTAAAAACTCTAATTATCATGACATTATAATTAACTTGCTGGCATTTGGTTGGCCTCCTGGGAAGCTGAGGGCAAATATGATTGGTTAAAAGAGGGGGGTGGGGGTGACAACTCATCAGACATGCATCTTAAAGTTGTAATGTGAGAAAAACATGAGAATTATTCATTTTAAAATGGAACAAACTTTTTTTTAAAAAAAGAGACTTCAAGATAAAAAAGACCATATTTTAACAAATGAAACTTAAGGTCTGTAAATATGATTTTTGCATTCCATTATGTCTCTTCTATTTATAACTGACAAATTTGGGGCTCCACGTATCAGCATCAAAAAATAGTGCCCACAATATTTTTTTTCTTTTTTTTTCATTCAAAAAAGCATTATTTAATAAACTCCTGGCAGCAAATAAGTAAAAGTTCTCTCCAATGATCTGTCTATAGGGTACAAAGTCTAACATGGTGCAATGATGACATACATTCAGCGACCACAGGTTTCACACACTTACAGGGGTCTGCAAGACTTGTTTCACAAGCACACACACACACACACACACATACACACAATTTACAAACTCTCTCTTATGCACCTTCCTCCTCTCTCTAAATGCCTGTCGCTTTGGCCCTCCATTAAGCCAAGCAAGCGCTCGTTTATCCAGCCTCTCGGCAGTTGGGGACGCAGGCTGCCCACTCAGTCAGATCCAGCCGTATTAAATAAATAAGGAGCGCTCTTCTGTGTAAATTATTCATTTAACACGCCTTATCCTCTTCCAACAACCTTGTTAAAGCAACTCAGAAGTAGAGAGGGGGCGAGTGAGCGGGGGGAGCGGAGAGTAAGAGCCAGACACCGCGGCTCATGTGCGACTCAGCAGAACCTGTGGTGCATCTCTAAGCTCTCTGGGCGTTCAGTCGTAGGGGGGCTAATTCGCTCTGACACCTCCTTTGTTTCAGGGGGAAAAGAGCTGCATATACACAGCTACACATTTGCACACATGCACATACACTTGAGCACACACCGACATACACAAACTCGGTGAGAAAGAGCATAAGAAAGGAATTTTTAGTGCATATTCATAGAATAATCATTCTAGTTGTCTGGATAAATTATTGAGAAATGGGAGTCCAGGACACGCAATGTTGGAATGCGGAAACTGTTTTTTTGTGCTGCCTGCACTCAAGTCAGACAACACAGCAAGAACTCCATTCTAAACAAGATGATTCTAATGAGCCAGGATGGGGATGGACAGAAAAATGCTTATTGTGAAGAAAACAACTTTCCTGATATTAAACTGGAGGACAACTACACAGAGTACCTGATGTTTGTCTAATGAAACTGCATTCATGTTAAAAAACTGTAAAAAAAAACTGTATTCAAGGTGAGTTTAGGGTGAGCAAATTTAATATTATTTCAGGTTGCAGATGCATAAGCACACAACTTCATATTGAGGGCAAGATCCTTCATTTTTAACTGAGCAGTTACAACAAATCAGAAAGCAGACTGCATTTAAATAGAGCTTTGTTCCAAATACTTGAAAACTCCACTGACATTAAGTATTAAGATACAAAGTATGGTGTAATCCATTCTAGGTATGAGGGGAATTATATGCAAAAGCAGTCACCGTAAGCCGGAGTCAACATGATTTACCTAGAACTTCAACCTTTCCTATGACCACATGTTCCCTTTTCTCTAGTACTATTTATCAGAATCTAGGGCTGGGGCAAATACTAAGCAAATGACCAAAATACAGCTAAATTTGACTGGGAATTTCAATGGTTATTTACAGAATGTCCCAAGATCAACACAGCACAGACATAACCTGCTTCACCCCTCTCTCTCTCTGTTTCCCTCTCTCTCTCCCCCCCTCTCTCTGTCTCTCTCTCTCTCCCTCTGTGTCTGACTACAGAATTCAGCCCCAGAGCGGGAGGTTTTTATGTCAACTCTGACAGTGCTCATTACCAGCCTCTACGCTCTGAATTGGAGTTAACAGGCTTTGGCCCAAGCAGAAGCCAGCTAGACTCGACTGCTACAATGGGATCAGTGTGCATGTATGTGTGTGTGCATGTGCTGAGAGTTAATCACAAAACACTCTTTCATTTCTAAATCACACCCCGAGGCCAATGTACATTACAGAGGCACTGATACACAATGTACAATGACATCAACTGCTTATTTTCATTTTCCCCTCGCAAATACCTCTGATCACAGCATTCTGCTACCAAAAAGCTTTTGCCTGAGTTTGTACATTAGGCACTGCAGCATTTTTCAGTGAATGGTTATTATATTGAGGTTAGCTTTAAGAGACAGTACACTGGACTATTCTATGGCTAAAAAAATAAAACAAATACTTCTACTGCCAATAATATGTTCCTCAAGGTGATGAACAATTTTCTTGTGGAACATAATTTTACAGTGCTTTTATCCTCTGTCTGAACACAAACACAACAATTCGACCAGTGTTTTCTACTACTGAAGCTACAGAAATGACTAATGTCACCCAGTCTTTTTTTTCCCTCAGTTATATTTGATTCTCACAGTTCTCACCTACATCAGTACAACACCATCCTCAGAACGAGATTCCCTGTCCGAGAAGAGTGAGGTCTTCACCAGGCTTACTAAGATGAAGAAATGACACACAAAAAAAATTTCTTTCAACATCACTCAGTGATTGAACTGAATGAATTGCACTTTTTATATTAGCTCTCATATCTATTATATACTGGAACTGCTGCACAAAAAACTCCCTCAGGATGAATTAAAGTTCTAGCTAATCTTAATGACAAGTATACAGGAAGAAAATAACAGTGTTTTTACTTACTGATTCAATTACTTCAATAATTCTGCTCTCCATCACTGGAGTGAAACCAGGAAGCTAACAGTAAATCTGTGGGCCTTAAGTCAAACAAACCAATTGAATATATAACTATAAAATTAGGAATTACTCAGGCTGACACTTCCTGGTCAGAGGCTTGACTGGTTGGTCAATTTGTTTTTGTCCAATCAAGTATTCATTGGTGGTATAATCATTAGCATTACTTTCATGAAGAGATAAGCACTTCAAAGTTGTTGTTCAATGATAAACTGATAAGAGCTGACAATGAACAGGCTTTAAACTTGAAACCTCTAAGTTTTGCAACGTTTTAGGTTGTTTTACAGTTTCTTCTGTAGACATTGTTCAACCCACATCAGCAAGTTGTACAGTTAATGTGGTTTTGTTTGACCAATGTTGTAATACTGAAGAAAATTAAAGCAAAATTGTGTGAATGTTAAGTCTCATTTGAAGCCAACTAAATAGAGTGAGCGGTAGGTTGAATTCTAGCAACTGTTTTTTCATGCTGCCTTTGTGGAACATTATACCGCAGTGCCAGCCAACATTAGCTCAACTAACATAAGCTTTGATGTTGTGTAGAAACCAGTTGTCTCTGATCTTATGTGTGTGTGTGTGTGTGTGTGTGTGTGTGTGTGTGTGTGTGTGTGTGTGTGTGTGTGTGTGTGTGTGTGTGTGTGTGCATTCAGCCTATCAGGTAGAGTGTGCTCAGGGCACTGTGTTTTTTTTGCCCATTGACTATATGATAAGTCAAACAGGCAGAATTTTCAGTCAACTAAATTTTTTTAGTTGGCTGAAGCCATAATATATAGATTCTTGTAATATGACTGCCTATGTAGAATTTCAAATGTTACATATATTTCTCGGAGAAAGTGTGGATTGTTTCATTTGTTAAAGACAGCATAAGTGTATGATGACACAGATACATGATGGACATTAAATACATTTTTGAGAAATGTTTGTAAGTTACTTGATACATTTGACAGTGTATCACAACAAAAACATGTAGTAATAAAGAAAAGTGCATTTAAGATTTGTTTTAGAACCAGTTATTCAATACTATATAGTAATTTTTAGAAGCAAACTGCTGCTGACAAGTTTCTTTACAGGCCTTGATGGTTTGCCGGGGCCATTCCTTCCCTCCCCTCTCCGGCCAGTAACCACCTCGCACTCAATGATTACGCTTATGATTAAGGCTTTCCACTTCAAACATGCCTGATGTTTATACAGGTTCTGATACAACTGATGGGATAAGGAGCAGGTAGAGTTCTGTGTTTGTGTATATATGCGTGTTTCAAGTGTGCCTAGATAGGAGGATAAATGTCATTACGCCCAGGCTCTGTGGACATACAATCATAATGACATATCAAATGCCATTAAGTGTATTACGGCTGCTTCTTCCTCATGCTCTTACTCCTACTTCACCACCTACTTAGGCCTATAAAATATGCATTGTGTTGCGCTGACATATGTTGACTTACTCTCAGAATGATTGAAGTCTAAGGCAGGAGGTGGTGGGAGGAAAAACACACTTGAGAACTATGGTGGTTTTGCAACAGGCACTGGAAAAAGATGTTACCCAAACCTTGTTTAAATTCCAATTTCCACGTCAGGGTATTGTTGGGGGGGGGGGAAGGCCAACTATTCCAATGTCTCACCAGTGGTTAATTGATTTATGTTTCATTCTATCTGTCCTACTGTTTGTCTGGTTCCAGACACAGCCAAGTAGGACTTTACAAGCTGCTTTTCTCATATTCTTTAATGTCGAGGCAGAATGAGAAGGACAAAAGTGTGAGGTGTCCTACAGCTGCAGCACTGCAACCTAAATTAGCCAAGACCACATGAAAAGCTGTCGTCTCTATTCCAGGCCGGGGCGGGAAAATTACAGCCCTGCTCTCTCTACTCTAGCATTAAACCTCAATTAGTGCACAACTACATAGATGATGTCATCTCCGAGGGACCCAAGAGCCCTAAAAGTAAGGGGTGCTTTGCTTTACAGAGACAGACACTCAACCTCAAACTTTTAGGTCCTCTCTGAGCAGCTCAGAGGCTAAGAAAGCTTGTTTATTCCATCTAACTGGCAAGACTTTAGGTTGTGCTCTTTTGAAAAAACAAAAGCACATGAACCTGTGCCCTGGCTGGGCTAAATTTACCAAAAATCTTAATCTTGAGTCGTGACTAGAGTTTTCCCAAGAGACCACAGGTCAGTGAGGCAGGACAAGAAAAACTCCTGTTTGACCTTCAGAGAGACCTGGCAGAAGAGAGAGAAGGAAGATATGGGGGAGGAGGGTGACTTGTCCTGGCTCCCATCCAAACACTGCCAGAGTATTTCTACTACACATTTGTCAGAAAACCAGTCATATTACACAACAAACTCTCATAATCATACAAGAGAGAAATTTCATGCACTGCTGCAGAAATTGATTTGAACTTGAACTTTTATTTTGGTTGTTCACATTCAAACATTTCTCAAGATTAAAATTATTATAACCAAAAAAAGGGTTGGGCAGAAGCAATGCTTTTTTAGCCCACCCTGTACATCACATCAAACAACTCAGCAAACTTTCAAACATTTTTTTTTCTTTTTCTTTTTCCCATTATGCTCACATTCCTCCATAACAATATGTAAATTATATTCTTTATTCAGTTAAACAAATTCATTACTTATTAATGAAACAGTTAAATTATACAGTTAGTCACACAATTGAGTATTAATAATTTCACATTTTAAGGATTTTTTAAATTTTGACAGAGCACTTATTAACCTGAATTGATCACAAAGATCATTCCATAGTTTTACCCCGACAACTGAAACACATCTTTGTTTGGCATTAGTTCTTATTTTACTTGTTTCAAATCAAAGCAAACCTCTTAAATTATAATGCCCTCTTCTTAATTTGAAGAGTGATTGAATGCTCATGGGGAGGCTCCTATTCACAACTTGAAACAGAATTTCCAACATTTTTACCTTAACTATATCCATAAATTTCAATTGTTTAGATTTTATAAAAAGCTGATTTGTTTTGTTGATTCCCGGTATCCAGCGTTGTTAATTATTCTTATCACCCTTTTTTGTAGCTTAACTATTGGGTCTAGGTATGTTTTGCAAGCATTACCCCAAATTTCAGAGCAATATGATATGTACGGTATCGAAGAGAAGAGTACAGTATATGCAGACACTTTGTATTCAGTAGAGTTTTAGCTTTATGGAGTATACCAATAGTTTTTGATAGTTTACTCTTGATGTACTGTATATGTGGTTTCCAGCAAATCTGGTGATCTATTACCCCTTAAAACTTTGTTTCATAAACTCATTCTATTTCAGTTCCATTCAAACTCAATGTCACATTGGAATTTTGCTCATGGGATCCAAAAAGCATAAATTTTGTTTTCTTTTTATTTGAAAATAACTTCTTGAGGTCAAACCATTTTTTTAAATGATTCAGCTCCCTTTCAAGATGAACTGACTGATGTCCTGTCCTGAGCAGAATAAGTTTGTATCATCCGCAAAAATAACCATCTTCAGTATTTTGGATACGTTACAAATATCATTCAAATAAAGAATAAATAATTTCGGTCCCAAAACCGAACCTTGGGGGATGCCACAAGATACATTTTTTGAAGTGATACGGTGTCATTAATTTGTACATACTGAAGTCTGTTATCTAAGTAGCTTTGTAACCAACTACTGACCCTCCCCTTATCCCATAGTATTGACACTTCTGTAAAAGAAAAGAATGATTGATAGTGCCGAACACTTTTCGCAGATCAATAAATATCCCAATAGCACTTTCTTTGTTGTCAACAGCTGTTGTTATGCTCTCCATAAAATCCATCACTGCTAAAGATGTAGACCTATTGCTACGAAACCCATACTGTTGGTCATTATATACTATATTTTTCTAGAAAGTTGTCTAGTTGTTTAACAAACAATTTTTCTAGTATTTTAGAAAATTGATCTAATAATTAGACAGGCCTGTAGTTTGTTACCATCTGCTTATCTCCATTATATAGATTGGCAGTACTTCAGCCAGCTTCATTTTCTCCGGAAATGTTCCTTTTATAAAAGATCTATTGCAGATGTAAGTCAAAGGCTTAATTATACATCAATGCCATGTCAATATTGTTACAACCTGTTGACCTCTCATTCTTACATTTCCTGACCACTTCTAGAACATCGCTCTCACACACAGCTCCAAGGAACATTGAATTTTGATTAATATTTTGTCACTGTCACCGAGATTTGTTGTAATTCTTTTGCTAGATTAGAACCCACACTAACAAAAAAATTGTTAAATTCGTTTGCAATATCTTGTACGTTCTCAACTCTTAAACTATCATTTTTAACAATATATGTTGGCAATGTCTGAAATCGTGCTGATCAGTCACCTCTTTAATTACATTCCAAGTGGCTTTAATAATAGTTTTATGTTTTTCCAGCAATACACTGTAATAATTCTGTTTTTGTTCTCTAATAATGGTTGTCAGTCTATTTCTATATTGTTTATACTTATATTCCTTTTCCTTTGTATGATGTTTTATAAAATCTTTGTATAACTGGTCTTTCTTTTTACAAGCTTTTTCCAGACCTTTTATATCCACAAATTCTGCCTACTTTTAGGTTTTACTTTAATTTTCCTCACTGGAAATTGACAATCATACAATGAGATAAATATATCAAGAAATGCATTATAGGAATCATTTGTGTCTTCAACATAAACCTCTTTCCAGTCATGATGATCAAGTTCAGCTTTAAAGGCCTCAATTGTTTCTAGCCTTCTCACTCTCTGTAATTTATAATCACATACTTTATTCATCTTCAACTTATTCTTAAACACTGCAAAAACAGGCAAATGATCACTTATAAAGTTGATTAAATTAAATTAAATTAAATTAAATTATTAATTCAATACCCATTATCTGTATTATTTTTAATTTTTTCTTTTCATATGAGCTAATGTCTCCCTCCAGGTGGTGACACAACTAACATCTAACAACTCAAATAATTACTGTGTCCACTACTGAGATTGACTGTGTGTATAAAGGCTGGAGAAAGACTGTAAACAACCCATACACTTACAAATGGAACAGTTCATTACTCGAGGCTCCATGAATTAAAACTAGGGATAGACCGATTGTCGGCCGGGCCGATTATCGGTGCCGATATTCGGCCGGGCCGATTATCAGCGCCGATATTCGGCATTTTGACGCATATCGGCATCGGCCTTTTTTTTTTAATCCGACGGCTGATAAGAGATCAATTTAAAACTGGGTTATTTTGGCCCTGATGCAGCTGCTCCTCTCTCTCTGCAGTCACTACTCTGTCTCCAACATTATCCCACCCACAGCACCATCTGATTGGTTACACACGGAGCCACTGGTAACAGCCAATCAGCAGAACTTTAGGGAGCTATTTATTTGTTTAAGTTTTCATTTGACTTTATAAGACATGCTGCTGAGCCTGGGAGCTCTCTGCACTTTTTGTTAGAATTTTAAAACTGTGCTGTCCTTGTTTGACAACCTTGGTTTGTTTCTGTTTTTAAGTGTAT
>JAQMCX010000032.1:17744323-17815885 GCA_029814765.1 Acanthurus leucopareius
ATAATAATAATGATAATAATAATAATAATAATAATAATAATAATAATAATAATAATAATAATAATAATAATAATAATAATAAACACCAGTAACCAGCACCATAAGCAAAGGAGGATCATCTGGCCCTTATTTTGGGGCAAGTTTGGGATGGATTACATGAATGTGTATTGGGAGAATAATGGGACACACAAACATAAAGCTCTCTAATTATTGCAATTGGATAGCACCTTTGAAGTTTTCTCCTGGCACCCATCAGCACTTTCACAGATGACTCTTTTGCTTCTGACATGCCTTAAGAGCCAATTACATGACCAAGAATTTTCTCGTCTAGCCGGTTGCTCCTTTTACTTGCAACAATTTCCCTTTACAGATTTGCTTCACACCAACGCATAAAAAGGTAGATAAACTACTTTTTGGTTGAAAACATCACACAAATAGAAAAACATTTCCAAATGATTAAAAACAGAATGATTACTTGTGGGGTGCTGAAGTTTTACAATCTGACAGACAGAGAGTATCACAACATCTCAGCATCACGCCCACTAGTTTCTAGGTTATCAACTTCAAATCAAATCCAATGAAAGCCTTTGAGACTTCCAGAGGGAATTCAGTTTTATTGAGACTGTTTGATTGGCTTGCTCGGATTGCCCCTCTGAAAATAACAGATATAAATTCCTGCATGGCTGTGATCCAACCAGACACCTCCACATGTCTGCTTAGCGAGCAGGCTGCTATTAGAAAGAAAATCCCAAAGTGGCTCATCTCCCTCCTGTCCCTAAAAACATTTTCTTTCTTTTTTTTTGAGTTTGTTTTTAGACCCAAAGCCTCCTTTTGCAACAGCTTTTTCTTAGCACTTTCACTGTGAAACCAGCCCATCAGCAGTGCTCTCTGGTGCATAATTGGTGCCATTAGCACGACACATCACACACACTCAGGCACTGTGGCTGGACGGCAGCAATAGCGAGGTGCTGTGCTCCCTTTCTCTCCTTCTATCTCTTTATTCGACCAACTGTTTCACACTCGCAGGACTCACAGCTATCACATTTGTGGGAGTAATGGGCCTGGCAAATTACAGCAGATCGGGCCACAGCAGGCTCAGCCTGGCAGCCACCAGGGAGCACCAAGCAGACGTGCTGATTCCACAGAACGTGGCCTCCTGATTGGACAGAGAGAGGTGCCATGGGAGCGAGGGAGGGAGGGAGCCAAGGAGGGATCATGTTAACATCCGCCGACTGCGATGATTTTTGCATTGGTGTGAGAATGGAGCAGCGTGTGTGTATGTGAGAAAACTTGAGATAATCTTTAAATTGGGAGTCTAGTCACACATCTCCGTCTGTTCTGCAGAACTTGTGCGAGCCCAAGTGAACACAAAGAACTTGCAGTAACAACTTATCTAAACACAATTTCCTGGCTGATTTCATTGATTATTTTTCAAACTTAAATTCTGCTCTGTCATTGTGATAGCTCACAGTTTTCTTAGATTCAAACACGCATGCGGCGCAGACAGAGGCAGACACGCACTCGCAGCTCAAACACACCCTCCCACACACACAGATGGTCTGATGCCTCGACAATTAAGCTGATCCATTTAAAGTCTCTCACTGTAACAAGCCGAAGGAAGCCTGCTGCTGGGTCTCGCTGTTCTCTGAGGCGTGCTAATTCCTCTGCGCTCTGTCTGGCCTCCTGGGGCCTTTCTGTTTGACCGGGCCCTTCCTTAATTACACCTGAGAGCAGCAAACATATGCTCCTCTTCCACATCTGTGTCTCCATCAATCAAGCCTGTTACAGGGCTCATGTGAAGCAAACTGGCATACATGTAAGTCGCTCTCTCCCTTCCCTCTCTTTCACTCATCTGATTCTTCTGTGATTCACAAGTAGAGATAAATGTCTGTGATCCCCTTGTTTTGTGTCAAGTTGGCAGTGACACTTAAGCCTGACTGCTTTTTCCTCTTCCAACACACACTGTTCCTCTTGTCCTGATTGTATTTGTGATAATGGATGTTTTAAATGAGCCATTTCTTAAGAAACCAGTAATTATTTTTAAAGAAATTAAAATCACAAACACATTAGATATATTCTTACCAGAACTCAATTGTCCCAAGTTGTAAATCTGTGGGCTGGAAGAGCAAGGACAAGAAGGACATCTACATTACTAAATTTCATCTCTTATATAAAAAATAATTCCAAGAGAGAATATGAAAACAATTGGTTAAGGATTGTCTGCCTTTTCCTCCAGAGCCGACATCTCTAATGCATTTACAGAATCAGCTACTGACTTAATATCAACTTAAGGAAAATGATTAAAAACCAAAAACAGAATTTTTTATATTTATATATATATATATATATATATATATATATATATAGTATATATTGTTTGCTTGTTTGTTTGTTTGTTTTTGTATACCAGCTGAGCAAATATTTCCCAACAGAAACTGTTTTTCCTCTTTGACTGCACTGGTACTGCTGTGGAACATAAATATTTATCAGGACTCCAGAAAGGTTAAGTGTTTGAGAGTAAGAGAATCTGGCAGCTTTAAATATTGCTGAAACATACCTCCAGATTGTTTTGCAGGAAGGAAAGCATCAGGAAGACACCAGAGCCACCTCATGACCTTGGCATTACATAACTTAATAATTATTATTATTTTACCTCATTGTGCGGAAATGTTCAGCACAACAAACCTGATCAATAATGCAGCTTGTTGCTTCCTCACTGGTTGAATTTTCATTTGACCTATGCATATTAACAGGAATGTCACACTGAGTGAGGCCTACAGTTGTTAAAAATGTGGTTAATTCAAGATGCTAGAGGCAGAGGCTAAGTTTCCTCATGCACGCTTGCCAAAGTGTAATGGAATAGTTTGTTATTACTGAAACCAGTTAATTTGCTTTCTTGCCAGAGTTAAATGTGAAGATTGACTCTCGTGTCTGTATGATAAATATGAAGCAACCATTAGTATCTGGTTAGCCTAGCTTATCTTAGCATAAAGACTGGTCTGGTCAGGTAAGATGGACATTCTTAGCTAAGCAGCAGTTGGGGATTTTTTCCACATTTATTGTCAGGCATCAGAGTGGTATTGACTCTCACTTAAGTTTTGCTGAAGAAAATGGTTTAGTGCAAAGTCCATGATGTGAGATTATTCATTTGGTTTTTGCTGATGAAGTGTAACATAAATTTACCAAGTTGAACTTGAACTTTTATTTTGGTTGTTCACATTCAAAAAAAACTGTACATTTCTCAAGATTAAAATTATTATAACCAAAAAAGGGTTGGGCAGAAGCGATGCTTTTTTAACCCACCCTGTAGGGTTAGGGGTAGGGTTAGGGTTAGGGTCAAACAACTCAGCAAACTTTCAAACATTTTTGGCCTAACATTTTCTTTTTCCCATTATGCTCACATTCCTCCATAACAATATGTAAATTATATTCTTTATTCAATTAAACAAATTAATTACTTATTAATGAAACAGTTAAATTATACAGTTAGTCACACAATTGATATGTATAAATAATTTCACATTTTAAGGAATTTTTAAATTTTGACAGAGTACTTATTAACTTGAATTGATCACTAAGATCATTCCATAGTTTTACCCCGACAACTGAAACACATCTTTGTTTGGCATTAGTTCTTATTTGACTTGTTTCAAACCAAAGCAAACCTCTTAAATTATAATGCCCTCTTCTTAATTTGAAGAGTGATTGAATGCTCATGGGGAAGCTCCTATTCACAACTCGAAACAGAATTTCCAACAATTTTACCTTAACTATATCCATAAATTTCAATTGTTTAGATTTTATAAAAAGACAATTAGTCGGTTCCCGGTATCCAGCATTGTTTATTATTCTTATCGCCCTTTTTTGTAGCTTAACTATTGGGTCTAGGTATGTTTTGCAAGCATTACCCCAAATTTCCGAGCAATATGATAAGTACGGTATCACAAGAGAAGAGTACGGTATGTGCAGACACTTTGTATTCAGTAGAGTTTTAGTTTTATAGAGTATACCAATAGTTTTTGATAGTTTACTCTTGATGTACTGTATATGTGGTTTCCAACAAATCTGGTGATCTATTATTACCCCTAAAAACTTAGTTTCATAAACTCGTTCTGTTTCAGTTCCATTCAAACTCAATGTCACATTGGAATTTTTCTCACGGGATCCAAAAAGCATAAATTTTGCTTTCTTTTCATTTAAAAATAACTTATTGAGGTCAAACCATTTTTTTAAATGATTCAGCTCCCTTTCTACTTTCAAGATTAACTGACTGAGGTCCTGTCCTGAGTAGAATAAGTTTGTATCATCCGCAAAAATAACCATCTTATTATATTTTGGATACGTTACAAATATCATTCAAACAAAGAATAAATAATTTTGGTCCCAAAACCGAACCTTAGGGTATGCCACAAGATGCATTTTTTTGAAGTGATATGGTGTCATTAATTTGTACATACTGAAGTCTCTTATTTAAGTAGCTTTGTAACCAACTATTGACCACTCCCCTTATCCCATAGTATTGACACTTCTGTAAAAGTAAAGAATGATTGATAGTGTCCAACACTTTCAAAAATTTCATGGGAGCTACAGAGTTCAGCGTCCATGCAGCCCTGTGCAGACAGGATTTATGACAGTTTGGGTCCTATTTTCATTACTGTGGCCATCATTCTTTTAAGGATAAGGGCTGAGGACTGACATGCTTCGGTTCTAACAAGTATCAAGGTATATCATACTATAACTAGGTGGGTTGTCTCATCAGTGCAAGGATGCTAAATGGGCAAAATTTTGAAATGAGTAAAAACCTGCATTTTGAAGTAGTCTGTTTGTATTGTGGTGGGCAGGAAGTGAGGTAAGCATTGCAATAAACATGGTTTGTGTGTTTTACGATGGTGATACAGACTCCATTACCTTAACTCAGGGTATGTACCATTAAAAACAGAGATACAACACTTATGCTCTTTTTTCCTAAATATATCAAAGACAAATGACAAGATTTGCTCAGTGCAATGCCATTATAATAGAATGATGGCCCAAAATACTAAAATAAGAACCAAGTTGAAAAAAAAATCTGAATAATCCTTTAAAAAAGCTCTGAGTTCCCACCAAAAACAAGAAACTCTGGACGCAGCACACCCTAGTCGGTTATAGTAGTCTAATGTAGTCCCTCTTGCTGCAGGGTCACTGTTCCTTTATGTCGTACAAAGGCAGGAGCACCTTCAACACAGCTCAGCATGAGAAGGCTCCCAGGCACCACCTCATACCTTTCTCCTCTTTGTAACAGAGAGAGCCGTTCCCCACACTTTCTGAATTATGCATCAAACCTCCCAGCAACTTCTTACTAGTTGTTCAAGCAAGCTGCCCGAGGACCAAAAGTCCTCTTCAGTGTACCTCCACCTGAAGAGACGGTTCGCTCTCACATCTTCAAAGAGAAGTCAATCATGCCATAGATTGTTAGTACCACCCAGTGGGTTTACAAAACTTTTACTTGGTCTCTCACAGGTGCAGAGAAAGGGGATGGGGCCCACATTTCTCAGAAAGTGGAGCAGATTTTTTTTTTGGAGCCAAGCTTTCGACAAAAACTTTGAGCAGGGGTGGTGGGGGGCTGCGAGGGGGGTGGCTGAGATCAAAAGCCTGCAAGTTCCTGGCGAGCGGACCCAATCAGCCAAGAGGGCCAAGGAGAGGAGGAGAGACAAGCGCTTCCTTTTTAAATTGATCCCACTGAGACCCTCAAGGTTCCCCTCGCAGGACTCACAGAAAAGCGATAAAAATCTGGCCCTGTGGATCTGACGAGGAATTGGGAGGGAAAAGGCAAAGAAGAAAGACGGTTTCTGGGGGAGAGAAACAGAAAGAACAGAAGGGAACCGTAGGGGGAGAGGAGCCAGTTAAGGCAGATCAAGGGGAGACAAGGGAGACAAGAAGGGTGGGCTCATTCTCTGAGAGTGCATCCAGGCATGGTTATGTGCCTGCAAAGAGCAGGGAGGACTGGTGCTATCAGCTATCAAACCAGGGTTATACGTCTGGTGATGTGCTCAACCAATCAACCACGGGTGTATCTTTATCCTGCCAGGTCCTGGCAGCTTAAACGTTGGATCGTTTCGTGCTGGCCTGAGATCAGACTCTGGATGAGGTTGGTGTCGTTATCCACAGCATGGTGGGGCCTCAAAGGAACAAGCACTATCAGAGCAACCCAGAGACCCTATAGCCTGCCAGACACACTGCAGACCTGCCCAGTCAACTCCAGAAGCAAAAAAAAAATACACATTAGGGGTGTGTGTGTGTGTGTATGTGTGTGTGTGTGTGGGTGTATGTCTGTGTGTGTCCCTTCCAATGTCATAGATGTGTTTTACAGTATAATATGAAGACATTATATCAAGGTTCTATAGCCATCAAATGAGTAAAATTCAACAACAAACTCATACCTGTGCTGTCAAATACCATGACTGCACTCAAATAAAAAAAAAAAGATTTGCAAATGACTGATTCATTGAAAGTCAACTAAATTACTTAAGGCTGTAATTACATTACAGATTCCTTAAATTTCATAAAGTCTGGTTGACTTTTCAAAACATAGCTGAAAATCTCCACAACCTAAAAATGTGATTTCTTTCCGGTTTGTTATTGTTGTTTGTCTTCTGAGCACTTACTTAATAGGTGAATTGTTTGAACTACACTGAATAAGCTATGAAGCAAAAAATTGGCAAAAAGATCAAATTTATAATCTAATTTAATTAATATGCAGAACATTTTGTAAGTACAAGTTTGTATTTCTGAAACTTGACTCTATAATTAGAATTCATAATAATATCTTTTTTTTCAGTGAAACACTTGTTCAATACAGCATTAATTTCATAAATTCCCTCACTTTTTAAATTCAAGTACAGCATTTTTATGTTCGTCAGAAAAACATCTAGCATTTACACTTCTCATGGGGAGAGCTTTGGAAGGTCAGAGGTCCAATGCCACTTTATGTCCTCAGCCTGTCATGGAAGTCCTTGATGAGTAAAAACATGTGAGGTCTCTTCACAACACGGGACAATAATTCTTGTTAAGTTGGACCTTTATACAGGGAACCCAGGCCAAAAGTAGCATAATGTTTCACTCTCTCACCCACCCAAACAAAGCACACAAATTAAAGAGGCTGCATTTGTTGCTTAAGGTTATGGCAGATGGTTACAAAAACTCTAATAGGAATGTACACTTGAATATATTTGATTGGCCAAAACAGCGCTATGCATGATGACACCATACTGCATTTGGGTCACTTTTTTCTTAGTACGAAAAAGTGCAACAACATTGATGCTTTCAAGCAGACAAGAGTGGGAACTTGACCTCAGGGAAATCCACAAAAATAACACGTTCGTAAAACTTGCCTTCTGACCAAATGTATCAAAAAAGACAAAAGGGGTCATTGTTTAACACTGGAAGGTGGCGTCCAAAGGGTGCTGTCACAGAGAAGCAAGATGTGACACCTTAATAAAATGTATTATGGGACAAACTGTATGTACTTTCACATTCTCCTGGGTGGTTTTAATACTGTTTCAGTTGTGCACAGTTAATAAGTGTGCAAAGAATAAAAACATAGCTTCAGAGAGAAGTTCAAACCTTGCTTACTTTCTCACCTCCGCACATCTGGCCATGAAGTGGGTGTGAAGGTCGGATTGCCAATTTGAAGCTATAGAAACTGGGTGGTAGATTCAAATGCTGTTCAAACATCCAACAAGTACATGTGCTGAAGTAAACTGGTGACATTATCCTTATTCAGTTCAGTTATTGCGTTGAGACGACAAAAACACAGAGCTCTTGGAGAGATTATGATGACATGAGATGCAGCCTTGAGGAAGTTATGATGGTGAGCATTCTGCACCACATTCAACTCTGGACACTGAACATGCTTTTACCTTCAGACATGTTTAAAACCATTTTACAATCTAGATTGCTTGAAGTTTACTGAAATTATAAGAGGCAACAAGAGGAGGAGGAAGGTGGGAGGTAAAAAGGAGTACAGGCAAGCATCTGTTTTCTAATCCTGCATTACAATCTGACAAGATATTTAAGAAGAGGACGAACAAAGTATTTGATTAGCTATTCGGGTAGCCGTACTACTTAGCTCTATGACTGTTGTAGGTTACAATAAACCAGCCTACTTGTGATGGATGGCTAGTGCTGAGCATGAATAAATTACAGCCTCATAAATAAGCAGATCTCTACTAATATCATTAAAGTATCCCTGGGGCTGAAACAACCCCTTATCCTTTTGCAAAACCTCCACCAACCACCCTCCTCATTTATGACAAATGCCCTAAAATGATGTAACTATTCAACATCAATATTTTGACATTTCATTCAGCTGACTCTCCAGACAGCGACATTTATTTAACTAGCTGAATAAAAATTGGCAGGAGAGGCAAATTTACGTGACCGGGGCGCAGTTGCCACAGGTAACCTTTTTGGAGGGACTTAGTGTGGCAAATTGATTGCTCAGAGCACAGACTCATCATGAGTGCTAATTTTCAGCAGCAGCATACAGCAGAGCGGGGAAATAAGAGGCTCTATTAATAACAGGGGGAAACAGGAGAAGGGGATTAGCTTGTCATTAGAATAAAGAGCATAGAAGAAGAATCAATTTCAGGCTTTAAAAAGCTGACAAACACAGTTCACTTATTCTTTCTCATACCCCCTCTCTGCTTTGGCTCTCAAGTCGCCTTTTGACTGAACAGCCTACAAACTTCAAGACGTGGAGGTGAGATTTTTGAGGGGGGAAATTCAGATTTTAACCATTTGCAATAACTCAATGTAAGTTGTTCTCATAATACCAAGGCTGTAAATAGTTCTAGTCTGAGTTGGGCTCATTGTCATCAATTTATCCCCTGTCCATTAACAATGCAGATGTCAAAATGCACTGATGTCCATTTATTCTTTGGAACAGACTGTGCAAAACTGTCTCTGTGCTCATTTGTCAATACATGTTTTTTGCACTCAAAGGGGCCTTAGAGCCAGATGTCACATACATCAAGATAATCTTGGTTAGGCTGTCATTAATGCCACTACACCTCTGAGACATGATCCATACCGTTTTCAAAGGGACTCAATGCTGCACTCAGCTCAGTGGCAGTACTCATACAGAGAATGGGACCCTAAACCTGTCAGGAATGAGAAACATTGCTAACAATGGCAAAACTGATTTGATTTAACAACAGATCATACAGTTGGTGACAGCAGTAGCAACTTCTAATGAATCAAAATCTTTATAAGAAGTGATGATTGATAAAATGCCTGCATGCATGACTCAATTGATATTACAACAGTAATGGAACGGCAGTGAACCACATGTATCAGGCGTAATAATATCTTGTTTTGTGGTGTGGGTGCCACATGCGGATAAAAACACAGTTAACCACAATTCTAAATGTATTCTGCTTCATATGGGAGCTTCTTTGAAAGACATATGAGGCTTATTAATAAGAACAAGAACGTTTTGCTAAATAATTGCACTTTTATCCAGGTTTCTATTTAATTGTCAAGCAATTTTGAAGCAAACATTTAAATGTTGCCAAAAAAAATAAAAGCAAATTAGTTTTGTTTTCATGACTAGTTTGGAGCAAATAAGGCCCTGAAAGCATGGTTTCATCTGACTGTCGTGTTATAGGCTATTACACATGGCTGAAATAAACAAAGCAGAAGAAGTGTTTGTCATGCCAAATGCCAATATACCTCACCAAAACTGTCATTTAAGTATAGTTTAACATTAACTATCTCAACTGAAACACAGCTAATATTTTTTTTAAGTTGTGTTTTTTTCTGATGTCTCAGTGTGAAAGATCAAAACACGTATAATTTTCCTTTCGTGGACAGTAAAAAAAATGCTGTAAATTTTAGTAATAGGCTGTGGTGCTGTATGATTTTCATCATTGAAAATCCACCTGGTCTTACTGAAAGTGTGAATAATGGAAAAGGCCTTGGAAAAATATTAGGTTTCCCAGAAAGCCTTTGGGAACAAAACCAGGAAGGAAGTTTGGTGCTGATTATCAGGCACAGAGGTGACACAACCTGCTCATCCTACCACCCCTTAACCTCTGACTCGAACCATCATGTGCCCTCTGTCTAACCTGGATAAGTCTTGTGACAGGAACCCTGCAGGAAATGGTGTAATTTGGCACAAACAGGAACTTGATCATGAGGGTGGTAGAAAAAAAAAAAACACAAAGTAAACTTTTCCACCGACGCCATGTTACAGCTAAGGCAGGTTTAGTAGGGAGGAAGTACTGGTGTGTTTCTCTTTTCAACCCAGGTTAGGCCCACAGAGAGGAGCTAAGCTGCCTGTAGGAGGCAGCAGTGGTGGGATTTATCATTCACAAGGGATTGCTCAAGCAGGCATCAAAAGCAGGGATGAACTGAAGACAACCTCCCTATGTCGCCTGTAGAGGATGCTGCCAAGACTCCACATTACTGATTACAGCAGCAGGGAAACATATTCAATTAATACAGCAGACAGCAATACTGGACTCTTCAATCCAATCCGCTTATGGAGCATCTAATAGCATACGAGGAGGAAGGATATTGTGCTAATTTGTCTTGTCTGTGGAGCGGTCTGACAGCCCCATTGATGCTGACATCTCTTTAACATGAGGTTAGTGGGTGTTTGGCCTCCCCTCCAGTCGTTTGTGAGCTGCAGAGCCTGGAAATGATTAGGCCTGGGAGGGCAATTAGCCTGTGCATCGCTGGGCTAAATATAGTCCGGCTTGGCCCAGCTCTGCTCCTGGGTCATATCCACACCACAGCCTCCACACAGGCATGTTAGTTCAATCTGGATCCCGTTTATGTTTTGACTGATGTGAAGGCTCCGCTGACTCAGACGAGATAACATAACTCAGCTGTCGATCAGGTGTCTCAGGAGGGAAGGAAGTGAGTGGGAAGGAGTCGTAGAGGAGAAACTAAAGGATGACTTTTAAAAGAGAGGCACATGTTAACCTTGATACAGAGAAAATACAAGTCGGGGAAGCATGTTCCTGTAGTTGACAAATGCACAGTTATTTATTCCTTCACACTTCGTATACAACTACAAGCTGTGCCACGCTTTTTCACAAAACCATCTGCGTGAATACAGCCTTCTTTTACAAAAAAAAAAAACAGTCTCAAACATACCATGGTTGGGAAAAACATGCTTTCCCACAGCCTTACACCAACTCAGTGGAATGCAAAGAAAGAATGCTTTCTCATTGCATGGCTCCTTGTCCCTCCAGTCCCCTACATCTCCCACCCCCTGTGAGAGATTTTATCCTTAAAAAACAGGAGGTTCGCCCACTCATTCACCTGGGACGGTTCTTGGACAGCGGAGGCAAGCTAGAAGGTTATAGGAGCCTGGGAATGTTTAACATCAAGAAAGCAATCAGAACGTAGCCGGAGCTCTGGGAATTGGACAGGAAACACAGAAAGTAACCCCTTCCTGCCTGAGAGGAAAGAGAAGAGGAAGTGATTTGGGTTATGTGGCCAATTTTCTACTGTAATCTGAAAGGGAACTTTTTTGGCATTTATAGGAAGAGTAGGTTTTTACAAAAACTAAATTTAGCCAGTTCACATCAGGACGTTTTAAGAACCTGAAAAGAAATAGTTTCACTTCTCTTGCAAGTTACACTTTTTGGCTGAACTCTGCCTATATCAGTGTTTGGAAAGGTGATGCATGAAAACCACAGGTTCAAATGTGATGCAAGAAAAGCACAGAAAGAAAAAGGCAGTGGCCTCTAACTCAACACAGACTTGTACTTCCCCATTACTGACGTGACCTGTTGTGTCTTTCAGCAGAGCAAAGACTGAGGTGAAACACAAGTGGAAATGTTCTTGTGCTACACTGGGCTCAGCACAAATTGCACAAGACAGCTCAGGAAACAGGGGTTGGCTTTGTATGCTGTGCAGAGAACACTTATCAACAAGTAAGATGCACTGTAATATGTCTATTCCTGCAATGTCCTGTGACTGAGCTGGTCAAAGGGAGTTACACATACAAAAAGTGTGCACAGATGTAGCACCGAGTAAGACTCAGAATCTACATCAACAATATAAACCATGTGATGTAATGCCTATAAGTAGAGATGCTGTAAAATGATATTTTTCCGCTGATACAGATTACCAATATTTACTTACTTTTCATGCCCAATGCTTATAATATTACCGCCATTTTCACATTTTTTTTATCTAAATAAGTAAGTCAATGATGTGCAGTTTATGCATAAGGTAAGAAAGGCTGAGACAATGAGAAAAGAAGGGTGATCTGATATTGGTAGCTCTGACCTAACCAAATCTAAGCGACATCCCCACTTTTTCCCTCTTTTCTGAACCCTTGCAACATGTGTTGCATATTGCAAACATTTTGTCTCTATTGTACAAACAGTCAAAGCCAGCGACAGCAAGTTTTTCTCTCTGGTCCACACTACATGGTCTTATCTACATGTAGCAATTTGACATCTTAAGTGCAACTGTTTGATTCTTCTTCTTGTTCTTGTTTATTTGCAGGCAATAACACACCTATAAGATGCATACTGCCGCCTACTGTATCAGTTTCTGAATGCTGCACGTTTGTTAATGAAAGTAATTTTGATTTTATAATATTGGTCATCGATTGTCTCATCCTATGGGAGCCATGAACATCTGTGAAACATTTCATGGTAATCCTCCCATCCAGCCACAAAGCCAGCTAAAAAAAAAAATCCTAACTAACTGTAGTCTGCTGTAGTAAAAGAAATATCGCCTTTTTAAAAGTGGCTTCAGTTCTGTGTAGCGGAGTGTCTACTTTGTGGAAATCAACTACAGACTGAGACACGGACTGTTTACATGACACTAGAGCAGTGCAGAACTTCCCCAAGTCCCATGAGGCATTTACTTAAAAGGCAGTACAAGGAAAAACATGCAGCATTTAAAAAAAGTCAACACAGTAGATGACAGCACCACCTAAATACTGCCTACCAGAAAAACCCACTGGACTTAATCCCAGCCATAAATTGCATCCACTGCGTGCCCACTATATGAAATTCCCTGTAAGCCCTAACATTATGGCCATACCTATAGATATCCTTGCAGCTTAAAGCAGCGGAACAAAACTGGAAAATACATCCATCATAAGGAGAGGTTACGTTGGCAGTGTGCAGCGATGATAAAACTGTGGACATGCTGAGTGCCCTGTTTATAAACTGTTTGTTAATCTATCATTTGCCACAAGAGGAATGAGATAACAATATGGTGTGGCTTACAGTCAGCGTGGCCACAGCGGAAAGACTGAAGTGTGTCCTTGGAGTGACATTACTTATTGAAATAAATTCACTCAACCTGAAATATGTATAGCGAATGCATTATGAACAGAGCTTCTGATGGAGCACAGAGGGCTTTAACTCACCGTAACATTGCTTGCTCTTTTCAACAGATGTCCCTTGTGTGACACACGGAAGGGATAATAGAGAGGAAAGGGTCTGAACGCTTTAATTTACCCCTTTCATGAATGGATGGGATTTCCTTTTGATAGCCTATTTGAATGTATAGACAATTTAGAGTCCTTCGCTGAGCAGCGATTCTGATCTTAATTACTTTGTTAATTAGCTGTGATTCACAGGGAGAAGCCTTGCCTATCCAAAGTCCCTCCACATTGCTGAGGGGGCTCCTCAAAAGCCCTCACACCCTTGCTATTTTAGAGCACCAATCCTGCACTTGTGACACTGAATTGCAAGTCTGCCTTTGCTGAAGGTGGGTTTTTTTCTCAAATGTCAGCAAACCCTACACAGCTCCAGTTTTTCTAATTCCACTACCTAAGGAAAGCAGACCAGTTTACCCCGCCCCCACCCCTAGTTCACGGTGGACTTCTATCACACGGACACATTCCACAGATTTATGTTTATTGTTTTCCGATGAAGAAGTAAAGCTGGTGCAACATCCTGCATGCTCCTCACCATATGATAAATATGGCTCCCTTGTTCCTGGTGCCTCAACTTTATGAATCGATGGAGCATTTAGGTAATCACAAAAGAAAGCCAGAGAATAAAAAGGATTGTCATGATCGCTCATAAGCAGCAGGCGTTGAGTGACCTCATTGGACAAACGATGCCTCTCATTAGTTTGTAATGCTTACTTACAATAGTGTCTCACAGGCGGTTATCACTCATGAGGGTGGATCAAGAGGGTTTCTTGTGCTTCATCCTGATTACACGCCACCTACAACAGTCGGTATCTTGAACAGGCAGTGCAGAACTTGAGCAAAAGTAGGCGTTTTGGCACGCATGCTAGCTTGACAGAACAGCGGGCCAACAGAAAGGAAAGGTAAGGTCCAGATGAGGCAGCTGCTTGCTATTACTCCACCTCAGCCCTCTGGCAGGAAATAAGCAATCATTTAGTACTGACAGGTACATGCTGAACCATTGCTATCTCTGCTTTCAAATCAACCAAATCATGGATTACAGCAGTTTAGAATTAACCTTAAGCCTCTCAAGTATCTCTGCCAAGGTTAGTCAGTTTCATACCCTTTCTTACACGAGAGAGTGTGTGAAAGACTTTACTTTCAACAGCAAAGAGAGTATTAGCTCACAAGAGTGAAAATACTGGATGTGCAAACCATCTCTCAGAGTGTGTAGTTACCTCTGAACATATCGGAAAAACAAAGAAAAATCCCTCCTCAAACATGTGAGGCGTTTTTCTGCTTGTGAAAAGCAGCTATTTAGAGGTCTCTGGAGTGCTATAGAGGGATCACCATGTCCAACTTGATCTGGAGTGTGGCTGCAGACCTGCCTTTATGTACTGCCAGGTCACCATTACTGTGTGGGAAGGCAATACAAGGCCAGTATAGCTCTTTGTAGCTTGTGGCACATAAAAAATATGCAGTATGAGCAAGAAATTAGGAAATCTCAATATATAATTAGTGGCACTGCCTTTAGGGTTTTTAACCACTCAAGTATTGTGTTCAGCCAGGACAAACTGAATTATGATAACCTAAGTGCTAAAAAAATATCAGGGTGCTGTTATAAGTGATACACTATTAGTTGCCAGTGGTTCAGTAGCTAAATAATTATTATCAAGCCAGGTTGCCAAACTTAACTGCATTTTTCCACAAAGAAACTGAAGCCAGTCGATCATCTATCATCATTCTATTAACCTTTAAGACAAATATTATTGTAGTGCTATACAAAAACGTGGAACTGTGCAAATAGCATTAAGAAAAGATTAAAGGAGAGTTGCTTGCACAATTTAGGGTAACAAAATGCCACTCAGATGAATGTAGTCTAAAGGTCAGACAGCCAAAAGAACACATATTGGTCAAATTATTCCCGTGCAATATACTCTTTACCTGCTAAAACCAGGTTGCATAAAATTACAGATAAAGCACTGCATTAAGGATTATTGGTAGTATCTAGAGAGGTTTTTTATTAAAAATGCAGCAAATGTGAGGTAGTTAATCTACAAAATTAGAGGAGCTTTAAACATATTTAACTGTTTCCATCTAAACAAGGTCCAAATATATCCATCCAGATCTGTTATTTGATGTAACTTATTTCTGTAAAATTCAAACAACTCAAAAACAAATGGTTTGTGTGCTTTAGCCACCCAAAAATTCCATCTTAGAAGCTCCTAAGCCAAGTCTTTCTCCAGAAAGAATCATGATAATCCAAAAAGTTGTGTTTTTTCAGTCACCAAACAGCCAGGTGTATCTTGGTAGAAATATTTCTCAATAAACTGTTCACAAAGTCTGTAGATTACAAAGTTTGTTATAGGAACTGTAAACCATGTGCCTCTAAATAGTGACATCAATATATTCAAATTGTGTCCAATCACACTTAAGCTATTTGCGCGCATTCAACTCTGAAGATAAGAAAAATTAGACAATTTCATTATAATTTGCTAATGAGAATGGCAGCTATGACACAAAGCCTCTTAGCAACCTTTAATTATAACAGGCTGGGTGACCTCTGACACCAAACCTGCATGGTGTATGAGTGCACATGGTACTTACAGGGCCTTTGTTTTGGGCTCAGTGTGCTCTAGTGCTCCTGGGCATCTAATGAATGTGCTGAAATAAATTATAAGCATTTTAGGTCAATGCAAAATTTTCTAAATGCATACTGCATACATACTCAAACTACAACCAACACACTCTACATGGACACACAGATTATGACTAAATAACAGCTTAACATTACAAACATTTTTATCTGTAATAATAACAGTAATACAAAACAGCCTCAGTCTCACTATACAAGCAGTGACAGCATTTGTGACCTAGCAATTTTAGACTCTTTCTTCTGGGAAAAAAATGTGATATGTCCTCTCCCACCCTTAAATAGCATTACCCTCGTCCTGAATGTACAAAAATTATTATTCTTTCCAGTGAGATAAATCAAATCTAACATCGGCACGGCCAATGAGACTATGCCAAGGCAGTGTTGGGGCCAAATAAAATGCCCACATACAGACAGGAGTAAACATGCAGTCAGCTCTGTTTTGTCTGTGACAGCCCTACAGGCCCTCAGGCTCAGGAGCTGTTTCTCCCTCTACAAACAGCTCTGTTCTCCAGCCCCAGATGTCTCATTACTGTAAAACAAGCAGAGAGATGAGCGACATACAAGCCACTGGCCCACAACGCTGCCTCCCTTTCAATTAGAAAGGATTAGCCTAGCCTGAGCGAGTCTTCCTGTGCGATATGTTAACTTGCATCACACAGGACAGCCATATGTCACACCTAAATAAATTACAGAGAAGCTGAAAGCTTGGCAAAAGCTGAAAGGGAGTTATGGCTCCACTAGAGTGCACAACAGGCTTAATAGGTGGAGGATGCTGTAGCCTCTATAAAATTTTACACTTTATGAAAGGGCATGGGCAGAGACACAGGTATACACCTTCCCTCCACTGACTCCCATAAATTAGACCTATAGGATCCCACAATTCCTCAGAAGATTTACTGGTTTTACTCAGCGTGCATTAATCAAGCGATAAAGCCAAGCCAGTGAAATTTCTGCAGTGTCATGCTTAGGCTAAGCCAAGTGGACAGATCCAATCCAGTCTCATGACACATACTGTAGGAAGAGAGACCAACCTTAATGGGGTAGCAAGGCCCTCATACCACCGCCTGCATCACTCACTTTTATGGGAATATGGAGGCGTGGGGTTTAACAAGAGGTTTTACTCGTCAAGGGAACCGACATTACATAACCATAAAACGATGAGGCCCACAAATCATCGGTCGACTTCTGACGCATGGAAGGGCTGGGCTTGTTGTGGTGCTCAAAAACCCTGCCTGTAAACTCTTGTGTTTGTGGGTGTAAGGGGAAGGGTAAAGTCAACAAGAAAAGATTTCTAATCTAACCTGTTTTTCCTACTGTCAGATGAAAGCAGCATTTGTGCTGGAGTTTCCTTCATCTCATGCAAAATTGAAAATACAGCTCTGAAACTACAGCTAACCCCGCAGCCCGCCACTCGCTTGTCTGCATAATTTTCCAGCGAGTCTGTGCCATAGCTGGAGCGACTCCACTGACCAGGGGCGTCTGTGGTTGAACTGTGCTTGTCTGCAGGTCCAGGGAGGCAGGCAGTAAGCAGGCAGGCAGGCTCCGCTATGCCTGACATGGAGCACCCTCGCAGGGGGAACGACTTAGTAATGGCAGGGTAACTTGATCCAAGGCTGGGAGGGAGTGGGAGCAACCAAGACGCCTAAATCATAGCTGTGGGATGGAGCGAGGGGGACACGCAAATGTGTTTGCAAGAACGATACGCAGAGGGATGAGAGGCTGAGGAGACAGCGGGTGGGACGAACAGAGAAATGAGCAGTGGGTTTGACAGGCTATTTGGGAAGCGGCCAGGGAATGAAAGTGAACACCTCCCTGCTGTCTTTCATGCACGTGCCATAGCTGGGGTAGGAGGGACCACAGAGGAATGACAAGGCTTGGGCTTGGGTTTCAAATTCATGAGTCTGTCTCAGACAGAATAAACACGCCAAGGCCCAAAATGACTTATATTTTCCCTAGTGTTTAAAGCTTATTGAGAAAATTGGGCCTGTAGATTTAAATAAAATGTATATCTCTTTGAATATTCTGAACCATTTAACTGGGATCTAACCTGACCTGCATCTCTGCAGGCTAAAAGAGAATCACATGTTGAAAATCTAAAATCTATTTATTGAATTAATTTATTTTGCCTGATATTCAGTTTACAATGTTTTAATAATTCAAAAAAATTGGCAAAGCTAATGTCTGGCACTTTAGGTTAAAATATCTCATTTTTTAAATTATCTTTCCGTCAATCATATAGCTCTTTCATCAGGAGACAGTAAGTTATAGGAAAGACATTTTTGCTTTCATATACTGACGCTGAATTAGGAAAAAATTGGGAAAACCATTAAAAAGATTTTTTCGTTCTTTGCATTTGGCAAGTATTACTCATTACTGTAACACAAATTTAACAGATTAAACATTTCTGTAACAAGTTGAAAGAATTTCCAGACCAAAATCCAAAAATACCTACATAAAAATCAAAAACAATGAAAAACCCATGAGAGCAATAACTCTCATTGAAGGTTTAGCCACTTAACCACGTTTTTATGATCGTAACACAAAACAACTTCCTTTTTTTTTTAAGCCTTTATTCACTGAGCAAAAGCAGTGTTTTACAGTAACACCCAGCTCTACACTTTTAGTTCCCTGAAACCGGCCTGTACAACCACTGTCTCATCTGTTGTTTGCTGCTGGAACAGTTTGGGCTCAAGAACCTTGCTCAAGGGTACTTCATCCTGGTAATAAGGGAGAGGCAGATTTACCATACCCAGATTCATAAAAGCTGGTCTTTTTTAAGTCTTTTAAAAAAATGACTTTGTTTGTTTTTTAGATTTAGAAGAGACTTATGATGTATTATAAATACACCATTACACTAAGTGAAATGACAGATCTGAATGCAACAAGCCAAGTGACTATACAGGTCTAATGCTGCAGTCCACTTTCATCAACCTCTTATGATGTTGTCACCAGACAAAATTTTTTACTATGCACACAGTGAACAAAATGGTCTGCTGGAAGTGGAACACAGCCAGGAACTATGCTAATGCTCAAAGGAGCAGCCTAATATAATAATATGTCCTAGCTGCTGCCTGCAGCCTACAAGTCCTGCAAAAGTCAGTCATTAAGCTTCACATGTAATTTTCATTAACTTTTCTTGGAAACAAGAGTCTAGCAAAACCAACAATTTAGCAGAGAAAGAAATGTTCACCAGACTATTAGTGAACCACATCCTCCCTTTTCCATCCACAATATGGTCTCCATTCATTATTCAGACTAGAGATGCACTTTCCTTGTACTTCACCTCTCCACTCATCTTTGGGTAGCACTGAACAGACAGAAACATATCGGCTGCTTATAATTCAGGTAAAACTAAAAAAGACAACTTCAACAGTTTTATTCAATTAGGCTTAAAATCGGCTGATGGGTTTTTAAATTTGTATCAGAATTTTTGTGTTTTCTTTCAAAACCTACACAAAAGGATTCGGTCTTTGAAAGCATCAGAAAAAATTGAGTCCATATATTAGGCCTAATGTTTTTAGAGGAGAGCTGCATTTTAGTTCCCTTTTTAGTGCCTATATTGTGCCCATTATGTAGGGACACCATACTTGAAAGGTAGGTGAAGCCTTTCAGTAATTTTAAACTTAGAAAATCAGTCGTTAGCAGCTTGTGTCCAGCCTTCAAGTCACTTCACACAAAATGACTGTTTAGCTGCATTGTCTTGCACCCCTTGCAAATGTCGACAAGACTTGGGAACGCTGTGGACTTTTTTTTTTATTATTACCTACTACTTGGACTTTTACTTCAAAGTCTGGCTATGAGTGGCGCCTGGGTAAAAAAATCTTGTGTGTGTTATGGTAACATGATCTTGGTAATGATTGAGCGGAAATGTTAGACAAGCATCTAAGTTTCCTCTGCCTGCTTCCACCCTCTTCATCTAGCCACATGTGAAACCACACTAGAACTGCTCATGGGCCAAAGTAAACGCTCCAGTCGGTCCCTCGGCATGTGTTTACACTGGATGCCAGGTTTACATGCCAACCCCTTACTCATATTAGGGTGATAAATGATATCTGACAGTGTAACTCGTATTCATTGTATTCGCTGACCCTTAAAGTGTGAGACATTTCCCACAGTGAGCTGTGAGATAAAAGAGGAAGTCGCTGTGAAACTGCTCTGTGTGTGAGCGTAGGAAAGGGGGGTGTTCCTTGCACTGACTCATCTATAGGGTGAAAAGCTTCCCTGAGTCTGCAAAAAAGAATTCACAAAAATGTTTATTCAAACCAATTTTCTGAGTGAACAGCAAGCTGCTCTGAGATGTGAAATGAATGGAACTACAGTGTAATTAACTAGATGAACTGGAGCCAACTGGTAATGTCTTATATTCTGATATATACTTTAAGTGACCAGAATGGCCTGTTTACATTGTTCTGCTTAACTGGAGTGACCTGATCTTACATAACACAAAACATACAGATTTCTTTCAAGGCAAACAGAAATAGTGAGTAAGGTAGAGTGCCGCATTTTATGAGGTTTAGCCCGTAAAGGGTCAGTTCACCCAAGTTAAAGGTGCCATGCATAAAAATAATAGGAGCCAGAGTCATTGAAAAACAGAGCTGCAACACGCTCTGATCTCACCGCCACACAGTCATGTGGTTCATGTAGCTCTAAATAGTTCCAAACAGCTTCGGGTTGTCAGTATGAATGGTTTCAAGTGGAACAGTCAGTAAAGGTGACTACATTTTCAGCAATTTTCAGTTAATATTTAAGAATAGTAGTCATTGATTACACAGTCCACACAACCAAACTAGCATTTTGAAAGTGGCTGTAGAAAGCATAAATATTTTGTTTAATGCCATCAATTTCTCTTTTATATTGGAAGTAATGGGGACTGCTAGCCTGTGTAACTATAAATAACATAACATTTAAATTATTGACTGCAGCAATTTTTGATACATAGTTATGCGTAAAGTACACTAATTACAATGTGAACTATCTAAAGATATTCAGTATATAGGCTGATAACATTCTTTTTTGGTATTGATTAAAAGTAAGTTTATCATTTTATTTTGGTTATTGTCAGAGAAGGGGTAATGCTCCCGTGCTGAATTAATCCATTGACAGCAGCTAACCTTAGTGTATTTTGAGGTAGATACTAGGGCATAATGTTCATTGATTACTATGTGATCTAAAGTTATATTTAATATAACCCTACATTTACTTTTTTCTAGTAAGTGGTTGAGAGCATTAATCGTTTTTCTGTTCATTTTCAGTTATTGACATTATAGTCATTACAAGTCTGCTCTTAGCACTGGGATAAATTGTAGGGGTACAGCATGTGGTGAACATCTCCAATACAGGAACTGAGTTGCCAGCTGACTGGAAGAAAAAGAAGCATCATCTGTCATCTGACCACCATGCAACGAGGATGGAGCAAAATCCAGATCAAGAGGCAGCTTTCAGTGAAAATCCTTGTCCACATCTGGCCACACACAGGTTCTTCTTTTTTATTTAGCCTAGCTTTTCTCGCTGCCTCAAAAAAGTAATAAAATGGAATGTAACTTGTATTTTGAGTCATTTCCTCAGGTACTTTCCTTTACATTTACTTGGACAGGTTTCTCAAACAGGCTTGTAAATTTCCCTTTCACTTGTGTTATTTTTTATGTCATTATTTACTTGAAAACGCACTGCACATACTCATGGCTGTATATAAGGTTTTTCAAACTGAATGTTCGTATCACAGTAAAGTATATTGTGTTTGGTTCAAAAAACTGACAAATTGAAAAATTGTATTGAGATGCTTTGGTACCATTTTTCTTGAAACATTCATGAAAATAATGCCTATTAAAATACATTGAAATAATCAGTTTTTCTGCTGAATTTGAAGGGAAGTGATACTGCTTCCATAAAGCAGACCACATTTACCACATGTAAGCATAAACATTTTTGTCAATCTACTATGGTTGTAATTGCTTGTTTGTAAGTATAGCGACTCTGTTTTTCAATGGGTGTGATAGGGGCCAGCATATCACCAGAGCGACCCCTAACTGCTGCTCAGTATTATTTTTGATATAGCTTTTTTTGGCTAAAGCTAGTAGCTACTGTTTGCTTGTTAGCCCGGTAAGCTCAGTTAGCAGAGCAGCTAATGGCCCTATTAATACTAACTTTACAATACAAGTTATAAGTGACGAATGAAAACGGTTGAAATTTACTTTTTGATCACTTGGTTCATTTTGCTGTTCTAGGCTTTCCATGTGTTCTAAGAACAGAGGATTAGTTCACAAAACTAGGAAAGTTTTATTTCAGATTGAATACTCCAGTCGTGATCCTGATGACATTACTCGTAATTAACAACAACTCTTCTTTCACAATAATTTACTGGTAGCTCAGCTGTATATCCTAGAGATAACAGAACTAGTTGAAAATACAAAAAATAGGCCTGGCTATAATTTCTGATCAAACTTCTTTTAAGGATGTTAGGGACTGGGATTTGGGGATAACCCTTGTCCTTGTTTCTTTTAGTAAACCACAATACATGCCTTCACCAGACAGTTAGAATAAAAGAGAAATCTGAAAATGTCACCTTGTGCTGTAGAATAATGGGATTTGAAATTTTTACTGTTTTCTGTAATTTAAAAATTTGACAAAATAACTGATATAATCTAATATGTGAGCATGTCTATGTAGCATTGTATACCACCACAGCTAAGTGGCAAAAAAGTATTTTTCATAAGGGAGTAGTGTGTACATCTGACCAGAATTTATGTTCAAACATTTAAAAAACTAACTAACATTTCACACCTGATAATCCAAGCTCCCAGTCCAAGCAGGCAGGTTAGCCTATGTCCATGTTGGGAGCCAGTAGAAATAATCACTGATTGGTCAGTATTCAGGCTGTTGGTAGTAATCATCTAATCCCCTGAAGTTAACTTCAGCATCTTTCACCATTGTGATGTAAACTGGTCAAAAATTAGGACAACCTGAGGTAGGGCCAAAGATAGCTGATTAACTCACAAATCTCACTCACTCCTGCACATTGTTTCTGGACAGTGTTTTGCTATGAAAGAGAACACTTAATATCATGAGCACTACAAACAAATTAACGTTCAAGTCTGTTTTGATAGAGTGGAGGCAGAAATCTCTGTGACAAATATGTCAAAACCTGGAAAATAAAACCAGCGGAACTAACACTTTAAGCTTTTTAAAAAGTTTGCATGCTGTTTGTGTAAGGCAACAAATGACAAACAGCAATCAGGATTTCCCCCTGATGACATCAACCAAAATCAAACTGGAGAGTGTTGAGTCAGAAAGTAGGTGCTATTGTTATCTACACTTTGTTAATCAAGAAGCAGTATGTATGCGTTGGCTGTGTTACAGGAGGTTAATGTGGAAAAAATGTTTGTTGGTTGTGTTGCGTGGCCTGTTTTCAGTCATCAGCACAAATATGTTGTTTAGACAGCAATTTTTCTACCAAAAAAGAGGTGTAATAATGAAAGCGTCTTTTGAATCACACCTTTAAGTTTGAGTTTAGTTAGTTTAACTGTTTGTTTAACCCATCTTACACTGTCATTTTGACACATACAAGACTGAATTAGATGAGATGATACCAGAACTACTGGGCAAGGCACTGAAAATTGTGTTTATAATGGGAACTATCCAGTTCTGAATTAGTGTGAACTGTAAAAGTAACATTGTTTCTGAAAAAAGAGTTGTATGTTAACTTTCCTGACACAAAAACCAAAGTTGTGTGGTTTTTGCTGACCTTCGTGCATCTTTCATATGACTAAAACTAGGCTGCTGCAGTCACACAACCTGCCTGCTAAAACTAGATCAGTACTCCGAATTTTAAGTCACTCAAAACAGTGGTCCTTGAGCTACTAAATGCCTGACAATCTTCTTAAAGGTTCACACATGGAGCCATAGGGTTATTCAGCTACAAATTTTTGCAATGTGTTATTTTTGTCATTAGCAGAGCTGCCTTGAAGCTAATTCTGACATCTGACATCTCCATGGATAAGTGCAAAAACTATTCATGCAGAAATACGGACACACAATTTTTCTACACACATCACATTCCGTAGTCTTTACTTGGCCAAGGTACACCATTGCTTCATGAGTAGAATGCACTCATTTTACTTCTCTCTCCCCATGATGTCTTATATACCCAACCAAAAAGCATAAGCTGACACTAAGTGCTGATTCCACATTAGTAACCTATGTTCTTTTTGATTTACAAACTACATATTTCAGAATAATTAAATAATGCAATGATTAGGTTTGTAAAACTGCAAAATTTCAATTTTACATTGACAGTCACTAAAAATGGTACAGTAAGCAACAGTACAGTGTATATGTAAATGGTAAATGAATTGCATTTATGTAACACTCTTCTACTTTTTTGACTAACCAAAGCACTTTACAATACAAGTCGGTATTCACCCACTCACACACACACATTCATGGCAGGTGGCTTTAGTGCCAGTCTGCTCAACAAGAACTCATACAAAAACACTTATGATGAAATAGTCATTTGAGTTACAGTATCTAGCCCAAGGACACCTCGACATGGAGACCAGAATTGGGATCAAACCACAAACTTTCTGATAAGTAAAAAAAACCCACTCTACGTCCCGAGCTACAGTACAGCCGCCCGTAGTGTCAAGTCTAGCCCAAAATGAGTCACAGGGTAAGTCCCAGCATCACTAAATATACCTGTCAAAAGCAGAGCACACGAGCAAATTCATGTCTCTACTAGTTAATAAAAAATTAAGTTTTAACAACACTTCAAAAATTATGACAGACTTCAAGATCATAACTCTGAGCACAGTAGTTACAGTAAGAGGGGCCCTTTAATAGAGGGCGGTATGAATGAAATCTTCTGCCACATTTTGTTATTTTAAATCATGGTAAATATTCTGGAATCTCAATTTGGACACCATTAAAAAGTTAAAATAGGAGCACCAGTTTTTGGCCAATATAGTAAATTTAATCCTCAAAGATATCAAAGTACTTCATAAAATCTTAGCACAAATAACTCAAAAAAAAATCAATCCCATTGAACAGTTTGCAATATTTACAACTGCACATAGACAAAATTAGCAAATACATCACAGAATAAACATTTACTGGCAAAATCTCTCACTTTTATGCTATTAATTACCCAAAACCTTTGACCTTTCTATATCAACTGAGATGTGAATTAAAGTATTGAAAAAAAAAAACATGATAAGTGTGTGTCAATACTAACTGGGGTTCGTATTCTATTTTAATTTCTTTAATTTTTTAAATTAAATTTTGTGTTTTTGTTTCAATATCCACAGAAATTAAACGGGACAATTGCCAGAATATAGTTTATAATTGTGTATAAGGCAAGTGATCCATCCAAAATTATCTAATTCACTCTTCCACACTACTACGCAGTGCATACTGAAAGACACAAACCAAATTGCATCCAACTTAACAAACTCCCTCCTCTGAGGTTCATGTCTATCATCGCTCGCTTGCACCGGTGAGCATTCACCTCTGCTGACATGCAGGAGGCGAGCTGAGGACAGAGGTGAGGCTGTTCACAAGACAGTGCTGGTCAGTCTATTGTCTGTTTGCACATGTCTGTGTACACATCTTATTGCAGGGAATCCTAGCCTGATGACGTATGTCTGCGATGCACAGCTGCAGGGTTAGCCACAGGCCTGCTCTGCATTACCTACACACACACTGTATGACATCTTCAATACGTTCATTTGTCCGCTGCTTGGTGCATGTGCACATTTGCATAAAACTTACGCTTTGTGAATACTGTTATTTGAGTTTGAAGCTCTAACTCATACTGTAAATACAGACCAAAGCCAGAGCTCCTTACTGCTGTATGAAGAGGCTACGGTGATAACATTGCATACGAGCCCGGTTTGGCTTCGTTTTCTCCCCCCGAAAAGCGGCGGGCTGGGTGAAAATGTTGGAATTACTGTAAACACGTCTCACCTGGATCTCCAGTTCTGTGGAGGAAGCGCCTTCACACTACAGACAGCCTCATTTTTCGTAAATACCAGGTATAACCGTCGATCCTCATAACTGTTTCTCTCCAGCCATTTTGAGCCGAACCGTTGCCTTCATCCGGCGGGGGGGATAAATGTGAAAGAGTTATGAATCAGTTACTTTTCTCAGTTTATACTCACTAAAAGAGTAAAACAGAGACAAGTGTTACTCAGATTAGTGTTTCAATAACCAACATATGTTTCAAACGTGTAAGAAAGCGACATCCTGCAACCATTAATTTACTGTGTAAACCCCCTGTAGGCAGAAATGGTACGGCTCGTAAAAATTCCGGGGACCTACTTTGCTGTTCGGTCAGTGCAGCCAATGAGCGGCTGTGTAGTAACCTGAAGCAGTACGGCATAGTGCTGTCACTGTCACAGCTGGGAGAGTGTGTGAAACACCGAAACGACATTGTAATAGCAATATAACACTGTCATTGCGAGCAAACACACACCACATACACCCGATATTATACACGCGATTGATTTTATTTGTATTTTATATATTCATATTCACACGAACGAGTAATAAAATAAATAGTGGAAGAAACATTCAGTTGCTATTTTTCAGGAGAGTGGCATTAGCACAGAGTAAAAATACTTATCTGAGGGTCCTAATATTGAAAGATTGCTTTGTCCTATAAGCTGCACTGGAGACAGAATAGAGGAAATACACAATTTTAAATGACACTAACAAAGAAACCTTATAATTGTTAACCAATATTGCCACAGCAGACACCAAACCTCCTCAATAAGGTAAATATCAGTGTAGCAATCCAGTGTATCAGATAAGAGCCTCTATGCTTTCAAGTATTTTATAATGGTGGTTGTTACATTTTCCCTGTAAGAACTAAGGCTGGATCTGCCCAGGACTTCAGCCCAAAAAGGGCACCAGAAGCCCACATCAGCTGATTATGCACCACTCTTGCATGGATTTGTATCGATGGTCCTACATTCTCCTTGAAGAAAAGTTGATCTAAAAGCCTATACGAGTAATGTCTCCAAAGAAAAGCATACGGATATACTATACGTTTTTGCTCTTATATGTATCCCCCGATCATATATACAAACAGGCACTTACACCAACATATGCACACATATCTATGTGAGGGGGTTGATAAGTTTGTGCCATGTAGAAGAAGATTATGAGCTATGCCGCTCTTGTTGCACATGTAGTTCAACTCCTTGAGAGATTAGAGTAGAGTAGAAAGTCTGAAGGTAATAGCTTTTTTTCTTTCTGTGTATTTCACAGGACTGTGACAACACTGTCTGTGAAAATGAACAACATTGGTCTTCATGCAGACATCTCTCTCTGCCAAGCACAAATTGGGCATCCCTGTCTTTACAATGTTGTAAAAAGGGACACCCTCCTTTCATGCTGCCACAGAGTCTTTTTACACTTCCTTGGCTGAGACCTTCAAAAGAAGGTAGCAATTGACAAAAGCAGATATTGTCCATTTTCTCAGACAGTGCTGGCTTGCAATTTTCAATTATCTGAAACTGAAATACCAAAAAAGGTTATTATCTATAAACTTTCTTCATAATCACTCAAAGAGCTGAACTGCACATTTGTGTAATAAAAGCTGTCTAACTCATCATCTTCTGCCTGAGGCTAAAAAATTATAATATTAGGAATTTTTTTCTACTGCTATGGCTTAAGGGACAAAGTCCTGCCAAAGTTAGGTGCTCCAACTAATGGCTTAGTTTTGTCCAGTAAAGGGGCCCTGTTTCACAGTGTTGAGGTTAAGCTGCATTTTAAATATATAAAGATAATACAAGTTAGCATTAGGACAAAACGCTATATATAAACCACAGCAAAACTGATACATTTTTGTCGTTTTGCCTTCTAATTGCATAAACAAATTTTTTTCTCAGAAAAGTAGTGACATAAAATTAAATAAGTGGGATGGAATATGAGTACTCAAGTAAAGACGAGGATTTTAGATTACAATGCAATATGTGAGCACTTTACTCAGGTAAACTATCTGACAGTGCCAAAATATCCAATAAATATGGTTAAAAAATTCTCACATAGCCAACTGTTCCTACTAATATTTTTATTATAACTACAATATTAAAAGAAAGTATTATAATCAAGAGCGCTAAAGATAAAAACTGATTCATGTTTTTTGTTTTTTATTTATTCTTCTATAACCCCATAAATGTCTATATTAATTATTGCAATTCACAATCAGATGAATCTGTTGTGACACAAAAGCATGCTCATAAACACACACTTTGAGATGTACATGTGAATTGACACACACATACACAGCACCCTGTTTACTGGTATTTCACACCACGTTCCTGGTGCATTGAAGCATGGTGTTGTTAGTTTTGCAATTTGAGTCACCTGGGGCTACACATGTCCTGTTCTGTTAACCACTGTCACAGGCCTCTGTGTATAGTCTGTGGCAGGTGGCGATGCTTTCTGCCTGTGAGTGTTTGTTTGTGTGTGTGCGTGTGCATATGACAGGCAGACAGAAACAGAAAAAGATGCGCTCAGTTTCTTGCTACTTAGGATTTCTCTGTCTCTTTCTGTCTCTTTGTTAGTCTCTGTCACACACATGCTGAGAGGCAGCAGCAGTGACAGAAGCCTTGAGAACAAAGACCTGTAATCAGGAACTTCGGTACAGGTGTTATGGCTGCTGCTCATCTGAAAGGCTCTGTTTCATGCTGATAGTGCTCAGCGAGTGATATCAACACTTCTCATCTCCCAAAACAGGATATGAAAGAGAGTTGCCTTTTCTGTAACCCTTGATGAAACACCAAGGTGCCACTCACCAGCACATGTGCCTTATGTCTGCAACACTTAAATAAATCCTCAGGTACCACTATGAAACATATGTTTAAAGATTCAAAAATTATATCCTACTGTTCAGTAGTGTTTAAGCCCAGGTTTCTATGGGCTAAGAGCTCTTTTCTGACACACAGAGAGGTCTTTACTATAGAAAAAAGTAGTTGTGGCATCCCGAAATTGTGATCAATACAAGGATCTTTAGCTCAGGGCCAAATAGAATTAAGAATTGCTTTAGGATAATGACAGTATCGACCAGAGCTCAGTAAAGCGTTTCAAGCTGCTGCAGGTTAATTCCCATCTATGAAGGTGTAAAGGGAGCCAGTCTGAGTCAGGTTTGACGGTCAAAGTAATTCTCTTCAGCGTGGTGCCGCTGTACCCTATGCACAGCACTTTTCCCTCAGTATCGCACAGCCATCTGAAGCTACTGCAATATAATTTACAATGTATTCTTTGGAAACTTAGACATTTGAGAGCCTCTATTCCATCACAGAAATGGAGAAGATTTGGCAAAAGCTGCACTTATATAAACCACACTAGTAAAATTCAACTGCTGCAAGGTTATGGAATAATTTCTCCCCTGCATTGGCATTTGCCTACATATCCAAACCCAAAAGTCCTCAGGCAACACATGGATGACATGTCATGAGTTACAGGTCAGTATGAGTTATAGCCAGATCAGCCGAGAAGCATTAAGGCTGACGCTGTAATATAACATAATAACACAATTACACCTTAGAAAAAAGGGTTTGGGCAATCAATCAAGAGCGATCTCTTTTTGCATGTTAAAACAACCAGTTCCTCCAAAGACACAAAGACTGCTGGCAAAATGCAAAAATAAGTTCTCCCTCTTCTTTTCAAGCTGATATATTTTTTAAGCAAGGTTCTTTGACTGAGCATTCCTTGTTGCGTATTCCCTCTGTGAATAAAAGTAATTTACCTTGCTCATTATGTGAGACATTGAGGTGTTTTGATGTTTGGAGATGAAAATGCTTTGAGATGAAATATTCATTTTTTTAGTTGGCTTAATTATGTATGTGTCCACTGTCAAGTTGAAAACTGCTGCTCCTGTGAGGGATGTTTCAAGCGTACCTTTTTGCCATTGGCGCAGAATACATTACCTCCTTATTACAGGGGTTGCCTGGCATACACTCATATGCAACCTTATGGAAATATTAAATGAAGAGGCTGCACACCTCAGTGGACACACTGAATAAGCATGAGCGTCTCTTGTTCGTGACTCATAATGCAAAGGTTGGGCTGATTGTTTTTGACTCATTTACTGCGTCATCCGTTGTTTGAGTAAAGACTTTGCTCTTGTCGTATAGACAAAGATTATACCTGTACGCTTTGTTTTTATTTTATTTAAAATAACCTTTTCCTGACATTATAATAAGTTAGGGCTTTAAATTATGAGCAGATGGTAGAGCTGCCTTAGGTGTAATATGTCTGACAAAATGAAATTCCCATCCCCGTGTGTGACTTAATGGTTATGTGACAAATCGGTGTGTCAAGCTGGGGAATTTTCAAAAGGGTGATGTCAAAAGAATAGGCCAACATTTTGGAAAATAATAAAAATGAGTACGTGATGAGAAGATTGGTATTACATTCATGCTTGTGCAGTAAATATGGTGCTGCACAAACTAGTTAGCTTAGAATTAAGACTGGAAACAAAGAAAGAGTTACCACAACCTTACTAAGGAACATGTAACCAACACGTTGTAGCCTATTACATTTGTATAACCTACACTCAAAGATTCTCTGAGTTTCATCATCACAGTGAAATTGACAGGTTTTTTGATCAACACACCTTTCACCTCTATAACTGATCCAACAGATCATGCTAGCTATAGATGCTATAAAAAATGGTTCCACAAAATGAAACAGATTGTGAATATGTAGCTGTAAGTGCTACTCAATTAACAAGGTAAGTCTGTCATGTTTAAATGAGTTAATTAGGGATCTTCAGAGGTACTGGAAGGGATAGTCTTGAACTAATTAACTGGCAGGTTTTCTACTATCAATTCTAAGCAAAACAAAGCATGTCTCGAATCCTTTTCATTCTTAAAAAGAGTAGTCTGACATTTTGAAAAATACAGCGTGATTTCCTGCAGCTACTTGTTTGTTAAATTCGTAGCTACAGTCAGTAGTCATCGAGTTTAGCGTAGCATAAAAACTAAAAACAGGGGAAACAATGATGTTTGGATCAGTCCCAATGCACAATACTATCCGTCCAACATCCCTAAAGCTCATTAATTAATATATAATGTCCAGTTTGTTTATCAAAGAAGGGCAAAATTTTTAATATGGTATTATTAAGGATTACATGCTGGCCAGCACAGTGTTTTACTGGTGTCTCAGTAGGCTGTCTGGCTACCTCATGGCAACAAAAATACTCCAGATATAGTCAAGTAAGAAATAATCCAACAAACAACCTAAATACTACATTATCTCCTGCAGTTAGCCTCTTTTTGACAGTATAGACATGAGAATGATATAAATCTTGAAATGCTCAAACTTCAAATTTATATAAATCTCCTTGTCTGACATTTAGAGAGAAAAGGCTCCTTTAAGCAACGAATCTCAGGGCACCTGGGGCAAAAAAAGAGACTTATGGAAAAATGGAGTCAGCTAAAATATCTGCAAAATAAGGAAAGGTAGCCTAAAAATAATATTTTAATATTTTCTTTGTCTTTGTTTGGTTATCTGGCTGAGTTCACTGTGTGTGTTCCAACATTTGTGCATGTGTATTTGCATGTTAGGTTTGCAGCAACCTGGCTTTGCTTCTTTTTGGACCTCTTTTCCCTTCCAAGGTATGAAGTCAAGGCCCTCTTGCTCTTTCCAAAGTTGTAAAACATGAAAATGAAACACTAGTCTATATCACTTTCAGTTTTGTCCAGATGTCACATTGATGTGTGATGCTCTCCACATGTTTCTAATAGGGACTTTTGGTGCACGCTTGGCTGACACCTTTGGGGGTGGGTGCTCAAAAGGTGGACAGGGTTGAACAGTTAAAATGTATGTGTGCAATGTGCAATGCAATGTATGTGAATACACACCTAAGACAAAACAATACCAATACATAGGCTCAGCATCTAATAGACCTAGTAAGTTGGGACATACATAGTGATTTTGTGATGTAAATTCAGTCCATCTGAACACCTTTGTAATTATCTGTATATATAATTAAAAAGCAGAATTATATGCAATTTTCTTCCTTAAAGATGCTTTTATTCTAGCCTTCAATGGGAGCTTTTTGCCATATTTCATGCATGGATAACACAGTCCTTTTAAAAGCAGCCAGTAAAAGCTTTAGAAGAATTCAGCGTTTAAACCAAATCTTGCTATGCATCACTCATCATTTCCATAATATAACTGTGAGAATCCCACGCGATTTCTTTAAACCTTTCCACATCAGATTACTGAACATATCCACTGCTGAATGAGTTTCCCCTTCATGAACACTTCATTACAAAGACTAAATTAGGGCTATCTCTGTTCATGTTTATTTCCAAAGCCTTACAGGCTGTTATGTTACTATTGCACTCATTTCCTGTGCTGGAATTTCATTTTAGGGCTCCCTTTTTGCTCCTAAAACTTACAAGCAGCCCGTCACCCTTTCAGCACCTCTTGCTGGCTCTTGTAAAGGTGTGGGTGGCCATGGTCGGACCCTGAAGTGGCCGCATGGACGCTGAGCTGTGAAATTACATTAAGCCGCCAGCCTAAGGCCCATGGCAATCCTCCCTTAATGAAAACTGTTTCACAGCGCAGGCTGCTCGGAGCACCGGAGACAATCTGTTTGACATCCAGGGTTTAATATGGAGAGGTTGAGTAAAGGGACACCACAGTAATTGGCTGGCATTTTGGATGTTCATTTATAGTGCTCTGCCGCTATTCATGTACAAAGAAAAATGTTCTGATGTTCCATGAGTGATTGTGGGAAAAGAGTAGGTGTATGTTATTCATATTCATCCAGTGAAAACAGCAGTGGTCTATCACGAATCGAAACATAAGCACATACACAAACATATACCACCCACACACTATTCACTCAGCTCACACCTATTGTGCCTATATAACCACACAGTCTCAGATGTAATGGAAATCTGATGTACACACAAAAACATACATGGGAATGCAACCTATTAGTGCTCATTAAAAGGTCACACCAGTCATCGATGAAAAGTGAGGTCATATTTTGTGAGCTGCCAATGGTAATTTTTTTGAACTGAAATGAAAAAGTAAGTCAAAAGAAAAACTAAAAAAAAGAAAAAAAATACTGAAAAAAATCTAAAATACTTGTACACCTAAAGGGTTATATAGCCACGCCTGTAGTTTCACTTCTATTAGCCTCACTCTTTAGATCACAGATTTTATCGATAAGATTTCTTCCTCCACTCCATTACAATGAAAGCGAATGACAACAGTTAAATTAAATGTGAATTAGTTCTTGAAGTACCAAACCCACATAGAATTATTACTCAACTATGTAATCTCTCCTTATTTCTACTGAGCCGCCTTTTGGCTCATTGTTTTAGATTAATGGCCAAAAACGTTGCTAATATGGCGGACTGTCACTGCTCTCATGAACTTTGATTAAAACCCATGTAGGGAGCTACACACTACCTCCCTACCTCTAAACAGCTCACAAAATTTGTCAGCAATTAGGTGATCTACAATGCACATGGTGGAACATAATGCAAATAACAAAACAGATATTTTCTCATGAGTTGGTTGAGACCAAAAACAGAACTAAGAAGGAAACTGTAGATAACATTTACATTCACCAAGAGATGAGAGCTCTACTTTAGAATTGATGCTAACATTGCTACATGTCTGAAAAATATGTGAATATGAAAATGTATTGCAGATTTAGCATAACAACTTTAAAAGCAAAGATATGTCACCATGATGTTTTTACTTTGTTCTGATACCCGAAAGTGGCCAAAAGAATCAATAAATAATGCTTTTAGAGAATCAACAGTAACAACCCTGTACAGTAACAACACAAACAGTGTCCCCAATGATAGACCACAGTGCATGCTGTGAACAGTGTTAATTTATTTGATAGGAAGTAGTTCTGATGAATAGTTTCACAATGAGATCATTTTGCAGTGCTAAATTTGAAATTCCATTTACTTCCACCACAGACAGATATCTGAAAACTTTGGCACACAAAACAGAGGCTATCTGCATGGGCGGACCTCACTGGATAATAATGTGCATTTTTTAAATCTGGGTGACACAACCTTTTAATAATGCAGAATAAATAACAAGTGACTACCACATCTAATTTAGATTCCATTCAGGTAGGAAATGGGCAAACCATTTCATAATAGATAGAAGCAGAAGTCAGAGGCTGCATCATCTTATTAATAACATCATCTTCTTCTGCAGTACACCTCAGTTCACATATTTTATTTCACCACACACTGGTTTCAACTGTGAGAGAAGATGTCTCGATAAATAGCATCTTGATAAACTGAGTTTGACATCTTTGCAGGGCGCACAAATGCTGTTCCAGCCACAAGGACAAATGAACAGTAAAATGCAACAGTCACTCCAATAAATACAGTATAAATTTACTATGGGCTTTCCAGAGAATGGCTGTCTCCTTTTGACAGTCAAAAGAGGAGGGAGGAGACTGGGGCAAGCAGATTTGAAGCGCTGAGGTTGTGTGTGTACTCATGTGTACGTGCGTGCATGTGTTACAGTAACTTCACACACACGTCTAGCTAGCCAAAACAAGTATATATCTTGGCCTGCCGTGGAGACAGGCAGCGTTACGTTCACCCACAGGTCAGGAGCTCTCAGCCCCGTGGCCACCCACCCCTGTGGAATCATTGGAGATGGGGAGTTTGTGTTGGTTTGGGTAACTCTGGGTGTCAGAGGGTGCATCTCCACTCCTGTTGTATGCCAAATCCCCTTGAGTTCTGAATTTTTGACTCATGAGGTGAAGAAAGAAAACGAGAAAGGAAATAAAATAAAGGCAATTTTGTTCCCTGCAGTTTTGCTTTTGGTTAAAGGTAAATTACACCGATCTCACAAATGCAAATCAGTTTATTTTTTTTAAAGGGAGTCCTACTCAGTCTGGAAAAAGAGTTCTGTAATGTCTTCTGCGGCTCTGGTAGGTTTTTTTTAAATCTAAGAAAATAACCTCATGACGTCATTAGGGGATATCTTGGTTTGTTCTAGGAACTTTTTACAAGGCACATTATGATGGTTACAGTAGTCATACAATCAGAATTTGAGCAAAATGCCCCACAGCTTCATAAACTCAAGGAAAATTCTTGGGCTGACAATGATACTAAAGTCACAGTATTACTTTAAAAAAATCAAAAGTAAAAGTAAAAGCAGAAAAAATGGCCCCTCTAACGGAATTTTACTATCAAACAGAATATCAATAGGTTATTCTTACTGATGCATTTAAGTGTACGCAGTATTTTATTGTTACAGTTGGTTAAGGTAAGGAAATTTTTACATTTTTTATCATTTTTACATATAAACTCAATCTGATACTGTTGAGCAATTTAATGTGAAGATGAAATGCATCACATTTCATAAACTTACTATGTGTTTTGTGTGTAAAATTTAAACATGTAAAATAACAGGATATCGCAGCTCCAAAAAAAAATGTCATGGAGTGAAAAGAACACATCCCCTCTGAAGTGTAGTGGATAAAACAAAGTAGCAGGAAATTAAAATATTTAAATACAAGTATTGTACTTCAAAACTGGTCATGTAAAAGGAGTTTAATTTTCATTAAATTCCATCAAAAAATTTCATTTTCACAAAATCATTTATATATTAACATAGTTTTATGGTCTAATAGTAGCATAAGGGGACTACAACTGTATTTCATTCCACAACTTTGTTTTGTAAAACGATGACTGAAGAATCTTAACTGTTGGATCTTGAATCTGAATCTGCTTCGGAATGTCTGGGTGACTGTTTTGGTTCTGTCCTATTCACCTCTCCTCCTAACCAAGATGTTTAGGGTGTGGCTAACTTCAACAAGTGTGTCAGCTACTTCCTGTCTTGAGAAAAATCCATAGATGACGACGGAAGTGAGTTATGAATACTCAGGCTTAGGGGAGAAAAATCGAGAGATTGACATCTAGTCCTCAAAACATTTCATTGTTGGGTTTCAGACTCTGACTGCATGCATTCAACCACTGTTGAATACTTTGGCTGATATTTGTTTCAGGAGTTTCCCCAGGGGGCCGGCTTGACCTCTACAAGAGAGACATGAGAAATTTCTCAGGCTTGCAATAAGATCTGTTTATTTGCTACGAGCCAGACTGTTAAAAGTAGAAGAGCTGATAAATCAAAATCTGGATTTCCCTTCAAAGTCTGTTTCTATTCTCACATCTTTTTTTTTTTTTTGTACAGTGTGGTGCTTCACTTGTAAGCTGAAATTGATATTTCTCTTCTCTACGGTATCAGCTGCTTTGAAGGCCCCTCTTGAACACTTAAATGTGTGTGTGTGTATGTGTGTGTGTATCTTTTAGCTAGATAACTGCCTTGTATACAGCTGAGCAAAGCACCATGACAGAGCTAGCGTTGTGTGGGGGTTGCTGGTCTGTGGAACAGGGAGAAGAAGGACCTCACATTTAGCTGCCGTCTCCCGGGAGAGATTAAGTAGTTTAGTCTTTGCTGTGTCTCTCTCTATCACTGCCACTGCCTCTTGCTTCTCTTCTCTATTTGGAGCAGGGCAGCGTGTACCTTTTCTGTCATCCTCCTTTTGCACTTTCTGTTCCCCTCTTCTACTCTCGTTTCCTCAGTTCCCGCGCCCATTTGCTTTCTTTCCATCCATCCTGCCTGCTTCTGACACTGACACTCTGAGGTCTTTTGCTTTCCCCCAGACTTTTTCTGTTTTACACCCTTTCGCCATCTCCCTTATTTCTTACCCACCCCTCTGACCCCCTAGACATCCAGCTGATTCTCTTGCCCGACAGCCCAGATGGCACGGAGTGAGTGGGGTTGTGGCTGGATATGTGGGACAGAACTGCCCCACCCCCCCCCCCACCCCCCCCAACTGTACACCAGCCCCTCTGTCCCCACCAACCAACAGGCTGCTCTGGCTCAGTCATCCCACTGTGCTGATCCCCTGGTCCTGCGTGGAGCACCATGGAGCTCAACCACTACTCACATTAATCTCCTAAACGATCCTGGACCTAAGAGGATCAATACTCATTTTCAGGGAGCAGCATGATCCCTTAATGTAGTGGAGGATGGCTGCTTATCCCTCACTCTCTCCCCCCTCCTCGCCTCAGTTTCAACTCCCCATAGGAAGAGCAGGAGTTAGCCTTTGATTGTATTTCATGGCCCATTTTAGTTAAGACTATATCTCAGTTTTATTACTAATGTCATTATTCAAGTGAATAACACCTGTATGTCCTCTTCGAGGGGTATTTGCTGGGCTTTCATGATTAGAACTGCCTCTGTCTTTATTAGCTGAGGTATTAGTTTTAGTGTTAGGTGGAGGTTTTTATGAAATGAGATCAATGTGTTGTAATTGACTTATCTGACCCTGCATACATCCAAATCATAGATGAGCCATCAGGAAGCCCCCTGGTATCTAACAACACGCAGCTATGTGTATTTCTCATTTGCTAGTGCATGAAGTTCCTCTAGTAAAAAATACACAAAGGTTTGCCAGAGAAAAAAAAATCACCCTGTTTTACTTGAGTTCCCCTGAAACACATCAGTGATGTCTTCAGGCTATTTCATATTAGTAGTGGTCATATAATTGTTATTCTTTGTTTTCCACAGACGCTGAAAAATGACTTCATGCTAATAGTGGCTAGATCCAAGGAAAATGTGAAAGATCTGACTTTCCATTGGATAACAAGCATCCTATTTTTCCAGGCTCGCTGTGCAGGGAACACCGCATGGTTAGCGTAGCGTCTCATCATTGATCTTTGCTGATGTAGACTGTTTCTGGGGCCTTTTTCATCAGGGAAGGCACAGAGAGAGAGAGAGAGGGAGAGTCTGGGCACCCTCCCCACTCCATGTCCCTCTCAGGCAGGCTGTCTCTTGGAGGAAGAGGCCACCTGGAGCAAGTTTGGAGGTGTTGTTTATGCTAAAGCTATTACTCTCTGTCTGGGCAGCCTGCCCTGAAAGCTGGACTGCTCTGCTGCTACTGAATTATTCAGCCGAGAGATCTGCCATCCTATGTATACAAGCTGTCACATGAAGCTGAATGATATGCTGATTGTCAAGCAGTGAGGAGTTTGTTACCTAAATACTTAATAGTTAGATTTATATCAAGGCAATAATGTCTGTGACATAAGAATTAGATAGGGGTTATACGGTGGAATCTTGGATTGTAGTTGTGTGATTACAAAATGTCATGGCCTCTTTAAGCAGCCTGTCTTGACAATAACAGGACAGCCAACTTGAGGCAAAACTGGGTTACACAGTCTGCCACTATAAACTGTATGATGACAACATCTTGCATAGGTTCAGGCACAAGAAACATTATAGTCATCTGCTTCAAGAATAGCCCTAGCCTTGCAGCAAAAGCCACTCCTCTGACCTATAATTGCATGTCATGGGACCTCAAGCATCATTTCATTTAGTACTGAGTTTATAAACTTCATTTTTCCTCTCACTGCAAGCCTCTAGAAGAAACACCTCAAACATGTGATTCTGGATTTTTCTTTTCAGAAACTAGTGTGCTAAGTTTTGTGTGTTTGTGTGACATACCTGTGTGTGTGTGTGCTTGTGTGTGTGTGTGTGTGCTTGTGTGTGTGTGTGAGTGTGTGTGTTTGTATGTGGAAGTTTGTCTGTGTCCTCACCACTGCAGTGGCTAAGGAGAACAGCAGAGTCTTTCTTTAAGTGGAGGATTGAATCAGTGATGACAGTCTCATGATCTCTTCCTCTCTCAACACACACACACACACACACACACACAAACACACGCTCTTTCTGGTGCATTACTTTGCTTGTGTACAACACATATGTCACGTAGGTCAGTAGGTTGGGTAGAAATGTCATATGTGAAGGTGCTGATCATAATATAATTTGCATTGATTATGCCACAAATTAATAGGTTTTTATTAATTAAGTGTGTAAGAAATGGCAGTGATGCATTGCCAAATAAAGCACAATATTACCCCTTTAAACATGTTTTGTACACCCCCTCATTAAAATATTATTATTGATACTAAAAATTCTGTCCTTCAGTTTATTAAGAATAAACATGAAGTAAACAAACTGCATGAACGACAGCAGTTTGTGATTTAAAAAAAAAGTGTAAACGAATACAACCCCTACCTACAATCACCTTGGCCTACCTTTATTTATGAAATACAGAAAGAAATACCTGGGTTTTTACATATTGCTACACAGCACTGAAAGGCTGGGCAGGTACAGTGTACATGCAATCATCCTTTTCACTTCCAGTACTTATTAGGAGTGGTGCTGGCAGCTTGGGTCGAGGAGGTGCGGGAAGGTGATGTCGTAAAGCTTAGTGTCGTAAACCAGGTGCGGAGAAGGGGAGGTGAAAGGAAGGGAGGAAGAGGAGGGGGAGAGGGGGTGAGAGAGGAGGTGACTCTCCCGCAGCATTTAGACACAACGAAAGGATCATGGCGGATGGCCCCAGGTGTAAGCGCAGAAAGCAGGCGAACCCGAGGAGGAACAACGGTGAGTAAAACTACTTCCGACGCGGAGATTTTCTTTCGGAGAAACGGTCCGGAGGCTGTTCTGTCTCCCGGTAATTTCACCGAAAAGTTTGGCAGCCCATAAGTCCAGGTTTTAGTAACTGAAAGTGCTGGGAAGTAGCAAGTGAGCGCTGTATTACAGCCCTATGTGGTGTACCGTTATACCTGGGTCGCGTCTCTCCCTCCGCCTAGCGGTCCGCTGCACCGGAGACCGTTATACGCACCTCACCCTATAATGAGTGGATCAGCTTTTGTCTCTACTTTGTACCTCTTTATTAATTCTAATATACTTTAACGCTCTTTTTAGATTCTTCATTCATTGATTTACTTTCATTCTGTCGAGTTTTTCAACCCTCTACTAAACTCGGACCTGTTTCTGTGGGAAGCAAGCTACCTGATTGTTATTGCGGACCTACGCTGACTATTTGTATTAAACAATTTAAGTTGAAAAAAGGTACAAATGTTATTTTGACAAAAACGCAATTGCAAGTAATTTGCGTTTCTGTGAGCGAAGGGACACTACTGTTTGGTTTGTTCTTTCTTTCTTTGGCTCACTCGGAGCAGGTATCGATAGGACACTGTTGCTGCACTACATGGGCTGACAAAGCGCATTTTGCCTGATTTAGTCCTTCCTACTGTGTTCCTTAAATGAGGTTTATGTTATCGATGGCAACATTACAGTGTTTTCTAACAGAAAAGAGAAGAATTGCGAGTTACTTTGGTAAAACACGTTTTAGTCGCTCTCTTTCTTTCATCCTTCAACTTATTGCAGTTCTGTGCGAATCACACCGTTCACGTTAAATGTTTAAAGAAGTTTTTTTGTTTTTTTGTTTTTTTATGTAATAAAGTGGAAACAGAAAGCGTAATACAAACATGGATGGGGTAACAGGGGTTCCGGAGAACGAGGAATATCTCACGCGCTGTTTGTGTGAGCAGCCCATATAAGGACAGCGGATCCTCTCCAGTCGCGCGCTGGGAATCCTGATTCTTGTACGACGCTGGACGCGAGCGAACCTTAAAACAAACTCAGCTTTTGTAGTGTTTTCCGTTGTTGTTCTGTTTTGATATAGTCTGCCTACTAATAAGAGTAAAAATAATCAGCGTTTCGATATGCGGAGCTCAACATTTTCACCAATCTTATTGTGGTGTGAAAATAGTGTTTATATGGTAACAAAGTAGCCTATAGGGCTATCTCCAAGAACGCGGCGTTACTACATTTGTGTCCTTTTTGTATTTTACACGTACATTTTATTTTGTTATATATATGTATATCTCTATGACTTTGATGAGTTTTTAACAGCTCTTTTCCTGCTATATCTTTCCATTTACGAGTAGCCTGTTAAGGGTATGTCATGGATTTCCTTAATCCCGTGGACAGACAATTTTACCACATCCGTTACTATTTATAATTGTTTTATTGTGAAAGCCAGCCTTTTCGTCGCAGTTTTAACAACATGTGTTGACCTTAAAGTCATGTGTTGTGCCACCCAGTGTAACCTAAGGGAACTGGGGTAACGCAGGAAATTCAGTTTTATTTTGACGAAACAAACCAGTTTCATCTGAAAGTCTATCGGATGCGTGAACTCGCTTAGTTAGAGCCGCTACTTTCTGTCTCTAAAAACAGTAAATCGTAGGAGGAAAGGTAACGGAGTTTTCTTTTTCGGGTTTACTGTAGTGTGATTTTTCGGTGGATACCCCTTCGGGAAGACTGGAATATTTTTTTATGTATGCTGTCGATGTTTTCCACTGTCATTTTGGTTTTTATAGGGTGTGTTCAGCTATTCATTTCGTCCCCGGAGCGTGTGTGTAGTTAGATATGTGCAAGGTGTAGACATACCTCAGATAACGGTCCTGCTGTCACGGTGTGGATATTTCTCTGCCTTGTGAAAGACAAGGATGTCTTATTTACTCCGGAGAGCCTTAAGACTCTATCTGTCATTTGTTGCTTTTATTCTTTAAACTTTACAAGGTTTATTGAACGTTTCTTAATAATTACACAGCCCATTTGATATTTAAAGTACATTTTAACCAAGCAGATGGGATTCCTGTTACTTTGCCTCATTTGCATTCGCTTCAAAGAGCCATCAAGGTCTGCTTTTAAGTGCTCATTTCCTAACACCTTCTGACAAGGCTGGAGATCTGTCATGTAAATCACCTTTTTTGAAAAGAATTCCGCTGTAAGGTTAGATGGAAAGTTTGTGTTGTTACATGTTGTCACAGTCTCGTATCTGTTACATTATTATGACAAGTTGACAGTTTGACCTGGGCTGCTGTCTATGCAGAAACTAACTCAAAGTGGTTAGTCTTTTATGGTGGAAAAAAAGTTTCTATAGGTAGGCCTATTGCTTGGAATCTAATGATTAAGCGAGCCCTCAAGTTGTACCTTACTTGTTATGGTCAGTGGCTATGCCAGGTCTTTGGCAGGCAGGGCCAGCTGAGATCAAGGTGAGCTCCATTCCCTGCTGTAAACAGAGAGGTGTTAACAGCCTGCAGGACGACAGGTGTTTGCAATCGGCGGGATACTACAGCTTCCTTTGTCGCTTCTCCCCAGTCAGCTCCCCTCAGGAATAGCAGCCGTTCCCCGCAACGGTAATTTAACACAGCAATTTGGGAATAGAGGAATGTGCCCGGTGTTAACATTCTTTGCAAAAATAAACAGGCTTGTGCTCTGATGGCTTTGTACCCATGCTTAGGAGCTTGGGCTGATGCTTTCAGGACAGTTTTTCTTAGGGACACCTTGAAATAAGTGAACACACAGGTAGCTCAGATTTCTATTTATTTGACAATATCATAAGAGCAATTTGTCTCATCCCCTGATCTGTCTCTCCCTCTCCCCCTTGCCATCTTTCTTTCCGAAGCATACTCACGCATACACTCTTGCACCTTGATGAATCATCCATCAAATAAGGAAAATGAGGTTGTGGGCTTGGCACTTGGCAACAACTCATGTAATGTTGAAGAGCATGTTTATTGGCCTGGTAAAACTATACTTAAACTATACTTAGTGCCGTGGACTCGTTCACCCTGTCTAGAAACTAAAGAATTCAGCCACATGCTGTAGGTTTGTGGGAGAACAATAAAAACACAATGGTTTAGATATAGCTTCAGTCTGTTTGGTGGGACAAGTCATGTTTTTGGGCTCCAGTAGAGGCTCTGGAGGAGGTGGGGATTGGCTCTGTAGCTCCACATGCCACTTCAGTGTTTTTAAAGACATCTGATTACATTTAAAAGGTCCTCCCCTGTTGTGTGAGAGTTTAGCAGAGGAGGAAATTTTTCATTTATCTCACTACTTTTCATCAACTTCCTCAGCAGCTTCATTTGAAAGTGCCAAGTAAGAAGAAAATCCCCCCAGCCTCCGCTCTCTCTCTCTCTGTCTCTTCCCTCTCACTCCTCCCTCCGGAGCTTGTCTTTTATTTTTGGGGTCTAAGACACAGTAGCCAGGGGTGCTGTTGATTGCCCCCTGACCTAGGCACCCATGCGTGCATAGAGTATGACTTCACTTTCCCCCCCTGTGCCATTGTGTAGCTTCCAGCATGTCCAATTGTGTTTGTGTTTAAGTCTGTTCAATAAAAGGGGAAGAGAGAGAAGAAGGGGGTGGTGGTGGACTGGGCTGCAACTCTTTCTCCTCTCCATCCATTCCTCTCTGACCCCTTAAACTGTGGGCTCCCTGTTCCCTGTGGAGTTGAAAGAGGGGCCTTGGTGAGAACTGGCTAAGGTAACTAAATTTTACAACAGGTGACAACTGGGGGATGGTTCTGCAAATGAAAAACATGGCTCTGTCCCCCTGACCTGGATGGATCTTTTGGTACAAAAGTGATTGTACTTATAGGTGTGCTTATGCTTTAAACATACATCGGCACAATTAACCTGAAACATATTTTAGACCTGACACTGGTGAACATCACAACCTGTAACCTGATTGTTTTTTAATTCAGCATCTGATAAATAGCTTTGTTTCTGGATATTGTTCATTCTCATCATGTACATCGGGGTGGGAAAAGGCCTGTCCTCATCTGACCAATGAGCGGAATTAAAATTATGTGATGTACGACCACACTCCTACCTCTGTTAAGGCAGCTTAATGATTAGCTGCTCCCATGGAGCCTGAGAGCATTAGCCTATAAAAAGGTGCTCTCCCTTCGCAAAGAAGGAGTTTTAAACCCAGAGTCAGTTTCAGTAACCCCCTTAACTGCGCTTGGATGTGCTTTATTGGGGTTTGTGTGGCTGAATGCTTAAATGAACCATTGTGTGTTCAGGGTTTAGTGAGAAAGCCTGAGTAGAAAGAGCCTAGTTACCTTTGCAGTTTGCCTGCTCTACCTCATACACTTTCAGTGGCAGAAGAAAAGGCCCATTCAGCGGGCCCGGCATGGGGAGGGAGAGCCCTTTTCACACTCGGCTTGTGGGAAACTTCTCCTCCATACTGTGCATGCCATTTGCATATGACCCATTCTTTTCGCAAAGGTCCCCGTGAGGGAGGAATCCGTGGAACGTTCACAGAATTCATCAAATCCCTCTCTCACGCAGCCCTCGGGCCCTCAAGGGTCTGCTTTGCAGCTCTCTGTTTGACATTTTTGTCCTGGAAGTGCAGCTTACGCCTGCGTCACGCTTGCTTGCCTTAACGTTAACACCAACGCATCCCCGTGGCATTTCTGTCCCGTGTATTTTAAAGTGGCAATGTGTGCTACCCAGTGTGCTGTTTTAATGTCAGGGTGAAGGCTTAATTTGGCACAGCAGGCAGGAGTTTCCCCAGATCCCCAGCATGGGCCATGAGGGGTCCATCTGCATGACAGGACAATGTGATGGGCGCCGTGCGCCTTGGAGGCTCCCTGACTGGCTATAATGCAGCCATCGCCAACACTCTTCCTGAAAGGACAAAAATATTGTGGATAGGGAATAATACAAGGATGAGGCGGCGGGAGCTTGTAGCAGCGCATCAGCTCAGTGAACTGAAGAAAAACCCAACCGTTGTTCTGTGCCCCTTCCTTAGATAAGCAGCCTGGGCTGCTTATTGCCAGCATGAAAGATCATTTAGGCACAGTAGTAACCAGAACAGCTTCAACAACATCCATACTGGCATGTTTGATATTGTTGAGTCAGTTGTGTTGGTCTGCAAAGACTCTGACAGTCTTGACCCCAAACAGTGATACTGACACAGAAAGTGGTGCAGGCAAGTATTTGTTGCAGTGCAGTGTAGGGAGGAGAGCTCAGTTAAGTGTATCATGTAAGCTAACTGAGCAGAAAAGCCTCCTCTGCCCTCCTCTCCTTTCCCGACTCCAAAATAGTGAGTCATGGGCAGACAGGTGTGTTCGCAAGATGACTTAAAACTCTCAAACTATATTTTTCTTCTTTTTTCTTTTCTTTTCTTTTCTTTTCTTTTCTTTTCTTTTCTTTTCTTTGCTTGCTCCTTGACTGTCCCTTGTTCCCTCTTCATCCATCTCAGCCCCCTCTCACAAGTGTGGGGGTGAGAGATAATATTCTTTAGCAGTGTGTATACTTGAGGGAGAGATTACCTCTAAATTGCCATCCTGGTGGAGGTAAATATTGTGTACGGTGTGCCCAGTGCCTTCTGTTGATGTGTGTTTTTAATCATGTATTTGGTGGCTTCTCTTCAGGTCCACAGTGAGCCCCTTTGGGTCTGTCTGCAGACCCCTCCTTGCCCCCCCCCCCAATCATCACCACCACCTCCTTCTCTCCCTTCCCGCCCATCTATCCCCTCCCCTCCTTGTGGTCCTCAGTGGAGCGGTTAATGAAAAAGACTGGACTGACACAATAGGCAGAAGGCGGGCCCGGTAAGGGGCTCTTATGCCAGCTTGTGTTTGTGGCAAAAAACTCTTGCTGCAAACCACTGCTGCAGCTTCACTTGAGACCACCTGACTGTCAGTTTGTGTGCCTTTTGTCTCTTTTTTTTAAATCTAATTAAGTCTTTTTTGACATATATGTTGGATGTCTAGTCCCTCTTTAATGTGCTTGACCTTATTACAGTCCCACAGTGTCTCTGTCTACAGGGATGAAATTAGATGACATCAGATGAGGAATAATCCGCTGCCATGTATTGTGCTTTGAACACTGCCTAGTAGCTGGCTTTTTGCCAGCCTGTTATGATGACCATATTGATTTTCCTCTCCGTAGCACACAGAACTGATAATGACCCTCCTGAGGGGGCAGGCATTTATATTCACATACTGATTCCAGTTGCACAGCCTGGCTGTGATGTGACTAACAAACTGAGTCCCTCTATGTCCCTCAAGCCTGCGCATTGAGTTAGCTATAGGCTAGGCTAACCCTGTGACAACTCTGGCAAAAAAAAAAAAAAAAGCCTTAGTCACCCTGTTTGTTAGTCAGAAAGAAGGCTGGCAGCTATGTTGAATGTCAGCGTGGATAAACATCCACACAGGATTAATGAGAGGAGAATGGCCAGCCTGAAAACAGAGGGGAGGGCAGAATAGAGGGAGGCATGGAGCATCCGCATCGCCCCATTTAACTCATGAGTGTTTTGTTGAGCTCCCCATGACCCCGCTAGTGTGACCTGACCGAAGGAGACAGCCAAGCCTAGACACACTCATCGACTGTTAGGGGGAAGGAACTACAGTATGTCTTTGTGAATGAAATATACTACACAGTGCATGAAAAAAATCCAAGGGACATCAGAAAAATGTTGCACACAGCCTGGAGTAAACTGATACAGTGAAAAACATGAAAGACATGAAAGACATGAAAGTTTCTTATCTGTTTAATACCAACCAGTAATTTCCAATTATTTGTGTTTTGTTCTCGTATAGTTGTGTTTTCCTTAATGTTTGTCTTCTGTTTCATAAATTTCCTCTTTGATGAGGCTTAACAGGCTGGTCTCTATTTGAGAAATACCTTTCTCTGAATAATGAATTCATCTATCTTAGTGCTTTTAAAACTGTAAATTCCCTTATTACATCACTCCATGTATTTCCCACTCCTACAGCATCACTGTCTTTTCTCCAATTCAAACTTATCACACAAATACATAATTAGTTTTGACATTTAATCTTCTCAAATCAATGTTCCTTTCAGTAGTGTTAGGGCTGCGATTGTGCTCTTTCTGGTGTTGACCAACCTGTAAATTTAGGCTGTCTACCCCAAAAGCACCTGTCATGCACGATTGACAACCTAGCAGAGCAAAGTACAGAGTGCATTTTTTTTTCTATACTAGGTCTTTATGACTCTGGGAACTGGAATTAAGCCAATGACCTTTGACCCGTCTCAGTCCACCTGCCCTGGCTCAGCTCACCGCTACCAGCGTTCAGGTGTTTACAGTCAAAACATACTGGGGCCTTCCCGGGCGCGTTCCACAAACACATGTGTGGGTGTACAGTAATGTGTGTAGTAGGTAGTGGAGGGAAAAGGAGTAGATACCCTCGGATCTTCATAGCCAGGCCAATGTACATCTGTCTTCTTACTCATGCTGACAAGGCCCTCCCCTCTCTTGTTACACTGGCGCCGGCGCTTTTGCTTGTGAGTCAATGAAGCATGGCCTTTAATTGATCACGTTCAGAGTTGTACGACACTATTAATTAGTGCTTGCTCATCACTTGTTTGTTTTATCCCACTGTCCCCGTCATAACACCCGTCATTAGTTGTATGATCTGTCAGCTGCGTGCAAGCGAGCTCACAAAGCCACACGCTAATGCCCCACCATCAGGTACTAGCTTCCATTTAGCTTCTGGGACCCTCTAAATTCTCTTATTCTCACAAAGTGTCACACTCTTTGGCTCCCTCTCGAAGCCTATGTATTTTCTCCTTTTTTGCTGTCTCTCTTTCCTTCTCTCTGGCAGCTGCCTTGGCTCTGATTCTCCAACACCAGCAGGTGCTGTAGGCATGCAGCAAGTCAGCTCCACAGCACTCATAAATAACACCTGACAAAAGTATGAGAGAGCCAGAGCTACAGCCAGAGAGAGAGGGAGAGAGGCAGAGATTGAAAGTTTCCTCTGGCAGGAGAACAGGGTGTGGCTCACCGTCAAACGCTGGCTTTCTCAAGACGGACATGTTCAGAATAAAGACAGAGAATGTGAGAACAACTGAGAAGGAGGCCTGTAAGCTTTTATTACTATAAATGTTTGAATGTGTTGCCTTTTTATTCTCAAGTTTGCACTTCTCCTCAAAGCAAACTTTTCAATAAACCCTTTTCATGCAAATTTCTAGTAAATGGATCTTTTAAAACACAAGGCTGGCACTAAGTGACTGGTTAAGGAGGAACTTGAATTTTAAGGAAGGAAGCGTATCTTTTCTGTAATTAGGATATAAGAGCTTGGAACAATGTTAATTGTGCTCTAAAAGCAAATGGAGAGGTCAGAAAAGAAATTGTATGCATAGTTTTATAATCATCATCAGTAATGAACAGCACTTGGAATAAATGAACCCATAAATCAGGCTTGATCGGGACTATTAATGAACACAGCCCAGAGTCAGACCTGGACTGTCTCTTTGTCATTTTATGCTCTTCAAATCCACCCACGCCAGACACACATCCTGTCTCATCAGAAGCTATCGATCAGCTTCTTAGGGCGAAGGTTAGTTTGTCATTTTCTCTTGCCTCACTGTGAACAAAACCAGGAAGTGTGTGAGAGATTACGGCCCAGGATGCAACCTGAAAGCCCTTTATCTCTGTGAAAACAAGAGGCTTCCTGCGGCCCTGCTCCTATCCAGGCCATCTCCCCCTCCTTCACGTCCCCGGCCCCCAGCACCTGTGGCAGCCTATTTAAGGCTCCTCATCAGCGGCTGCAGAGGCCACAAACCGGGGCAGAATACATGAAAGCCTGAAAAGAGAATCAGCAGTATTGCTAAGTTTTTTTTCACACCAGATGGAGGGCAAAGAAAAACAGCATCTTTTTTACAGTCGTATTAAATAAGCTCTATACATTTAAGGGTGAGTCCAGAATGAAAAGTTTTTCTTTTTTTTCTGTAGAGTACCTTGCTATCATGTGGAGACTTGGAAGTAGGGCTAAAGATGTTTCCAGTCACTTCTGACATGCCCATAAAAAGCAAAGAGTGCCTGAACATTGTGACACATGGGCCCAAATAGTAAGCACGTCACGTCAGTGTCATTCTTTTGAGGAAGCTCATGACTCGAACAAGCCACATTTGTTTTGTTCCTTTTCTGCAGCTTTCGTGAGACAGCTCCTCTGAAAGATCCCCCTCTCAAAGCAAGAATCCGCCTCATATCTGGTATTTTTGATGAGTAAGCAATGGCACATCAAATCTTGTCGGTCACCTAATGTTGTGTTGTTAACCCAGAGCCTCAGCCATAGAAAACACTCCCTTGCTCCTTTGAGTTGCTGCCACAGCTGGCAAGGGTGGTTTGTCTTGACAGCAGCCTGCGTTGAATTTCAATGACCCCCCCCACCCCCTTCCCCCCACCCCCCACCCCAAAGTCTTATTATGCCATCGCTGCTAACTGGCTCCTATTCACTGCAGTGTCCTGACTTCCCAGAGGGGCCTAGATAAACAAGAGCCATTCAGTCACTGAAAAGCCCACCCCCTGCCAGCCTTGGTCTCTCCTTGTTTCAGTGCCAGGCTGCAGCGCGTCTCACTCGCCATCGACGCCAGCAGCAATGGGCACCGTGCCACTGATTCTTCTGCACCACACAGCACACTTTTAGAGGGATTAAACTTAGACTTAACTGTGGTGACTGATAAATGGCTGCCGCTAATGTAACATGTGAATGATGAGGACGGGTGTATATGCGTCTCACTGCATGGGTGTAATGTTTCTGTGTTAATATGTACCGTGTGTAAATGGGGAGCAGTTATCTGTAGGTGTGGCGTCGTGTGATGTTGCAGGCCAAGCTGACTTCCTGTTGTTATGGTCCATCAGGGAGATCAGGGGTGGGGGATGCTCCCATGAGACTACCCCGTGAGAGTCACATGATCTAGCTGCAATGCATTTAAAGGCCATGTTTTTTTGTGTCTTTCAGTGTGTGTGTGTGTGTCTGAGTGTAAGTGTGGTTTGTGAGTGCATTCCTGACCCCCACCTGCATTCTGACCTGAGTGTGAACTGTCTCTGAAGTTCTTCCTCTCCCTTTTTATTTCATTCTCTGCCTTCCCTCCGTCCTTCCTTCCAATCAACAGATCTCAGAGGAAAACCACACATCTCCCTAGGGTGCCCCTCTCGTTCTCTCTCTATCTCTCCTAACCAGATGTTTAAAAGCTGTTTGTGTGTTTACCCAATGGATGTCACTTTGATTGATGCCTACCATAAAACTACGTCTTCACGCTGATGCCACATACCTTTGTATCAGAGAAAAATGCTTTAGAGAGAATAATATTATAAGAATAGGCTATTTTAATTGAATCAGCAGTTGTCCATGGCCCTTGTTGTGGAAATTATTGCGAACCTCATTGTAATTGCTGGCGATGGCAGAACATTGGTAAGCATGAGGGACAGTGTCCCCAAGGCTGTAATGGCCCTCCTGTCCAGCCCACCTCCATCATTCCCCGACTCGCCAGCTAATTTAAAGCAGTGCCCTTCTAATCGAATGGCTGTCTGATAAATCTATTGAATCAGGACTGATGTCCAGCAGGGTGTGGCAGTGACACAGCGTCTAGACGGGCTGAGAGGTAAGCAGACGATTCCAACGTGATTCAGATCCAAAGGAATCTCACCCTTGTGCCCTTCTTTACTTTGCCGGTCATGTCGGCTGATGAGGAGCGGCATTTTATCCAAATCTGTCCCACCTGAGTGTCTGAGGGTTGAGTCCTCAAGAAGACAGAGAGAGTTTTTCAGAGCAAGGTGGATTATTATGGAGACACATAATGATTCTAAAGTACACCCTCAGAGAAAAAAAAACACATCAGAGTTGATTGAAGAGTGCATTATGGTAACAAGGTAGCAGGCTTATATTTGGGTCAGGCTTAGCCTTCTTTTTAGTGAGGGCCAGAGGCCAAGAGCTGATTTCAGCCTAATAATTATATTGCCCTGTGACAGATAACATTAATGTAAAGCTTGTTTATTGTTGATGATGAGTTTACTGAACCCAGTCATGCTCTTTCCCTTGTCCTTGGGGAGCTTATCCTTCAGGCAGGGCTGGCTGTGTTTTTATTAAAACCCAGGTTTAAATGGACCAGGTCCTCCGATCGACAAGCAGATTAACCAACTAATAAAACATACATCACGATATATAGAGAGGCCCCCTCTGAGACTCTGGCTATTAATATACAAATATGGAGGATTACTGTCTGCTTGTCTCTATGTCCGTGGAGAGAGGATTAGGGTGCTGGTCCAGACAGATTGGATTTGATGTGTGTGTAAGACTAAACGATTGCTGTACTACAAAGCCCTTGTGAATGTACATACTGATCTCTGCTCTCTGGTTGAGACCTTATAACATCCTGTTGTGTTTGTGGATCAGTTACAGACATTACATTTTTGGGTCTGCATTTACCGTTACAGACAGAAAGAAACATATGATTTTTTTAACCTTATATTTTGATAAATGGCTACTGTGTCATCTACAATTCTAATTTTATGGGCCTCATTGCCTGCACTAACCTTACTTTCAGTGTTGTATCATATTCTTTTGCTTGATCAAACATTTAGGTATGCAAGAAAACATTTGAAGACCTCTCTGACAAAATAGACAACTCTACCTGCTTCCCTAAGTATCGGGCTAAACTGGATGTAAAAAACAAAATAGTATGTGTAGTAGTAGTATGGTCGCATTTTTTTTTAAATTTATTTATTGGATAGACTGATCAGCACAAGAAAACCCCAAATTTCTGTCATCAAAGTGCAAGTAACCTATAAGCATGGCCATATATCCCATTTGTGTATGCATAGCAATCAGTGTTAAAAATGTATTGCTGATAGTTGTAAACCTGAACTATACCTTAACTTGCATTTCACAACACTCAGTGAAATTTGACCGAGATCAAGGTACCAATATGTTGCATAGCCTTAAAAAAAACATGTCCCTCACTTTTTGCTATACCCATACATAGCACTACTGGCAAGTGCAGGCACTTTAACTCTCAGTGTGATGTTCTTTATGAATGTCTCAGTGACATTGAAATTTGAATCAGATCCATGCAGACTCAAACAAAACAAGAGAATGCGGGCAAGCATACACCCAAAAACACGCATAGACATCACAGGCTTGCAAAAAGTAAATCGAACTGCTCTCTTAACTTAAAATCAACAATTTCATAGTCTAAAGCATGTGTGACACTATGAAATTACTCCCAGTCTGGCATACGTATTGTTCACTCTAGCAACTAATATGACTGCATTTCAGTTTGATGCACTATTGAATTGACAAATTACTAGATAATGGACAAAAATAATGCTTCAGAAGCACAAACTTGAATTAAAGAAGTGGCTGTTTTTGTACAGAATATTCATTATTCTTCTTCTGTCATTATATGTATCCTGCAGAAATAAACACTCCTCAGTTTCTAGTTGTGAGGGGGACGCTGTGCCGGGTAGCTCAGGAGTCACGATCTTCATACTGCAGAAGTAGGCAAAAAAACTCCAGAGATTTGTCTTAAGTCCCTGCTTCCTCTCTCTGAGTCCCTGGTCCATCTCCCTCAGACAAACTAAAACCTTTAAAGGAAGATGAATTAATGCACAGGCATTGGCAAGACGTCTCAGTGGCATACATAGTGATTAGATAGACTGTGGCTATAATCACTAAAAAGTGAAAATGTGTAGTATTCTATCCCCCAGATGTCCTAGAGATACCACTGGGTGTGTGTCCTTTACCTGTTTTAACATGTGGCCCACACACATACACACAAACACACAGACACATACACACACATACACACACCCTAGGTTGTTTATTCCCAAGGGCGCCTGGCTAAAGGAGAGAGAGCCCCTTAATCATGTCCCTGTCCCACATCCTTGTTATCAGCCACGATTAATGAGCTCTCCATTAATGAATAAAAAAAAAAAAAAACAGGAGGTGCCAACCTCTCTTGTAGCAAAAAGATGCAAGGGGGGAGGGTGTATGTGTGTGTGTGTGAGGAGGTCTGATAGTAAACGCTCCTCAGGTGCAATGACATCACTCTCCAAGGTAGATATGATAGTTGTCACAGCTTGCTTTCTTCACTGATGACAGGGCGTGTGTGTTTGTTTTAGTGTTTATACATGCAAGTGTGGGGTTGTGTTTGTGTGTGTGTAGGTGAACATGTTCATATGGCCTCACACTCTATACTGTGTTTTGATTGATCGATCCCCACCTCTTGGGTCTAATCCATTTTGCCTTTGTATATCTGTCTTCCTCTTTTGTCCATGGTGGCTATATGGCATCAGGGGGGCGGTGGGAGGGAGGCGAGGCATAAGGAGCACTTGGTGAGACAGTGGAAGAGGAGGAGGAGGAGGAGGAGGAGGAGGAGGAGGAGGAGGAGGAGGAGGAGGAGGAGGAGAGGGCGACAGGTGCAATGGACACCCGGCACAATCAGCGGCGCTCGGCAAAAGCGGCGACAGGAAATCAAGGTTGTCTTGGCAACCTGGCACTATCGATTAAGCGCGTCCGTCTCCGAGCTCACATCAGAGTCCCGGTGGAAATGGTGCTGCATTGAGTTTCATGATAGGAGAGGAGGGAAGGAGGAGGAGGAGGGGCAGAAGTTGATGGTGGCCTAAGACCAGGAGGAATAGTAGGACCAGGTGAGGAGAAGATGGATAAGAGCAATGAGCGTAGGTGATTGCATCTCGCTTGCAAGTGTCTCACCAACACTTTGGCTGTACTATATCGCTCCGTCCCCTAACTGGATATCCATCACAGCTCTATGCTGCTGTTGCTGTGAATCTCTCCTAGATTTATGAATGCAAAATACTTCTCATCACTAAGTCATTTCCATGGTTGAGGTCCTCTCAGAACCCTGCAAACATTTAGCATGCCTTCGTCCCTCCTGCCTACTTTGTACTCTGGCCCTGCGTCTGTCTCTATATATGGGTCTCTGTGAGCAGACTTCTCTCAGTTTTTCCAGGCCATTAGTTCACATTGTGCCGTTTGATTCAAGGACCTTGCGGCACACATGAAGAGTTTGCTTTTCCAACTCAACAGGGCAAGCAGGTTGCTGTGCAAACCCCCTGCCTGCACACTGTGATTTCACCATAAGCGTACACTGAGGTGGTGATGTTGCATAAGCCTTGCACAGAAGTAATCAATACAGTGTATTGACTTGTTAGGAGGAGTATTTTTGGCTGATACTGCACTCAGTTGGTGTATCTTAGACAGGCCATGTCACTTTCACACATGCTCCCCCTCCTTTTCTTTCTTTCTCTTTTTCTGACAGAAGGTGAAATCGCCCTGTCCCAAATCCCTAGCAGATGTGTCCTCTCTCTTTCTCTCTCTCCCATAAACACACATTTACCAGTGAGTACTGATAAAAGTTAGAAGTGTGATTTCTCTTTTTTTTTATCATTTTCTTTGGTATCTTAATCTAGCTTTTTTTCCTGTCCATCATGAACTGAACACTTGTTAAACTGAGAAGCTGTGATGCTTGAGAAAGGTTTACTGCTGTCTCCTTATTAGTAGGACAACAGAACAAAACTCTCCCTGTCTCCATCCTCCCCTCACACTTGCTTCCTCCTACCCCCCATGGTCAGTTTAGCACAGAGCGGTCCTCTGTCCTGCCATCATGTGGGTTTTTATAGCCTGCTCAAGCCATAGCTATCTGCTGAGCAAGACTCCATATTGTTTCTCACAGAGTTTTATTTAGTGAATTCAGTTGACTCGTTTTTGCTCAGACATTTTAAGGTATAGTTAGGTACTTTGGGAAATATTCTGGTTTGCTTTCTTGTTAAAAGTTAAATGAAAAGATCAAGACAGACACTCGTATTTTGGTTAAATGTCAGGCTGTTTAGCTTAGCACAGCATAAAGAGTATGAGCAAGGTGAAGCAGCTAGCCTGGTTCTGTCCAAAGTGTAAAAAAATGATTTGCAAGATGAAGTAATCCTACTTTTGATCATTTTCTGTAGTTAAGAGATATCTCAACTTTGTGCACATCTCTCTGAGTCAACTCTTTTCCTCTGTGAATAAATGCCACTTCAAAATCAACACCTATTCATGTTGGAAAAACTAGCTTGGTCCTTGTCACAGTTCATTAACACTCTTTCAATGTTCAGAGATTTGAAATCATTCCTTCCAAACTAAACGACTTGTTGTGAAAACTTAAATGCATGCCAGCTATGAACAGAGTTACTGCGCAATATCATGGCTTCCAAACACATATAACAAAAATCAACTTGAGTAGCTGTTAATTTAATGTGAACACTACTTTTTCCTGTTTAATCCAGTTGTGTCCAGCACCACTTTTAAGTAATAACATTTCTACTCAGGACTTGGTGAGGAAACCAGCTAGGTTATCATAAAAGTGACAGAGTTTATACTTGCATTAATAAAATAGTGCAGAAAATATGCAATAAGACTTGAATTAACTTAAATAGGTGAGAGAATTCAACCTAACTGAACACAATAAAATAATATGTAGGATTGTAGTGTCTTAAACGACTGTAGGGGCGCCTAACATCCCAACTCCCCTCTCATCTCTCTTTATTTGGGGCTATTCTGGGCTGGACTAATGTGGCGACGGTGCTGCGTGCTGAGTGAGTCAGCAGTCATTAGGGCGTGCAGACAGCACTCTGCCGGAGGCCACAGGAGCCAGTCAGTCTAATGATGAGGCCAGTGAAGTGCCAGGGACCTGAGAGCTTAGGACGTCCTATAGCTCCATCCAATTAGCCCTTCCCTGGCCCCACCCATAGTCGTGGTTACTTTTACCACGCAAGACAGCTGAGAGATGGATATCGCATTTAGGGTTCCTTGTTGTTAAAAAAATCTAAGTGCGTCTCTTTGCCATGTGCAAGCAACAAGTTTCTGAATTTTGTCATCAGTTCCTCATATGCTTTCATTCAAATCTGATTATTCCTTGTATTTATAAGCAAATTCCTCTGTTACCCAGAGCAAAATACCAGCAAGTCTTGACTGCCTGTGTGTCTGCTGCTGCGATCTGTTGTAACTATCGTGTAACTGACTTGAGCCATGAGAGAGAGAGTGAGAGAGAGAGGCTCAGCCACAGCGCTCCGATCTAGTCATCCTCCCCTGGGAGAGGCTGACTGAACAGGAATGTAAACACGACAGCTAAATAAACTGCTGTGTGGGGCATGGAGAAAGAGAGGGAGACAGAGAGGGAGGACAGAGGAAAAGAGAGCGCTCTGCAGAGGTTGGAATCAAATAAAAAGAAAAGGGCAGACTATTACTCTGTAGATATTTTAGCAGGTTTAATCAAAGAATTTAACCTGGTAGGGAGGTTGACATCCACCTTGCATCGAGGCCTGCAAGGACAGCTCAGCATTCCTCCCCTTTTAACACCTTATCTCAACCTCTCACTCTAAAATAAGATGCACTCACACCATGTCACATGGCACCAGCCATCACCCACAGCTCCTCAAATACTCCTCGCACTTTGAAAGCTCAAAAGTGCAGAAGGTTACGTTCACAATGGTCTGCATCTTTAGTGGAGAAAATGCTGCAAAGTTAGGGTGGCTGTCATTTTCGGCAAACAGAGTTAATCTAATACTGCACTGCTACCTATCTCTACTGATTATAAACGGTGGGAAGCCTTGACTTTTCTTCATTGTGATTGGTTAGCTGTTTAATCTAATAGTACCACACTAAAGATAATTCATTTTTGACATTCACAGTGGCGACAGTCCTCTTTCTTCTGGTCTCAGCAAGGGAGAAAAGCATCTTGAAAAGAGTGCGGCTTCTTCAGGCGCGTTTCGACTCCTCCCCCAGAAGTTCTCTAATCCTTCAGACTTGTTTTGATGTGGTGACCTGACTGTTGAGCACAGGTGCTGCCAGCTGTTGCCATGAGGTTTTTCTACGTGCTGTAACCCAGGGCAGGTGGCAGCCATTATGACTCTGTTTGAGGTAGCAGACTAGTAGGTTCAGCCATTCCCATCCCACAGCCAGTTCTCCTCCCTCGGCCCACCGATGGATGACTGTTGACATAGCTGATTAAGCTGCTCTGCCATGGCACAGTGTCCCACCACCGCCTGTCCTTTCCTACCTTCTCCTCAAAACCACTGGCATTTTTTTAAAGGCATTTCTTTAGATCCGTCTTTCCAGGTCCCTGTTCTTCCCTGTTTTGCTTTGCCTTTCATTTTCTCCCAAGGTGGATCAAAGGGAAGAGGTCTGTGGAGGCGTATGGAACCAGACTCAGTGTCAACAAGAAGCTTTCTCTGCTGTCTCTGCTTCCCTGCTTCTTGCTTAGCTAGAGCTTCTTGTGGAAAAAAAATGACCTTATAACTTCTGAATGTATATATTTAATTGCAGCAGACACTGAAAACTGTTGCATGGCTTTGACAAAATGTCCTCTTTTTATATAATGTTTCATTTAAGCCAACAGTATATCTATTCCATGATTCATCAGGTCATCAGTAGATATTGATGCACTATCCAATATGTTCTTCTCATACCTCTCTTTGTCTCCCCACTATCTCTCTCTCCTTCCATCCCTCCCTTCAACACCGGGCGCTGGGCCAGAGGTGCTAAACAGCGTCTTAACCTGGTGTCTGAGCCTCGACTCATCCTTTATTCATTCCCATTAAAGGAGCATGAGAGTTGTTCTCTGCCTGTAGTCGCTGCTGTCCCCCCCCCCTCCATTAGAAAGACAAACGGCCGCCGTGCAAGTGTACCTACCTAGTCTTCCGTACATAACTAATTGGTGGGTGTGAATAAAATATGCATGCTGGGCTTCTCCTGACACCCGTTAGTCCAGTTTGTGACAGGACAGGCCACATAGTGAGGCTGTAGTAAGAATATAATACATAGGTACGGGTGTTAGAGTTAGGGTTGTATTGAAAAATCTTTTTTTTTATATCCTAGCATTTTTTTTAAATGGACTTTTTTTCTTATCCTGTGAGTCAGAGAAGTTAAAAGGTTTCTTGGTAAACCAGTGAGAATTCAACTCTGTACTCAGCTCAGATCCATTATTCAACAGGTCTACAGTTGTAATTGTTTTCTTGTTTATTAAATTTGGTCTCATGCTGCTTTGAAAGTTATATAAAAGGAGCTAAAAACCTTGAAATCCTCATTTGAGGAAGCTTGCAAACATCTTGACGTACTTACACTGTAACACAGAGGCACTGAGGCACAGAAACAATGCCTCACACAATCCATAGAGTAAACATGCACACACACATGCCTCCACCAGTGCCATTTAGCTGGCAGTGGGCCAAAATCTTACCTAGGACATAAGCCTCAGGGCTCTCTTATACTTCGTGTTGAGTGCACAAACATACACACGTAAGCACACACACACACGTAAGCACACACACACACACACTCAAGGGCCAAACAATATCAGCATCTCCCACCTTTACAACCTTGTTTCCCTGTGAGGAGCCTGTTTGAAAAAAAAGGAGAGATAAAGAGAGGAGGACAGCAGACGATGGGAGGAGAGAAATGAGATAAAGGTTAAGAATGGTGATGAAAATGAAGAAAAGTGCTACGCCAGCGACTCCGGCAGGCAGATAGACAGGAGCGAGTATTTCTGCCCCGCTGGTGGAATTTTGAGGGCGAAGAGGGGGTTGGAGTGTGTGTGTGTGTGTGTGTGTGATGAGTGGGGCAGGTAAATTGAATATCAGCATATCCTGTGAATTGTCATTCTCACTTTACATTCTCTCTCAGCCCTCACTGGACTGCATTGTTGAATCTTAATCAGTTAACATACATAGAGCAATCGGCTTGACACCGATGGGAGCAAAAATCATTGATGCCTTAAAGAAACTGAGAGATTCTTTTGCGCATTAGTGCACCTTTGCATGTGAATTAATGTTTGAGTGAGGAATGTGTGACACTGTGGGTGTCAGTTTGAGTGTGTACACACTAAGTTTGAAGTCCTGTTATGTTAGGAAGAGGTGGGCGGGAGGATTGAGTGCACACCTGAGGAATAATCCAGCCGGTTAGTTTTGGAGGAGCCATTTAAAATGAGCACAGGAATTAAGGAGAGGTGGATGAGGAGGTCAGGATTTTCCTTTAATCCTCACACGGCTGCTGGCAGAGGAGAATGACAGGGGCAGAAAGGCAGCAAACTGCACTACTGTGACAGTATGCTTTGGGAGGGTTGAGGCTGGCACTGTGCCACTGTAACACTGTATGTAAAATAACACTGGACACTAATCACAGTCAGTTAACATGGCAGTGTGGTTATGAAGTAAATAGCCACAAAAATATAAACACAGGCATTTAGATGCCACTGATGAAATGAATATTGACCCTGAAGATTAGTGTAAAAAAATTGTATTGACACACACGCACACACACAGCCTTGCAAACATCAGGGAGCTTAAAAACAATCCAGCTTTTCCACATATCACCAATCATCCCTCTGTTTCATGAACCTCTCTTATTAAGAAAGCTATTGTGTATAAAGGTCCACATCAGTCCCATACACACACTTTTCTGCCCTAATCACCAGCCTCATGGATAAGGGGCATTACAGTAAAGTAGCAGGTGCCTGCTCATGGCAACAGTGCATGTGCTGATTTGATGGTAATCTATAATCTGTAAGGCTTTGATGCCACCGCCGTGCTTATCAGCCAGGTTTGTTTGGCCAGGCTCAGACCGCTGGTTTTAACAGGATGACAGTGTTGCACGGTTAACCTTTGGTGGTTTTTCAGCGCTGCTCTTTTTTTCATGGCTGCTGTTTTTTATTCATGCATGGATGGGTTGATGCTTTTATGGGGTGTGTCTGTGCACAGGCATTTTATTGTGTGTACTTGTGAGGGTTTTCCAGTGGATAGGTAAAAATGCATTCCCACTTAAAAAAATGTATCGTCATGTCTCTTGTAGGAGGGATTGAGGCTCAAAACAATAGTTTCTTAAGATTTTTCCTGTGCTGGTTGTGTTTTGTCTTTAGTACAGGATACAAAGTCTATGCAGAATATTCACGGTTAAACAGTATGGCATACTGCCTCCTATACATTATATATGAGGATGCATTGTTGATTTGATTTGTCTTTCAGGTAAGCTTCCATCCCCCATCACTCTTCATCTCTCTATAATCCAGTATGCACTGGATGCTGGTGTATTCACTATGGCAGTGTTATTAATCCAAATTTGTTGGTGGATCCACCATGTCGTTATGTGCAGCCTGGAAATGCAGCAGACAGTGGAGCTGTTGGTGGTGACATGTGCAGCTCACATGGCGCCAACTGCTTTTATTGGACAATAATGGGAGGCTGCCATGGATGACTTACAAGGACGCACCCGCAACCTTCCATATGGAGGGATTTTATTTGAACGCAACGAGTTTGGCGCACAACTCTGGAAGCGTTTGCTGTAACACTTGTAAACCTCTGTATGATGTATTTTTTGGAATCAAAGGCTTCACACAGCAACACCTTTAACTGTGAGTGGGTGCGCCTGTTGGGTATTTGATTGATTGTGTTTGTGCCTCATAGTGGAAGTTTTTTTTTTAAACATGCATCATTGGTGAATCACTGTGGAACATTAGTGGTAATACACTGTTGGTTCCTTTTTTTTTGTTTGTGAGTGTCTCTACACTTGCATGTTTCTAAGTCACACCCTGTAATCCTTAATGATTCTTTCATTAGGGTCCCTGTTCTTGTGTAACTTGCATGTGCCAAAGATCTCATGTTGCAACTGCTAAGATGTTAGTTCCACCGTATCGGGACAAGACTTCAGGTCATCGCTGTGTCCTGCATGTTGAACCCACTTCAGTTGGACATTAAGAAGTCAGGACTCATCAGCTCATTACATAGTCTTGGGATGAAGTGAACCAGCTAATGAGTTAACAGGGTTAGGTTATCAGATTAGCTTGACACGCACCTCCATTACCAGACTGTGGATTAAGAATACGTTTAACACTGTACCTATGTTAGACTATGTGTAACTGTTTGGATTTAAACATAAACTTATAGGAATTTATTTATTCGTTCAGTTTTAGCTAAATAAACATAATGAGAGTAAATGACTAACAAACCACTCAGACCAAAGGGAGCTGATTGTTTTCTCTCATCTGCAGATCATTGGCTGTTTTTGAACGAGTCACATGCTGTCTGGCATAATTCACAGTCAGAATAGCTTCCTCTGAAAGTAGTCACCATCCTGTCTCCTCTGTCAGGTAATGGAAGTGTTGTGTCAGCTCAGTGATAGCCCTCTTTAACTTCCTTCTACTGCTAAGAAAAAACTTCCTCTTTGCCTGCAGGGGCTCACCAGAAGATCCGCGGAAACACTCTGCAATTTGTCTGCGGTGGAAAAAATCAGGCAGATATTAGAATGCCATTAACGTTAGTTATGCAGTGATAAATGGAAATTCTGGCTAATTATAAACAAGACTAACACCAGCATCTCTTCGACATGAGTTTTTCTTGTTCCTCTAGAGAGCAGGCTTCTCTCGCTGTTCTCCCTCCTCTAGTCCCCCTCCTCTCTGTTGATGTCCAGTTAGAGCACCTGGGAGGAAGCAGCTGTAGGTGGTGATTACAGTTCAGAGACTCCAAAATAACCTCTCCTCCTCCCTGCCTGCTCTCTCTGTACATTCTCTCCTCCTCAGCCACCCTCTCCCAGCCTTCTTTACTCTGAATCACCCCATCATCCAAAAAACAAATGCAAGAATTCCAGCAAGAAGTAAAATAAAGAGAAAGAAAAGAAAAGAAAAGAAAAAGAGGCAGAACGCTCTAAATTGCCTCCATTCTCTGCTGTGTAATGTGTGTGTGTATGTGTGTGAGTTGCCATGTAAATAAAGGGACTGATACACACCGCTTTGCTCATCAATATGGGGGAACGGTGGGCTGAACTCACACAGATGAACACAGGATGAATAATGTTAGCTGAGAATTGCTGCATATGACCACCCCTCTCTCCACCCACCTTCAGTGTGTGTGTGTGTGAGTAATTTTGTCTGCGCATGTGTTTACTGTGCTAAAGCTCCCATCAATCACACGCCCAGGACCTTTCAGCAAGCCACACACACACACGCACACACACGGAGACACTAACACATACACACTCCTGCTGAGTTTATTAAAAGCCAGATTGTTATCACTGATCTGTCTGACAACAGCTGCACACCAGTGCACGCAAATACACAAACCCACACACACGCACACCTATACGCGTGGTTGGCTCTAACACAACCATCAACACAAGTCACACTCATGTTGGTGGTGTGGTGTGGTGTGACAAGATGAGCTCGTTCTTAGACAGAACTGTCTTTCTTTGCTCTTCCTCTTGGCTACAGAGCACATCACCACAGTCAAACAGGAAGACCAGTGTTCAGGGTCACACACTGCCCAGTGGAATTCCCCCTGAACCACAGGGAGCTCACACAGGCAGAGCACAGCTCTGTTTGACCCACTTCAGCCACCATAGTGTCAGAGAAACAAAGAGCAAGCTGCTGTTCTGTCCATGCGAGTTTTAAACCAAATGTCTTAGCTCTTCAAGTCCAGTTCTTACGAGAGGAAATCCAGGTCAGGAAATGCACCAAACACTGAAAACAGCAGTAATGAGAATAGTTGCATCACTATTGATGTTTGCTGCCCCAAGTTAGAAGTTTGGGCTGCAGGGTGTCCTTGGTGAGAAGTTTTCCTGCCGGGAGTAGCATTATATAATATTTTAATAGACATGGTAAGACTGTTCTGATCTGTTTTTTCACTCTGTCACACTCTATAAATATGAGTTTTCATCTTAGAACAAACCTGTTAGCAGATAAGCATCTTAAGTGTTTCTACTTGGGAATACTTGACAAGAAAAAGAGTGGAGAATCTATTCCAGATAACATCTGGCTGTTCCCTGCTAAATGACTTCACATTATGGGTGACATCACATTGGATAGTCCCAAGAGTTCTGTCCAATGATTGCGGTGTACTTGGGTAATCAAGGTCCCGCCCTGTTGGCTGTCGCATACTGGAAACCCTGAGCTGGCCTCCATCTTTCAGCCTCAGGGAGCAGCAACAAGCATCAGACCAGGACACAAAAGAACATGACAAAAGCTTTATTCCTGTGGGACCAGCATTAGCGGGGGACATCATGTGACTTAGGAATTACCTCACCTCATGTCTGTCTTTCGTGCGACACATTGCACAGGATAGGTGAAGTCTGTTTATTACTCAAATTTGCTGACATTATCCCCCGGATATGTCAAGGCCCTGCGTAATATCCGCTTCCTGAAGAACAAGAGCAATGAACCTTCAGAATTTGCATCCAAAATCATTAATCTCATCTAGGAAAATGGCAGAAAAAAGGCACAGGGAAACCAAAAAACCTTGTTTGGCCAAATAAAATGGGTAATTTGTGATGGATCTTTTACTGTTAAAATTATACAGATGGTGGATTTGCATAAATTATAAATTAAGTGTCCCCAGGTAATTCTAATCCCATGCAAATAGAGTTTAAGATCAATAAAGGACAAGAAAGCTGTGTATAACTTGCACACAGTCAAGAAAATAACATCATTATTTGATTGGCAGTTGAGTAAGTCCAACTTTTTTCACATTAGCAATCAATTTAGCATTGAAGTCCAGCTGACTCACCTGGGTTTCTTTTCCTTGCACAAAAGCATCAGTTAATTTTTCTCCCATTACAATGCTGGAATACACTAAGAGAGGTGATAGAGCACAAGAGTCCCACAGCAGCAGTGTTTGAGGCCCATTATTATAGACGGCAGAGGGGAGTGAGAGATCTGCACCTATCGATTGTCCCAGCTGGACTGTCGATACTCCCCTTCGAATTCGGACACAGCGAACTAATGGTCTCCCGGACTGGTGGCAACCAGACACACGCCCACGCACCACATCCTAGCACCTCTGGGTGTAATGGACAAAAAGAGGGCCCATCAATAAATACATCAATACATGACGACCTGCGTTTACCTGCTGCCTCAGCCCTTTCACCAATCAGCACCACACTGTCTGTGAGAGTGCTTTAACAATGGCACCGCTCGCTTGGCCTGTGATTTTTCATCTGTCCGCCCCTCTTCTACACATCATAGTTTATGTGTTAGTCATAACGAGTACAGTCATAGTGGAGGGAAAAGGTGTTCAGCAGAGAAATGGGCACTCTGCACTAATTTGACCCCCTTATACACACTTTAGGTGAGATCTTGCAACATGTGTACACACACACGTACCCACTCATTCTTGCCTGGTTAAGCAAGACAGATTTTTGTAGCTGTCCATCCGACAGGCCGCCTGTAGTCCACCCTCATGGTCATTTAACAGCAGAGTAATGGTGTGAGCAGCACTGGTTGACCGCTCTTCAGCTGTAGTCGCCCAGGAGGGTTGCGTTTTGGGGAGAGGGGGGTTTTACCCTTCCTGGTCACACGGGGGCAAAGCCACTTTGCCTGGGGAGAAAGGAAAGGGCTGTTAGTGGAGGACTGAGATGACAAAAGAGCTTTTGTGGATGTAAGTTTATGGCGTTAACCCCTTTCTCTCCCTGCTTCACACGAATAACAAGAAACCACTGTGACAACTGAGCAATAGCCCCAGGCAATGTGTTTGATTATGTCCTCTGTGTATGTGTGTGTGTGTGTGTGTGTGTGTGTCAGGGGTTGACCGGGACGTTTGGCCTCGGGTGTCTTGTGACAGAGTTGACATTCTGGAGAAATGAGAGAGGTGTCAGTTGTTGTCAAAATGCCACAAAGAGGAGGATTTCCTACAAAAGGAACAGCTCTCGCTGCACTTCTGCACGTTAGTGTCAGAATTAGTGAAACCACAGTAGGTTGTCAACATGAATCTCAGGCTTGGCTTCACTGAGGTGTGCTGACCTGATGATTGCTATAAATGGGGAACTCGCAACGCTTGTAAAATTAGATGTAACCAATAAACAAAAAGGCACTTCTGGGTTATTTCTGCACTTCCACCTGTCCATAAGTGTGTGCAAGTGTGTGTGCGTGTGTGTGTGTGTGTGTGTGTGCGTGCCTGCTGCCTGTTGCCCTCCGGCCTGTCCCCTCACTGAGACATCTGTCAGGCAGAGCCACAGCATCAACGGTTGACCTTTACTGAGGCGCAGGCAAGCAAAGAATGCACACACTAACCTAAATGTTCTCCATTGCCCTCACTCTTCTATTTTCTATCTCTGTTTTCTTCTTTCACTTCCTGGTTGCCTCTTACATTTATTGTATTATTACATTTGATTTTTGTCTTTCAAAAGTAAGCCACAATTCAACCTTTTATGTCTCCTTTTCCAGGCCTCCGTCTCTGCTGTGCTCCCTCCATCTTTCTTTCTCTCAGCCTCTCTGACAGTTTGTGACACTCCCTCCCGGGGGCAGCCATCAGTTCAGATGAGCATTGTATGTGACAGGCCAGCTTTGTCTTTTTAAGCCATTAGCAACTCCTCTCCTCCCACCTTGCCATCATTCCCCTCCGTTTACCTTTTCTGCCCTCTTTTGTGTTCATGTTCCCACATCTCTCGCTGCTGACTGGTAATCTTTGTATTAATGTACATAGTCTAAATACTTGACAGTGCTGATGACTGTTATGTTCAGTCTCCTTTATTAACTGGGTTGTTTGGGCTGAATTTACTGATGCCAGGAACAATGCTGTGTAGTAAGGTAAACTTACAGGTAAGCAAGATTTAATGAGGTTTTCCAGTCGGAGAGTTGTTTGGCAGTGTAACTCCCTCCCTCTTCATAAGCGAGTGCAATTCTCCCAACTCTGCACTCCTCCACAGTAAACTGTCAAGCCTAATACAGGCAGGAATGTCCAGTCACCTGCTCCTAAAATGCAACGGCCCTGTGCTACACCAACCTAATATAGACCTAGGGTTGGGTACAGATAACATTTGAATCAGTGCCATTACCTGTACCCAGCTGTACCTTTATTATGTACTTCATTGTGTCTGCTGCAGTTACAAAATATTTTTTCGAAAAGGAACCAAATATTGGAAAAAAAATTCTGTTATCTCCAAGAACAACTTTTTCCAATAAACGAATCATGAAGGTGTCAATGAAGTTTTTGACACTTCACTGAGGTCATCGCCCATCAAACACTCTTCAGCTTTTAGACACACTTGTGTTTGAGCAGGTTCCTCAGGTTGGATGTAATAACTTGGAAAGTTTTTGCATTAAGCTTCACAAATATTGAAGCAAGTGTTGTCAGATGGAGTTTGGAAAGTGTGACTTATTGTTCCTTGAACAAGCTGCTAGGATTACATAATCTGTTTTCATTTTTTCCTCTCTATGCTCTGAAGATGGGCTCTCAGGGGCCAAATTTGGCACAAATTTATTTAACATGCATAAGTAGTCGCTAATACCAAAGAAATTCAGTTGGTTCCTTTAAACATGCAGAGTGCATCCTGACCTGCACAACGCAGGCAGGTTGGATAACACCACTGTTGCTCATTGCATATATTACATATATAATACATTGCTCTATATGCCTTAGCTCAGCTGTAAGGTCACACTCCTGCTGTGGTGTAACTAAAACTATGGTGTGCACTTTTATAAAGTTTATGAAAAATTTCAAAATCACATAATAGACAATTGATGGATTACATTGTTTGTTGTTCCTGTGGTTATTAGTAGAAAAGATTAAACTTTGTCAGAAATTCTAAAATTCAAACACAGTTCTGTGCAATAGAAGTCAGTTGTGCATAAAGAAAGACTGATTCTGACCGATAAGACTTGCGATCACAGGATGCAGGTTTGTGCAGCAGTGTGGGATTGTTGGACATTTGCAAATGCAAATTAATCTCTTTGAACTCCCTCATGGCAAGGGTGTGCAGCTCTGCTTGGTTCAATCTGCTGATCAGCTGATTAGCCACCACTTCTCTAAAAGTTGACCCTGTCTTTTGACTTTCAGCAGAGCTGATGTGTGTGTCTTTTTTTTTTAGCATCTCCTGCGGTCCGTACTACCACAGCCTTATCAGAAATACTACTTAAAATAAATGAGACAACTGGGGTTTTCAGCACAATGCCTGACTTAGTCTGAAGATGATCTAAGCCGTAACTGTGAAGAAAGAGCTGTCTGACCCGTTCACTCACAAGAGGTGATTTTAAAGGTTGTTGTTGAATTTCATTTCCTCACATGCTGTAGAAGGGGCACCCTCACCAAGTGGTGCCCATATGTCTTAATGGACCTCCCTGGGTGAGCCTTGATTCTGAGGCAGTGGATTACTGCAAAAAGGTCGATATTGTCCACTTCCTTAGAAGGTGCTGACTTACAATTTTTTATCACTTATTTTTATTGTAGAATTCATTTCCTTCCACTTTAGGCCATGAACTTATCAATCACCCCTCATATCACAAAGTCTAGTTGAAATGTGAAAATGAATTCTCTTGTCTGACAAAATACAGACCAGGCTCAACAGTTTTAACTGTCACTTGTTGGTGCCAAGTGATTATTACAATTCTGGATACATTTGCTCAGTGTCCAGCCTTAATGCATGACTGGATGATTTCTCACATGTGGGCTCAGACAGTATCTGCTGACCCACTCATTTTACTGTCATTAGTGCTGAAGTGGTTAGAGAAAGACACAAGCCATGTAATGAAGTTTGATGCTACTGATGTAACTGACTACATTTATACAGGCTGAATACCTTTAGGCAGTTGCTCTAATAATATTCTCACAGAGCCTGCGCTCAGAATGTCAACCCTAGACACAAACTGGCAAAATCAAAGGGGAAGAAAACCATTATACCACTGCGCAGCTTTCAAATCCTATCAGTCTGTAACTGCAGCCTGAATGGAGTCTGACAGCGGAGGTGACAAGGACATTTCATTTTGCCTGCGACACGCCAATGAGGTTTGACGGAGGCTGATGCAACATTAGCCAGGTTTGTGTTTGGTTGCCTGCCTGCCTGGTATTACAGAGGTTTTACACTTAACTTAAAACAGAAGAGCAACAACTGTTTACCCAGGTGTGTGCTCATAGATCCCTGCTTCGGCTAAATATTAGTGTTGTTGTTTTGGTGTTGTTTTTGTGTTTTAGGTGATCTCCAGTGCAGTCATTGGCAAATAAAATCAAGCTTAACACATTGCAAAGCTCAGGTAACAGAGTTTGTTATTACTAGGCTTATAGTGTGGATAACCAATAGAACTGACTGAGACAAAGGGGAAAAACCTTGACAGACCAACCGTAAAAAGCATGAAAGAAGGGGCAGAGAGGTTAAAGAGAGAGCAGAAATAAAGTGGTTGTCGGAAGCGTGACTGCAGGTTTTCTCTGCTTACCAGAATCTACAGCAGATGTTTCCTCCCTTCATCTTTTTTTTCTCCCCCTGTTCACCCACCTATTACCCACCTTCTACATCACTGCTTTCTCAGTCACCTGTCTATACTGTGCATAGCTGGACCGAGTGACTTGGTGGGCATTTTCTCACCGCTGAACTGCTGAGTGTTGGAGAACTGGAGCAGGCCTCTTAACTGATGGACAAAGGGAGGGAGGCAAAGTCCAAAGATACTGTAAGAGGGTAACATAGGGTTTGCTTGCATGAGTCTGTGGGATTATTTTGGGTAGCATCAGTTTTTAGGACCTTTTCGTGTTTGGTGAATGTGTCAGTTGTTTAATAGTTCACCATGTCCCTTGAAAGGATAAGAAACCACAATAATGTGACCACCTATAACAATTGAAAGCCCTCTACATGCCGAGCATACCTTTTAATAGCCTGACATGCAGAACACACTCACACACACTCTCTTCACTCTCACTTAGGTGTACTACTGTTATTACCGTGGATGGGGCTGCCTCACCTCCAACATAAACATAGGTTTGGAGACAAGTGTAAACTTGGTGGCCAGGGCATTGCTGTGGATTGTATGTGAGTGTGTGTGTGTGTGTGTGTGTGTGTGTGTGTGTGTGTGTGTGGGAGTGTTTGTGTGGTGTGATCGCACCCTCTGGTCCCTACCAGCCCATCTAACCTTATTTAGAAGAGCTGAGAGGAGCCAGAAGCAGTAACTTTCAGAGGACGCCCAATGTAACCGAGTGTGTGGTTCATCACCATGCTCATTAGCCCTGGAGAGAAATACCTTAGCCTGTGATTTCCCCTCAGTAGAAACACAGTCTATTATCTGGGTGTCATTTAGGTATAGCAGCACTATTAGGAACAAACCTGAGTAATAAAGGCACATGGCAAGCAGAGTATATAATAGGTAAGCTTTAGTAATTTTAGTTTTTGTGGAGCACAGTCTCTGAGGCGCAGATGAGCCTTTTTTGCTTTTGCTAACACTCATTAACACCCACTGACTTCTTTTACACTTCCAAGTGTCATCATGCAGATTAAGAGAACAATAGCCTCCATTAGCATTAGTGTTATCATGGAAAGTGCTCATCAGATGGGAGATGAGTGACCCACGGAGGCCCATTAGCTCAGATGCTAAAACCTTAATCAGCATCATTAGGATGTCAAGAGCCCATTGTCTTCAAGCTCACCTCTGAAATGATTCCAGGAAAAGCTCAGCTCCACAGGTTGTTGAAGTGCTTTGACTTTGATTAATTAATCCTAACCAGTCATCTACGTTGGAATATATTGTTGAATTTACTGTCTTGATCTATCAATTGAACATTTGACATCTGTGGTATTTGGGGCAAAAGTAAATAAAGAATTCCATCAAAAGTGACTAATTCCCACGACTACTTGTTCTATTTTTACATAACATACTAGTGGTTCTGCTTTTTTGCCCTCCAGCACAGCTTAGAACAATGAGTAAGAGTCATTTGATGGAAATTTTGGAACTGCTTGTTGTGTTATGTATCTATGAACAAGCTGTCCAGGATATGACTGGCTCTAGATATGACTGGCCTCCTCTGGTATGGTTGGCAGACACTTGTGGTAGTGAGACTTGGCATTAGCGGCCACTGCAATGCTATACTTGCATTGGAAACAGTCTCCTGGGACCCCTAGTGCCCTATACAGCTAACTGACTGTGTAAAAGGATACTGTTATGTGTCCACAGTTATACCTCTTAACTACTGAAATAAACAACCATTGCCTTAAATAAGTGGCCTAGCAAGTTTAAATCAGCCTGTGAACAAGCTAACCATGAAAAATCCCCAATTCTTTAGTTTTGTTATCGGCACTTGAGTTGACCTTCCTGACTCTGTGGGAGGAAGGCTGTTGTTTTAACAAAACCAGCAGCGTTTACCTCAGTGCTGAATGAGGCGCCTCACCTTGAGACGGCATACTTGAGGTTTTGAATGGCATGGCTTTGTTATACTTTGGTTTGAGCTGGGTTTTTTTGTAGTGGTTGGCTTCCCTGAGAAAATAGCATTGCAGAGCCGCAAGGGCAGACTCTGTGACGGCAGGGTCTGCACTCTTTGAGGATGCCTGTGGTAGTTCCACTGCTGGCTGCCTGACCCTGAGCTCCGAATGAGATAAGTGGCGTACCTCAATGAGGGAGCCTGTACCAAGGCTAAATATAGAGACACAAGAGAGGTAGAAGGCCAGACAAATAGTTCATGTTTTTGATGAGTCAATCTGTCTAATCACAAGCAGAACAACAGCAGACCTCACAAAATGTGTCAGTCAGTGGACTGAAATTAGTAAAAGGGAGAGAGAGCAGACCCTTTGATCTGTCTCTTTAAGAGCCAAACTCAGAGAAAAGTGTTTTGGTTGGACATTCCAGGCATAACTCCTGCACGTTCTGGTATGGGGTTGTAGGCCTGCACATACGACCTATGGGTTTTGGGTTCCTTACAGATGCCCTTATGGGTAATGAATCAAGATAAAAGCTAACTTTAGACAGTAATGTGTTTTTTTATCACAGGCTATATATGTTTCTCTGTGTCCTCATCTAAAGTTCGACTACTAAGCCAGTCACTCACACCTCTAAGGCCTCAAGCACAGAGATAGCCTCCTCCCACAGAGGTTGAGATACTGCCATTCTTATCTGGCACGTCTCAGTGTACGAAAACACAAAGCAAGCCATCTGCTGTTGTACAAGTGCAACTTTGCAGTGATTTAAAGTTTCTAATAACTGTTTTATTCATCAACAAGGCCGTGATCAAATAGCATTGGCCTATACTAAGTGCCAGAAAGTTTACACAATTGGAGGAGGGAGTGTGCAAAATGAACCTGTGTTAAGGGACACAGATTCATGTACCGTGTTGACAGATTAGTGATGACTCGTCGGCCAAGGTGATCTCCTCTGATGGGGTAATGTTGGGCCTGTTTTGGGAGTAACCCACCCAGTCAGTAGGTGTCATAACATAACAGCTCTCTTCAGCAGGCATATGTAAGTGCATCTGACATGGACTGTCTGGCAGTGTCCTTCAGTAGACTGTGGGAACTTCACAAGGGTGAAAGAGGGTTGAGAGTGATGGTGAGGTTATGGAAATTTTAGTGGATTTGACTTAAGTGATTCAATAAGGTATTAACAAGGGGAACTGTTATTTCCAGCTATAGCACTAATCTGTAGCATGTTGCAAAAGTGTGTAGGTGAAGAGTGCATAACATAATGAGACTCATTTTTCATCGGCTTGTCTGGTACCATTGAGCTACAGTTGAACTTCAGCACAGGATGCATTAGGTCTTCTCTTGTAGAGGCCCAGCTTACCATGTAATGTGGAAAGGTGTGAGCAAGATATGTTATATTGAGGCTATTAAGCTTGCATTGACTCTGCCCTATTACCCAGATCCATAGAGGATTTCCGTGTGGGAGGGCATTGTAAAGGTGTGATCTGTGGCCTTGGGTTATGGACTTACCTAAAGCAAAGGCCATGTTAACAAGCGTTTATTTTCTTAGGTGGTCAACACACTGCAACCTACAGAAGAAAGCAAGCTTTTAGAAGGAAGCTCTTCACCTCCTCCACCTGCCAATGCGTTCTCTCAGCTGCGTAGGAGTCTTCCTCCTGTTGTGTGTTAGCATGCTAGCACTAATGAGGCCAGCTGTCCAAACGTTCAGCCGGTCAGCCAGAAGGGACTGCAGCCTTTGTTGATGCTAGGTGTTACATCTCCTGTTGGAACACACATTTTTGTTTCAACACCGCCGACCATTTGGCACAGGAAGGCCGTCTCTGGTAAAGGCGCCGCCGCCGCGGGGGGGGGGGGGGGGGGGGGGGGGGCGGGGGGGGCGGGGGGGGGGGGCGGGGGGGGGGGGGGGGGGGGGGGGGGGGGGGGGGGGGGGGG
>JAQMCX010000032.1:17815985-17835433 GCA_029814765.1 Acanthurus leucopareius
CCCCCCCCCCCCCCCCCCCCCCCCCCCCCCCCCCCCCCCCCCCCCCCCCCCCCCCCCCCACCCCCCCCCCCCCCCACACACACACACACACACACACACACACACAAACACACACACCACCAGTCCTCCACCTTTTCTCTCACCAGCCTTTGCTGTACTTCGCAGCTCCCACTTTTATTGTCCTGCTGGCCATTGTCACCTCCCGTCTGCACACACTATTACATTGATTTTCTCTCTACAGCTTTATACTTGATCATTCTCTCTTGACACGGCAGACACAGAGTGTTGCCTTTGTAATCGCTGACCTCAGCTCCACACCTGAGCTGTGACCCTAAACAGTCTCTCAAACTAGTCCTAAAGCACATTCTGTTTTGGAATGAAGTGTTGCACTATGTTTGGGTGGTTAAATGGACAATACATCACTCTGCAGAGTTGCTTTGACAGAAAAGCAAGATAAGGATGTGGATAAAGAGGTGGTGTAAGGAAACAAATTTATTTATCCTCTAAAACTCAAATTAATTATCAGTTCATTTAAATGGTATCCCATTCTTGTAGGTCCCAAGTCCTCAATTGTTCTGTTGGCTTGCCTCTTAGAAACCTCAAATACAATATAGCATGACTATAGCCAGGATATGAATCTAGGTACAATAGATGTGCGTCACCCCTGACTGAGCTGCATGTTCCTCTTGGAAAGTAGATATTAGTGTCAAATGAGGAATAGTGTGAAGGGAGGAGAGATGTTGAGAATGAAATAGTTCTCCTGATGAACCCCGATAGGATTTTGCAGCTGCGGCACAGCAGTGGTGACCCTGCAAACGACTCGCCAAATAACAGTGCTTCCCCCCTCCTCCCTCCACCACCTTTCATCCATCCGCCCCCACGCCTCCTTCCTCCCGCCTCCCCCTCAGCCTGAACCATGTCTGCCGAGTTTGTGTGAATACCAACCAGTTGTAATGACCTGCACAACGCAGAGAGAAAGGGAGAGACCTCACCGATACAATTCCCATTGATTGTGATCTGGATCGTGATTCTCCCAGATACGCCCCCTCCGACAAAAAAACATATGCAGCCACTTCAGAAAGAGGTGGGCGAGTGGGTTGGGGTGAGTGAAGATAGAGAGAAAAGTAATGTTCAGGTGCTTTGTACTAGCAGTGCATATTCAGAGAGTGAACACAGGAGGTGTGTGTATGTGCAAGCGCTGTGCGCAGTGTGTATGATGTGAGATAAAGTAGCTGGAGAGGTGGTTTCAGTGCTGTTGCCCAGGCCCTCTGCTGACTGGGCTGCTCTCACAGGAGAATTGATTTGGCCTCCAAGAGGATCTGTAGCTCTCTCAGTGGAACAGAAGGATGCGTGTGTGTGTGTGTGTGTGTGTGTGTGTGTGCAGGGGGGGTTGGAAGGAGAGTGGGTGGAAGTACAGTAACACAGGTGGAATTGAAAGATGGAGGAACCGGTTGGAAATGAAAAGAAGACACAGGAACAAACACTCATGCACTTACACACATCTGAAGCAGACAGTCGCTCAGGAAAATTTACTCCCCGTAATAACCCTCTCTGTAGGCTGGCTGTCTCTGTGTCTCCTGGCTCCTTCAGCCCATAACACAACCGACCAGGTCACACCGACTCCCACACAGCACACACACCACTTCAGCCAGCAATCTAATGATCTCACACACTGGTACTGTATGCATGTCTGCAAGTGTCTTTGTGTGAATTTTCGCTCTTTCTCAAAAACGCAGAGTCTGCTGTTTGTTTCAGAGTTTGGTTTCATTGTGAAATCCTTCTCAGCTTTTCATTTGTATACTTAACTACACTGAGACATCAAAATCAGCAGTTGCAGTATTTTTAATGGCCCTCCATTTACTCTGTATTTAGTGCCCTAGCTGTTTTATTCTCTCCTGTTTTAAAACCCCACTTTCCTCAAAGGGATCATTTAAAGTTTCATCACATCTACTGGAGTTAGCCAATGTTCTATTTTATCTGTGTTTTCACCTCCTCACCCCCACCTCCTTCAACCATTCCCTTTAATAGTTTTGACATTTAAATGACATAGTACATATATTTAACCTCTCTGACTCATGCCCTTTTCACATTCAGAGCTGATAATCAAGAAACACAGAGTGCACTTCCTATTATCTTTATGAAGGATACAAATGCTTAATGCGTGTAACCTGTTCAGTCTCCTTTAGAGACTAATTTAAAGTATAGGTATTATCTGACCAGCCATTCTAACCTCTGTCCCCGTTGTCTGTCTCTGTGCAGTGACTAACTACAATAATGTGGTGGAGGCCGGCTCAGACTCAGATGACGAGGATAAGCTGCACATCGTGGAGGAGGAAGGCAGCCTTGCGGACGGGGCGGACTGTGACAGCACCCTGCCGGACGATGAGCACCCCAGGGAGCGCTGCTGGGACGGAGGTGAGAGCAAACGCACACTCATAGGGCGCATTTTTATCACACATCAGCACTGAATCATGCAAATACACCTCATCTTCTTAGTCACTATTGTTCCGCGACTTGTGTTGTACTTTTTTGCATTGCAGAGAAGCTCAACACAAGTGTTTATTTAAACTTAATTTCTGCTTTAAAATCTTATTTTCCTATTCTGAAAAAAATGATGCCAGTGGGAGGTAAAAGCACTGGATTTACCAATTGCCAGAGCTGTCTTTGGTAAAGTGATCGTTTATTTAGGCAAGTCAAAATCAGTTCTTTCAAGCCAATGCTATCATGCAGGTGAAATGAAAAATTTATTGTAACAAATTACTTCTGAAGACGTTAATATTTAAAGCAAGTGTCTAATGTCAGTCCTGACATAATTTGGCTGGCAAACTGGCTTTGAGATTTATTCCTGAATGGTCATGATAAGAACATAACAGTACAAATGCCCCCAGGAAATAAATATGAATGTGTCGCACAGTCTCTTTATGTTTTGTTATGACTTTAATTGCTTGAGTCCTGCTGTCTCATATTGACCTCAGCTGACGTGATGCAGGCTAAGTTAAGAAATGTCTCGCTGACATCTGTGCACAGTTAAGTACCAGGCTTTGTCTCATTGTGAGGCACAGAGAGCAAGGAAACAGGTACTACACGTGGTGGGGTTCCAACTAAGGCAGGAAGCACGATATTAAACAAAGACAATGCCAGCAGAGGGAGAGACCTTCAAGCAGAGAAAATAGCCCCGCAACCAAAGAGCCGGTAGAGAGCTTTACGGCACTGGTGGGCATTGGAGGGGCCGCTGTGAACTTCTTTTTACCTCAAAATCTGTGGAAGTGACATCAGAGGCAGACCGCTGCCACAGGAAGGGCTGACATCACACACCCCACCCCACCCCCTCCAAAACAACAATTGCAGGTGCTGAAGGATGTTGCTGTTTCAAAGCGGGCCCAAGGCCTCTGTGTTGCTCTGCTGACCTCGTACTGCATGTGCGTGTAAATCTGGGGGTCTGGCGCTGTTAGATTTCAGGCCTGTGCCAAGTAAAGTATGTGCAGCACTGTGACAAGCCCATACGAAATGTAATTAGATATTTAGCTACAAGAATATTTATTTTAGGGTGTTGCTTCATAGGTGAGAGATGTTTAGGGGGGTGGGTGGGGTGGGGGTGGGGGTGGGGGGGTGGGGGGGTTGGGTGGACTTTGATTTAGCAAGAGGTCAAGTCAGCACAGCGAAAAAAATATCCAGCCACGTTAACTATCACTTTCAGTGAAGGGAGGGATTTTTAAAAATTCCTCTCTAGTGAGCTGACCTCAGTTTCAGCTCACTTAGTTTCTGTTGCAGGGTTTCAGTTTGCACATGAACACACACGCATGCACACACCGCAAAACCTGTGCACAGCGTAGCCACCTATTCCCCCAGACTATGCTGTCATTTTCATCACTTCTCTCCAGCTGTACCTCTGCGCATAAAGGGAAAGTTGGAGGAAGAATAATGTCATTGGTTTTTTGGCCAGTGTCCGTGAACATTAAACACTTCAAAAGTTACACTGAAACAGCTCAGCGAGCTGGCTGCGCTCCATGGTTATGCCTGATCAGGCATATTTTCTTTTGCCTTCACTCACACACACACAGACACACACACACACACACACACCTCTCTTTCTTGCTCTCTCATTTCCCTAGCACACATCTCATACATCACACATATTTTGCTGTCACTCTGGATCGGACTGATGAAACACGGAGAAAGCCACAGTCCTTTAAACAAACACACTTCTCTCATCGTTCAGCCCTTCATCCCTCCCCTCAGTTGGTTTCACTCCTCAGAACAGCAAAGTCTCTGGTGCAGCCTTGAAAAGTGACCACCACCCACTAATCTTCTCCTCAGCGTAGCCCAGTTTGTCTCAAATTAAAACCTTGACACCCCTTCTCCTGAGACTGCTGTGCTCCAAAACAGAAAACTGGTTTTTCAGTACTTTGCCATCTCTCCTCTCCTTTTCTTTCCTCCCCTGCTTTTCTTTTTTATGCTCTTGTTCTCTCTCACCATTTCTCCTGTTCTGAATCATTCCTCTTGATTATATGGTATCATGGGCCCCCTGCTCGCTGTCATTACTCATTCACTCCTAAATGATTATGTAGTAGTGGAACAGCCCAGTGTTGGTGCAGTAAACTGCTGCCTGCTCTGCTCTAAGAACAGGCTGACTAACTCCCGGGGAGGAAGAGGCAGAGAAAGCATTGACCTAGGAGGGCTTATCCTTTACATTTGATGAGATGAAGAGAATGATTATATCTCAGAGAATGGGCAGGTTGGAGCTGGAGAGCTTTAATACAGTGAGGCTGCAGTGGTACTTAATGAAAGCGAAAGGCTGAGTTTAACTGCATGGAAATACAGCATAAGGCCACTTGAAGATGAGCTGCTTGTTTGTGGAGTGTGTTTGATGGCCTCTTGTGCTGTAACATTATTCCAAACAGCAGTAAAGTTGCAAGGCTCTCAGACACAATGACTTACTATTACTGTTTCTTCACTGCTGGCCCGACATGCAGCGAAGATATTTAATGTTTCTCAGAATTGGTCTCAAACCCATTTGGATCATTTTGGCAGCAGGGACTCTGCGGACACACAGGAACACCTACATTCCTGCGTGCCTTATGTCACGATGTGAGGTTAAACTGAGCCACCCTTCTGGACAGGAAAGGAAGAAACCTCCAGAGAGCTGGGAAGATTTTTCAGTGGAGACACGCAGCACAAATGTTTGATAGCACTAAGCCAAGGATAAGCAAATCATCCTGGATTTGGAAATACAGCACATCTATCCTCTGACTTACCTCTAGTTGATGGGAGATAAGATGTAACGTCTTTACTAATGACTGTGGAATATTTGAGCTGTTTGTGCAAAACCTTATCGCTGATACGTCTCTCCCGTCCGAGATAGAATCTACAAACGGGTCTAGATGCACGACCACAGGAAGCAGAAAGGGCAAAGGTCAGCCAGGGCAGGAAATGCATCATGGGATATCGTTGTATCATGTTGCAGAGATGTAGGCACAGAAGGATGAAAATGGATGAGGGAAAGAGAAGAGGAGAGAGTGGGTGGTCTGGTGATTCGGTTCTTTTGTTCAAAGATGTACCATAGTTAGGATATGCTGTCAAATAAATAAATTAAACTACTTCTTTAGATCAGAACGTCCTGCCACAACCTCACAGGACCTTCATTTTGGGGCTTTTGAACTGATTTTCCACTTGTGCAGTGGTGCATTCACATCCCTGCGTCAGCACATAAATGGCCTGTGTGATGTTTCATGTCAGGGGAGCAGCTTGATAACACGGGGCCGCCTCAACGAGACTGTGAACCCTTCTGGCCTCATTCTGTACTTAACAAAGAGCCAAGAGAGAGAGAGACAAACAGACACACAGACCCCCTCCCCTCCACACACTCACACACACACACACACACACACACACACACACATTGAGTAAAAACAACAGCTTGTCATACCTTTGCACCACAGACCCCCAACTGGGACTCTACTTCACACACATGCTCAACGTTTAGTAGCCTGGAGGTGTGTTAGAGTTCTTGGATGCTTCCAGTGAGCAGGGGATGGGAGCTTAAACACCGCCAGATCAGCACTTTCTCACGCGAAACATGTTTTACAATGTCTTGTCAACAGCCAACACAACTGTGAAATATATAAGACAAATATTCTAGTGGAATGGTTTGCAGAGTCTGGAAATGCACTTCTTTTCTTTTCTTCCTCTTCACTGCCACTCTCAGATCTATCTGTTAAAGGAAACTGCCAGTAAACGGTTGGCTCATTTGCAAGACTGAAAACAGGGGGGAAACAGCTAGGTGGTAGTTTTGTTTTTGGTTTGTGTTGGTACTCTTACAGAAAGAGCCTGGCTGACAGTTTCCTCCTGTTCCAATGTTTATACTACACTAAGCTATGTTATGCTAAGCTAACCAGCTGTTAGTCTTAGTTAAAAAAAGTTTAAAAAGTTCAAAAAGAAAGTAAGGCTAAATAGTTTATCGAATCGTAAATGCAAAATGGACAGTTGCAATAAAAAAGTGCAGTAGCTGCAATTTTTTGATTAAGTTAAAATGTGGAACAACATGCAATCATAAGTAAGTGTTTTTATGCTATAAAGTTGTCCCGGCTCCAGATGTAAGGGAACATGCTTTGTTGGTTTAGTCCCATGAAAAAATTACATCTTTTTTTTTTTTCTTTTAGTGAAAATAAAATGCAAAAACTACCATTCCCACTAAAATTGTGATTTATATTGCATGATCTTTTCCGATAATCCAAACGTGATTTTCTTTTTGCACATTGTTCAATACAAGACAGTGAAGGAATGTATTTCCTGAAAGAACTTAATTATTTCTCCAAGGGGGTGTTGTTGCTGCTGTTGAGGTCACAGGAGAAAAGCTGTGTGATATGTGGGCGTTAGCAGCCCTGAATGTGCCCCTGACCTCCACTGTACGATGAGAACTCCACAATTCAACTCTCAACACCTGCTGTTGGCTTCTGCTTTATATACACATTCACATGTTCACAACACACAGCCTCCTCCTCTGTATTATCTCTCACGGGTTTCTGTAAGGCGGAAGGTTTCTTCGAATGGTCTTCAAAAACCATAGCAACAAATGACTGTGCTCATATTGTTTCACGGCTTTGTTGAGGTGCACCAGAGGAAGCCAGGGCAGGGCTGTGTCTAAGAGTACTGGTATTAACTGTGTGTTGGCGAGTCATGAAGTGCTACACCTGTTCCCATCTCCGAGGAGAGAGCACAGCTGCCCCCGTCAGTCAACATGCACACAATTCACAAAACACAATTCTCAAATCCCCTCTAAGCAGGGAGAGTGCTTAAATCAATCTGTAAAACATCTGCCCCATAAACACAAGCACAGTTTCCACAGAAGCCTAACTTTGCTTTTAGCTGATAGCTCACCCTTGTAATTATTCTGGATAATGATACACATAGGCACACTAACATATCCATTGAGGAATAATGCTTGGTTTAATCGCCAACACACTACACTAAGGTTCCGGTATCACTTCAGGAAGCTCTGGGAGAGCAGAGACGGAAATAGGGAAGGAAGCTTTCGCATATTCTAAACTCCATCCTCAGGTTACACTTCTTCTTGGTAATTAGTGCTCGTTAGACTAGCTAGCGATGTGGAGGAAAAATGCGCTTAACTCCCACATGCAGGCTCTCATTTGCTGAGATATTAAGCACAGTCTGAAGGCCAAGCCACTCCAGAGAGCAGAACGTGCTGTGTGTGCTTGTGTGTGAGAGGGAGAGAGAGAGCGAGAGTGTGTGTGCATGTATCCATTTCTGTATGATACCTATCCACTGCAATATATCAGGACGAGATTCATCATCTAATTATCAGCCACAGTCTCAACAAGTACCTTACCTAACATGGTGAATAGAGGCTTGTCATTCACTTCTTACAAAGAGCTTGATGCTCATGCAGTAGCCTGTGGCCTTTGATGCTAATTAGTTTTATTCTGAACAACAGCATTCAGCATGTTTGTTTTTTTTGCTCCCAGCACTGCATGCCTTATTCCAGGTGAGCATGTCACGATGATGGGCTTGGACTTCAGATCCAGTTCAGCTTAAATGACAACCTCTGTGATATTATTAAATATTAACATTTCAAAATCCAAAGGTGAAGGTTTCATATGTGCAGCCTAAATAAAAAAAAGTCTTAGTATAACTGCTTATTTTTTGTATGCTAATCACTGTGTTTGTCCCTTTACAGTGAAGGAGGATTGTGTGTCAGATGGGGAGGATGACGTGAGCACAGACGCCCTAGTGGAGGAGATGCTCCAGCAGGGAGACACGGCCGTTATCTACCCCGAGGCCCCAGAGGACGAGCATCAACGTCAGGGGACCCCTGATGCCAGCGTCCATGATGAGAACGGTACAGGACAAGACCAACACCTGGGGCATTTACAGTCCATTCATGTCATACAAAAAAACCATCATGTACATTTTACATTCACTCCTTAAATGTCATTAATATCTTTACCAGCAGCACACAAGGAGAATTTAGTGTGACTTTATCACGCGCACACCGAAACACACACCGCTATTTCCATCCAAGAGCTCACAGTCACTGAGCTCTCACACTATTACTGCACCTACCCAGTAATTACCCGCCCCCTGGGGATGGCTGTACCTGCTCCCTGTCTCACCTCAGGTGTTAACTCCACCCCATTAACGACACTCTCCGAAATCATTACACACACGCGCTATTTGTTAAGTGCAGCACACTGGGGCCTTTATTGCCCCCGGGTTTTTGGCTTTTACCTGCTACCTCAGAGAGGGAAAAAAGAGAGGGAGGAGGGGAGGGGAGGGGCAGAGGCAGACGGGAGGAAGAGAAACAGCAACACCTGAGTAAATTTGTCACGTATGCGCGAGCTCTGACTCACAACTAGCCGGGGCGATAATGTGTGTGCATTCCCATCCCGAGGCCCTCACCTGTCTCACAGGGGAACTTAATACATCACCTGTTAACGAAGTAATGCTTTACCTGTGTGGGAGCCAAGCAACTGAGACCCTCTGTTAACCAGCTTGGATCAAGGCAGGCGGCTGTTGTTTACCGAGCTCACTTTCCCTTACGTGCGTGGGTGTTTTTGAAAAGGCTTCTAACACACAATAGGCAATCAAATGATGGAATTTCAGCAGAGTAAAAGCTGTAATCACAGGGCTTTGCTTCAGCAAGAAGCACAAAAGTAAAGAAATGAAAAATAAAATCCCCCTCCTGCATTTGAAACCCTATGTGCTATTTTCATTAAGACAGCAGGGTTTTACTATGGATTGCTAATCAGCTTTTGTCCATTTGGCTACCTGGGTGCTGTTTACCTGTGGGGGAGGATCTGTCAAAGATTGGTGAAATAGCAGAGGAGTGTTACTGTGACAGGCCTTGTGTAACATCAAAGAGCCCTCCCTGTTCACCATGTGTTTTTAACCCCCCTCCTCTCCTCCCCTCTTCATTCTAACATATGTCATTACAACGCTCTCTTCTTCTGTTTTGTTTTGTTTTTTCCACCCAGGAACTCCTGATTCCTTCTCTCAGCTGCTCACCTGCCCGTACTGCGCGCGTGGCTACAAGCGTTACAGCTCCCTGAAGGAGCACATCAAGTACCGGCACGAGAAAACCGAGGAGAGCTTCAACTGCCCAGAGTGCAGCTACAGCTTTGCATACCGCGCTCAGCTGGAGAGGCATATGACGGTCCACAAGAGCGGACGGGATCAGGTAAAAACCAACAGACCAGACTAGTCGGGACTGGTTACTGATAAAACACAATCTGCAATCAGGTTAAAAAAATCTCTTATTTCTCTCTTATATTGTTCTTAGGTTTTTGAATAATGATTTTTTTTCTACTTGTATTGTTCTTAGCTGTAAGTAAAGAAATACAGTTTTGACTCTGAATGTTTTTTGCATCTATGTATATATAATCAAAGATAATTCCTGCTTCAGTTTAGTATTATAATATTTTCATGTATCAATCTACACTACACATTTTCTTCATCAAACAGTCAGAGCCGCTAGGTGGTTGTGAATGGTTTGAGTGGCAGATTACTTATGTAAGGCTGTAGTAATTCTGAACTGACAAAGTGATTCTTAATTATGCAAACCTACAGAGAAGCTTAGTCCTGTTTCATTAGCAGTTCCCTTCCAAACATGATAAATAAACATGAGCTTTTGCCCCTGATTGATTAATGACATTGTGACATGAATTAGTAGCAGTTCAAAGGTTGTGTTTTCATTGTGTATCTCTCTGAATGACCCCTCTCCCCTCATCTGACAGAGACACATCACACAGTCGGGAGGCAATCGTAAATTCAAGTGCACTGAATGTGGCAAAGCATTCAAATACAAGCATCATCTGAAGGAGCACCTACGCATCCACAGCGGTGAGTGGACAACCCCTGTCACCATGGCAGCATTCTGTGTGTGTGTTTTGTGTTTGTGCGTGCACGTGAGAATGTCTAGCGTGCACAACTTTAGTGTGATTCTCAGCTGGCCACAGATGTTTCAGTGTCCATTGAGACAATATTTATGTTTGAGCCAATTCCCTGTATTTAGATATCCTTCATCGTGTTTCAATCCATTGTGTGCTCTTCCTTAATGTGCCATAATTGTGTTTCTTTTGGCATTATGGGACAGCAATTAGACAAGGGCATTTCCCAATGGTGCCATTACATCAGCGTTTAAGCATCATTGAAATGCATTAGAGCTTTTTCCTGCCATACTGCTCATAGCCTAGCTTGCTCATTTAGCTTCATTCACTAATGGAAGCCCCCCTTCTTTTGTCTATCTCTCTCTCTCTGTCATACACATTGTGGTTTTATTCAGGAGAGAAACCCTATGAGTGCTCCAACTGCAAGAAGCGGTTCTCCCACTCAGGCTCATACAGCTCCCACATCAGCAGTAAGAAGTGCATTAGTGTCATCTCAGTTAACGGCAGACAACGCTTAGGGAACTCCAAAACCCAGACCCAGGGTCCATCACCGGTGCTGCCCACACAGCCCTCAGTCCTCCGCACACAGATAAGAGAGAAGCTGGAGCACAGCAAGCCCCTGCAGGAGCAGCTGCCCCTCAACCAGATCAAGACCGAGCCTGTGGACTACGAGTACAAGCCGACAGTGATAACATCCCCGACTGTGACTGCCATGAACGGTGGGATTTTCAACGGTGGTGCTGCAGCTCCTCTGCAGGGCACAGTACAGGCCGTGGTCCTTCCCACAGTGGGGCTGGTATCGCCCATCAGCATCAACCTGGCAGACCTGCAGAATGCTCTCAAGGTGGCAGTGGATGGCAATGTCATTCGCCAGGTGCTGGAAAGTAATGCCAAAGGCCAAGCACAGGGGAACTCCGGGTTAACCACTGGAACTCTCCATGCCCCGCAGCAGCAACTCATCTCAGCCATCAGTCTGCCTATTGTGGGTCAGGATGGAAATGCAAAAATCATAATAAACTACAGTTTGGACCCCAATCAGGGCCAGCTCACAGCCCAAAACCTGAAGAAAGAGCCTGGGCCAAACTCACCAGCTCAGACCACCACTGACACCTTCAAGTCACAGAAACTTCCAGAAGATCTTACCATCAGAGGCTCCAGGCCCAATGAGACTAAAGAAAAAGAGGAAAAGACCACTAAAACTTGTCTCCTGTGTGATAACTGTCCTGGTGGGCTGGAAACACTCCATGCCCTCAAGCACTGCAAGTCGGACGGCTTCAAGCTGAACGGAGCAGGCCTGGATAAGTCTGAGTCTGCTGTGGCTGCCCTGCTGTCAGAGGGAGGACTCTGCAGCCAGCCCAAAAACATCCTGTCCCTGCTCAAGGCCTACTTCGCCTTGAATGCAGAGCCCACCAAGGATGAGCTGGCCAAGATCTCCGATTCAGTCAGCCTGCCAATCCATGTGGTTAAGAAGTGGTTTGACAAAATGCAGGAGGGTCAAATATCACTGGGTGCCCCAACACCTCCCTCAGAGGAAGAGGACACCTGTGAAGCTAGCAGTGTGGTGTCTCTCGTCCCAGGGAAAGACAAGGCCAACATGAGCCCCTCAATGACCCAGGACAGCCCTACAGAAGCCACCCCAGCTGAGGCCAATGGCACGCACAGCTCCCCGGCCTCCCCCTCACCACTAAACCTGACAGCTGGAGGTCCTGCCCCAGCCCAGCATCCCCAGAGCACTGAGGGACCCCTAGACCTGTCGCTGCCAAAGCCAGCCCGAGAGGAAGTGGAGAGAATGGTGGCTAAAAACTGTAGTTACCCCTCCCCTTCCTCTGCCTCTACCAATGTGGACGAACCCCTAAACTTAACTTGCACAAAGAAAGAGGCATCGCCACTCTCAGCCATGGGCACCAGCCCCATTGCACTGTACGCCAGCCAGCCAAGTGCCAAACCTCTCGACATTGTGACCACAATGCAATGCCTAAGGGCACTCGCCACTAACAACAAACAGACTATCCTGATCCCTCAGCTGGCTTACACTTATACCACTACAGCAAACAGCCCTGCAGGGACCGAGACGCAAGAAACCATCCACCTCAACGGAGTGAAGGTCAGCAACCATTTATGTCTCATAATATAGTCACAGTTAATATACACTTATTTGCTTTCTTTAAGGGGATTAGATGAGAAGATTGTTACCACTCGAATATCTGCATGCTAAATATCAGGCTATGGCTAGCAGCCAAGTAGCTTGGCTCTGTCCAAAAGAAACAAAATCCACCTACAAGCACCTCTGAAGCTCACTAATTAACACGCGATAATGAACTTGTTGTTTTAACTCATTCAAAAAAAACCTGAAGTGTAAAATCAACACAGTGTGGTTTTATGGACAGTCGTGTGCTGGAATATTCTGGCACTAGTTTGTCACTGTTAAAGAGCAGGTTGTCCACTTAATGGAAGGTTGGATGTTCAATCAGATGTTCCTGTCCTCTGCATGTCAAAGCATATTCAGGCAAGATACTTTATCCAAACACACTCCTTATGGCTCTTCCATCGGTGTTTGAGTGTGTGCCTGTGTGTTCCTGATGAGCAAGTTGCTCATCCTCAAACAAGCCTCTGTCATTAGTGTATACGCACAGTGGAGAAATGTATGTGTGCATGAAAGTGCTTTAAGTGATCAAAAGACCAGGAAAGCGCTATATAAATTCAGTCCATTTCCCATTTATAGTACCTGCAGGCTTAAGAGTGGTATTTCTCTTACTCTTGCCAAGAGAGCTCATAAGCATATTTCCCATGTCAAGCTATTACTTTAATTCATCCTGGTAGTGCTCCTTAGTTAATGTGGTGCCTGCGTATACAAGGGAGGAAGTTATTTTTAAATTTCCTCACCTTTTATTAGCTTCCTAAGTTTTTGTACCTCTACTTTTACTGGAGATCAGCTGCATTAAACAGTGTTGACTCTAAAACTCTTATTTTGCAGACTAACTGATTAACAGATAGACCAAGAGAGGGCTCAGTGTTCAGCCATTTTTAGAAAGGAGTGAATTGGATTCAAGCTAGATTTTCTCTCTTTGGAACAATCAATCACACCCTTCAGTCCAGATCATTACTTCTTATTGTTTTAAAGCACCACAACATGATAGATAGTCTGAAACCATCCAAAATCTAATCAATAAGTCATATATAGAAATGTCAAAATTCAGTGCTTTGTAAAAATGATTGCTCTTAATAGTGCTTCATTGTGGAGACACCCAATGGGGTCGTAATGATGGATCTAGATCTCCTCTCTGGGTATGTGAGTGATCTTCCTTGGCTGTCACTGAGAGGACATGAGGCTGCACTTTACTGCAGAGCTCCTATTGATCTGCAGGAATCAGTTTAAACGGCACACCTCTGCCTGCCTCATTGATTTATTGTTGTTGTATAATACTTTCGTGTTAAGTGGATTGGCATAGACCTGCCTTGTAAAAAAAATAAAAAAAATAAAAAACAGCCCTGTCTTTAATATTGCCTCACATCCTCTTTCACTGCATCAATGGATGAGCCATACCAGTCTGAGGACAGTAGGAAACTGTAGGTGTGCTTACAAGTGAAATGTGTGGTTGCGTTTTTGCTCACCATAACCTGAATATTTGAAAGGATTTTAATTTTATCTCAAGAGAAAGCTATGACTCGTGTATGACACAGCATCATTTCCTGCAATGCAAACACACATTGTTCACTTGTACTCATACTTTTCTGAGTCATTCGTTGTCCCTTTGCTATTAAACAAGCAGAAAAACCTCACTCTGAATTCCTACTAATACATCTGCGATTTCTCATACTCTCAAGGAAGAGAAGCTGGAGACAGGCTCAGAGGGTGTGTCCACAGTGGAGGAGCAGAACGACTCAGACTCAGGCCCTCAGAGGAAGAAGATGAAGAAGACGGACAGCGGCATGTATGCCTGCGACCTGTGTGACAAGATCTTCCAGAAGAGCAGCTCGCTGCTGAGACACAAATACGAACACACAGGTAAATAGTCTCATGTGCTTTCCATGCTTACACCCCGAACACGGCCAAAAATCACAGAAGGACTCACCATCACTCACTGATGGGTCCTGGGAAAGATGAGTCAGAGTGCGAGCGAAAGGGGATTTTGAGCTGTAGCGTAAAGAAGGGTGGACACCTCCATTCCAGCAGGTATTACTCAACATGCACAGAAGAGGTCTGAGACTTTCTTTCCGCCAACTCCCCACCTCTGCACTGCCAGCTTCTCATGTGAAGCACCAAATGTTGCAAGAACGGAGCTCTGGTAGTGATTTGGATTGCTCGAAGATGGTGATTTCATGGCCAAGTGCAGGTCAAACCTCTCAGAGGCGTTTTAGTTTTTCTTTTTTTTTTCTTTATTGCTCTGATACCTGGCTTGCAACCATAGTTTTCTTCTCCAAATGACCTCATCCTAGGTTAAACTAGCTGTTCCCCGCCTGGATAAGCTTTTCTTGAAGGTTGCGAGCGCAATTGTTGTGATTTTGTTGTACTGTTTTGCAATGTTCTCCTTGGATACGTTCATGATAGATACTGTTATGGGCTACTCGATCTCACGAAACAATGTTGAGATGCTCTACTGCATTTAAACCGCACTGTTTTTTTTTCCTCCAAGGCTTTTTGTTACTTAACATCATTTTCATTTTTCCTAAACAGAGATGATGATACATATTTATGTTCTCTTGCTCTGCAGGAAAGCGACCTCACGAGTGCGGCATCTGCAGCAAGGCCTTCAAACACAAACACCACTTGATTGAACACATGCGGCTCCACTCGGGGGAGAAGCCATACCAGTGCGACAAGTGCGGCAAGCGCTTCTCCCACTCGGGCTCCTACTCGCAGCACATGAACCACCGTTACTCCTACTGCAAGAAGGAGACGCAAAGCCAAGGCGGAGGCCGCGAGAGTCCCGAGGAGGATGTCGAAACCCAGGTCGAGATGGAGGCCCTAAGCCGGGTGCAGAGGCGGCACCTGGCCCCCTCCCAGCTGGACTCGGACGAGCGAGGCAGCAGCACCAGAGAGGATGAGGAGAGCGAGGAAGAGGAGGAGGAGGAGGAGGAAGGTGTGGTGGACATGGACGACATCCAAGTGGTGCAGATAGGTGATGAGGGAGGGGATGAGGAGGAGGAGGAGGAAGAGAGGAATGAGGAAGAGATAGAGAGAGTATTGGTGAACGAAGATGGCAAGATGGAGAAGACAGAGATAGAGGGGAAAGAGCAAGAAGAGGAGGCGGACACGAGGCAGGAGGAGGTCCTCGGGAGCATTCAGGAAGGAGAGAAGGTCATGATGGAGGAAGAGGAGGCGATGGATACAGAAGAAGGGGTGACGGAAGAGAGGAAAGCAGAGGGGGAGGTCACAGAGGAGAGTGGACATGAAACAAACAGGAACACGGTTTTTGAAGACTAGAAGCAGATGCTGCAGGTGAAAGGAGATATTGACTAAAAGAGGAATCAGACTCCTCCATGAGACACAATCAGATTCCTCCTCTCCCAGCGCAGAGGAAGAACACAGGAGATGATGTCTGGTCACTCTGACAGTTTGTTTCAGTTCACTACTGTGTAGAAATCCAGGTGTGCCTGAAAAAATACTAGTGACTTTTCCACAGGAGAACAATTTCTCACTGTTAGAAAAATCCATTTGTAAGTAAAAGGATGAAGACGAACACAAATTTTAACAAACGAAGGAAATGCATTATACAGACTTTGGAAGCTAGAGCCGACACGTTTTAGATAATGTTTTATTACTAAAACATCCTTGGGTTGTTTCTTTTTATCAGTGTTACTAATTTTATCACTCATATTTTAACCTTTAAAAGCTGTACAGTTGGGAGATATTTCTATACCTTTTTATTGCCAATGAACAAAAAAATCAGTATTTTATTAAGTTGGAAGGAAAATAAGAAATATCCTGTGCACTACAAGTGGCTTGGTTTACCTATGGATTGAACAGTTGAGTTGTGTTGTCTACCCTTCAGTATTACCGCACTAGATGTACCCGCCATCACGCTAGCAGAAGCTAGCATAACATGTCTTTCAGATGTTCTTTTGATTGGATTGTGAGCCTTAAGAAGAAAAGCAATGGAGAACAGATGGATCTTTGAAGTCATTTAGTTCCATTTAGACACAGTGTTTTCAAAGTTTCTTTACAAATCAGTGTTTTATGGGATACATTTGACATTTTTGGTTGTATGCTTAAAACTTTTCATGGTGAGAGTTTAATGAGAAAGTCAATACCACTCTCATATGTGTTTATCATATGTGTCTGTTTGATATACAACCAGCAGCCGCTTAGCTTAGCTTAGCATAGCATAGCATGAAGACCTGGAGAAGCAGTAGCTAAATTTAAAGCTGCTTAAGCTAGCAATTATTTCCTGCTTATCTACTGCTCCACACTCTGGTCTAGAAGGTTCAGGTAATGCATGCCAGACTATTTTTGATTTTCAGACAGTGCCAGGCTAGCTGTTTTCCCTCATAGTATTTATTGTTATGTGAAGCTAACCATCTCCTGGCTGTAGCTTCTTGTTACTAAATGCAAAAGTGGAATTGAACTTTTCATTTAACTCCCAGCAAGGAAGCAACTAAGCATATTTTCCCATAATGTTGAACTATTGCTCTAAATAATCAGAGCAAGCAGAAAGGGGACATAAAAAACTGTCTGACCCTCCCTATACCTACCCCCTACTCCGAGCCATATGCAAAAAAAGAAAGAAAGAAGGAAATCTAACTTAAACAAGAGGAACATGCATATAAGAAGTGCCATTGAATATTGCTGTTGAAGCCTAGCAGCTATGATCAGGTATTGCCGGGTCCCAGATCAACAAATATGCCGGAATACTGTTGACTTTGGCTCACCACCACACCTGATAAGAGTAGAGTTTAGCCTACCACATATTCATGTATCATAGATTTTAGATAAGTTGCTTTCATTTCTAATCTAAATGGCTTAAAGAAATTACAATGCACATGTTTTCTATGGATGATGATGAAGTATGATTTCTAATTGTTAACTGTGTCCTGCCTTTTCGAAGCTTATTCAGTGCACTTGTTTAACACACCATGAAACTCTCAGATGTCTCTTCAGGTAACAAAATGTAGGCAAATATGAATCCCAGGAGTTTAATTCAGCAATGTTTTTACCTTTCAGTATTATTTTTTGTCTCTTATGTTGTTGTATATTCTATTTCAGTGTGTGTACTGTATGTTTTCAGCAATGGCAGTATTATCCCCACCCCCAAGGAGATGGGTATGTCTGTTTAGTCATAGAGAACTTTTATATTTATGTGTCTTATTTTTTATATTTCTTTGTGGTTATTTATTACACTATGTAGTGTACAATACTGTAGTTTGTATTAATACGATAATATATTTTAGTATGGAAAAAGATTCAAAGGCAAATAACTACAAGCCTGGAAAAATGAGACTCCAGAATACTGAAGTATGTTTTTCGAACAAACAAGATGATGTTTTTCCTTGGGAAAAAAGAAACTCGCACCCTGCAAGCCTGAAAATTGGAATCTGTGACCTCTCTGCATCCATTCTCATGTTAGTTTAGTTTTCTCTCCCCTCTCTAATATGAAGCTACTGAACTTTTGAAAACTAATGGTATGTCTAATAGCATGAGTGTGTGCTGTTCTATCGAAGGATTATCCTTAACCACACGAACTGTCCTTTTTGCCAAGCCAAAATAATATTGACGTAAGTTCTTATGTTTTTATTTGTGCCAATTTGTTATTTCATGTCAGTGTCCAAACCACGCCCACTTTTATATGGCCCTCCCCTTTTAACACCCTCATCTTTTTTTATAGTGATTGTTTTTGTTTGTTTTCTTTTTTGTTCATTTTTTATGACTCCCCATCTCACAATAAAATACATCAATTACAAGCTGCTTGGTTTGTTATGATATTTTTTGTTAAGTTTTTGCTTACACTAAAATATTTAAGGTAAAACTATATTTAAAAAAAATCTTATAAGGGACCATTACAATGGAAAAAGAAATGAAAAAATATTTAAAACATAATCTAAATTTTATACCCTAATTTACTCAACTGCAAACCAAACATTGTTTTAACAGCCTCAATCCTCATGAATTTTTCTCATTTCAAGAATTCTATTCAAAAATATAACTGTGAAACAATGTGTCTCAGAGTCCAGCTTTGAATCATGGGTTAATAGCATTTACACATTCTACAGAAGTTAAACCTGTATAAGCTCTATAACGGACCCCAAACATAGGTGAAGTGACTTTTCAAGATAACAAACTGCAAATGCTTTTTCGGATTACTTTTTGATGAGAAAAGGAATATATGTGTGTCCATGCATAGCCCTTATAATATAAAAGATTAAATACTTTGTGTACTGCTGCTCTATTCAAGTTTCTACACTATTGTAACAAAATTGCAATCCAAGCGTGTGACAAAGGGTTATAACTCAGAATTTTCTATATTTAGTTTTTTGAAAAGGTTAGAAGGAAAGTAGGATCTGTGAGGCCCCTATCAATACTGAAATAAGGAAGGCTCAAAGAAAAAGTTTCACATTTTGAAAAAAAAAAGGCTTCTTTGCTGTAAGAACAATAGGACGCTATTCTAAATGTGAAACTACAGTCAGCAGCTGGTTAGCTAAGCTTAGCATAAAGAATGGAAGCAGGGGAGAGACTCCAGGAAGTGACTGCACCTGGCTAAGAACTAGTCTGGCACGTTACCCCCTATAAATCTTTTTTATTTCTGGATGGGGCCACGGGAGCTGTTTCCAGCAGCTGGTTAGCTAAGCTAGTGGTTGAGCTGCTAAGCAAAGCTAACCAGCTGCTGGCTGTAGCTAGAGGTAAATCAATATAAGACTTAATAAGCGAATACAAGTGCAAATTCATTTCCAGAAATGTTAAGTGACACTTTTAACTCATCTATTTTATTATAATAAATGAATAAAGGACCTGCACACACCTCTCAGTGATCAGTGATTGGGGGGGGGGGGGGGGGGGGGGGGGGGGGGGGGGGGGGGGGGGGGGGGGGGGGGGGGGGGGGGGGGGGGGGG
>JAQMCX010000032.1:17837878-17857582 GCA_029814765.1 Acanthurus leucopareius
TCACCAGCCAGGCCCGAAACCGATCCACCAATCCTCCTTCAGCTATCACACACACCAATCTACATACACAAGGCAAAGGAACATAGAGAAGGAAACACAGAACACACAAAAACTAACAGGAATTATGACGACAGTCGTAACACTGTTATTTACTGAGCATTGTCCTATGGACTAAATATAACTAGAGTAACTAATATGGCAGTTGTGGCAGTGCACCAGGTGGTTTCTGGTGTGACCACCATTTGTATTATGCAGTACAACACATCTCTCTCTACAGTTGCATTGGTTGTTGACTGTTTGTCAACTCTTTATTAATGGCAATGCAAAGTAGCTTGATATTGGCAGAAATTGTGTACAGATTCTTGCAATTTAGGACCAAGAATGATCATGTTGCAACATGAGGTGATGGTGGTAGATAAATAGCATAACTATGGGGCTCAGGATCTTGAAATGCTTGCATTTAAATTGCCACTAAACAAGGGCACCAATGTCTCTTTTTCTGTGGCTTACCTGCCCATGACATAACCCCACCAACACCAGGGGGCTCTCTGTTTACAATACTGACATTAGGAAGTTGCTTACCTGCCTAAGGTCATACACATTGTCTGCCATCTGCCTGGTACATTAAAAACCATGATTCAGCCTTTCAGTTAACACTTCTCCAACATGCCTGACCCCATCATAGGCGAGTGTTTGGCCACTCAAGTTTGTTATGACCATAAACTGCAGTAAGGTCAAACCATGATGAGGACAGCAGGCCTGAAGACTATTTATGCAGAAATTCTTCGGTTAGGTAAACCAACTGTTGCATCAGCTGTCCAAGTGGATGGTCTCAGATGAATCTTGCAGGATGTGGAGGTCCTGGGCTGGCGTGGTAGCACTCGGTCTGCGGTTGTTCAAATTCTAAGAAACAGTATTGGAGAGAGCTTATGGTGAAATGATCATACAATTCAAGGACAACAACTCTGATAGATATTCCTGCAGTTAACATGCTAGTTGCATGCTCCCTCAAAACAAAACTTGCAACACCTGTGACTTTGTGTGCAAAAATGCATTTTAGAGTATCATTTTAATAAAAGCAGCCCAAGTCCACATGTACTATTATTATGTTGTTAAATCAGCATCTTGATATGTCAAACCTGCCAGGTGGATAGATTGCCTTAGCAAAAGAAAAAGTGCTCACTTACACAATTTTAAAGAGACTTGTAATCAAAATTTAAGAGAAATAAGCCTTGTACGTGCACAGACAAGGTCTTAAATCTTAATTTCAACCACAAAGCAAAAGTGATGCCTCTCTACTGTAGCTAAGTGTATTAAAAACATACAGTAACTCATCATTTAGTACACATATAATCTTAAGTACACATAGTACATATTAGGCTTGCTTAAGGCAAATTTCACAAAGTAATATAGATTTTTAAGCTGCTATAGGTTTTGAACAGCAACTCCTTACATTTCATTATCCTGTTTCCTGTTGATTTGAATGAACAATCTGCAATAAATGTATTGAAACGCAAAAGAAATGTGTTTCCAACTGCAGCAGTCAAATGGCTTCAGGGTTAACGATTGAGGAGGTCAGTAGGAACACCTCTATGTGTGTATGTGTGCAGCAAAAGGTTGATTGGATTGTCATTGTGCTGTATTTAGCTCATACCTTAAACATCTCCCTGGAGAATTACCCTTCAGCTACAGTAATATGAAACCAATCGTTAACCATGTTGACATCTACTAAGGTTTTAGGTGTCCTTGTTTTGCAAGGAGTCATTATCCTGAATCCTGGTCACCTTTTACCAATCACTTCAATTGCAAAAAAAACCCCCAAAAAACTCTCTTCTCCCTGGTGCTTACACACATACACCAGTACACACATCTTACTTCCTTTGCCTTGCAGCTGAATCCTATTACAGTGTTTCTCAGAGATAAGCCCTGGTGAAATCTATCTATAAATGAAATTTATGCATCATCGTTTAAGCTTGTAATTGCTTAGAGACTCAATTCATTTTATTAGACAGCCTATCTTCTCTATTGCTAGAGTGAATGTGTTGGTGACTGTGATTTTGTCCTCCTTTGTGTAGTTTTGGTTGCTTTGTAATGAGGACAATGAGTTAATAGTTTTACATGCAGACATTCTCTCACTTTCACTCTCCCCATCACACACACACACACACACACACACACACACACACACACACACACACACACACACATACACATACACACACATGCACATATATTTAGTATTAATGTTCTGGCAGTTTCATGCTTTCTTTTCAGGGTGAGGTTCAGGGCTGACTTTCACCACTTCCCCTCCTCGTTACCACATCGGGACTCGAGTTGCGCTAGAAAAACACCAGCGCAACCACAATCACCTCACAACCTCTGGCTCAACACACACACACACACACACACAGACACACACACACACACACAAATCCCGAGTGCAAACCAGGCAGAGTTTGCAGGTACGGCCGGCCCTCCCACACTGCTGGGACAACATTGAGCGGTTCTCAGTCATGACTAGAATAACAAGGAGCTGCACAGAATTCAATTAAATGGTCTGCTCTTTGAAAAGCTACCACCCACCTGCCCGCGCACAAACACATGCACACTGCACTATGTTGTAAGTAACACACGTCCACCCAACTACCCACTCTTGTATGCTTTGGTCCTCCCACACACACACGGGAAAGCATACATGAACACACACGCAAATATCCATTTCTTCTCTCTCTTGTGTCTCCACTGGGTGTGCGTGTGCATGTGTGTGTGCTGTGTAATCCCATTTTCTCGTCCTACTCGGAGGAGCCCGGACCTTCAAATGTCGTCTCCAAAAGCTGCCACCTGATTGGCCGCTGGAGGTCAGTGGATAAGCCCATAAAAAGGCGTGACATCTCTTTACACTCCTTTAAATGTTCACCTTTTTGTCCTCACAGGGCCTGTGTGCTATAAGGCCTTTATCTCTCTGAGTCATTTACTGAGTGATGTCTCTAAAAGACAATCAAATAAACAGCATTTCTGCTGTAACCAAACAAAATGTCCTTTTTCTTCTGGTCAATAGAGACACAATGCTCCTGCTTTGAGACAGACACTGAGTTGCATCCTCATCTGTGACTTCCTCTTGATTTTCTTATGAAAATCAGACAAAAACAGCTTTACTTCTTCTTTTCGTTGTCACCATTCTAATCATCAGACATCCTCCTCCTCTCTCTCAGCTGTTGACTCACAGGAGAACTCCCTACTTTGAAAAATGAGTCCTCCAAAGCCTAGGAGCTTGAAACCATAATTCTGAGACAAATAGCCAGATGGTTCAAACAATAGCCAGTCTCTAAAAGGTTATAAACTGACTATTGCACACAGGCATATAACATATTCCCACAGCAGCAGTTTGTTTGTTGTTTGGAGGTAAAGAAATGAACAACCAGAAGCAATGCCCACAATGAATGGCTTAACAGACTATGACAATACCACAGCAACCAACTTCATGTTGCATCAAGGTTGTTACCAAGGAAAAGTTCGGCAATGTTACACAGTGTGGTTGTGCTGTGACACAGAGAGAGACCTGTTAGATGCAAACAACAACTAATACAGACTATTTGTTTGTCACTACCAGACTTTATGCTCATGCAGTTTTGTAAGTTGATGCATTGGGATAAACTTTATAAAATTTATGAAATGCTTTCTATGGCAAATTCCTTTTTATTCAGGCCCTCTTGTAAATTTGTTATACCTCAATGTGATGCATCAAGTTTTTCTTTCTCTGCATAGAAAACATGTCGGTTTGTTCCAATTTGTTGGCTGCTACTGTTGGTCTGCTGGTCAAAAACAACCAGTTTGGTCTCTGCAAATGGAAAGATATGTGTGTTTACTGGCTTATATGGCAGAAAAGTAAGATCAGATCACAAGTGGTCACTAGGGATGCATTCAAGGACACATTGTATTGCCAGGTGCAAACAGACTTACTCTGAGTTGTCCACTTGTGTATTAAGTGTTTACTTCCATTGCCTGGATGGATGTTAATGCCTGGTGTGTCTGGCCACAAAGGTTTGAGTGTGTAGAGGTGTCATCCTTAGACAATGTATGGTTGTTTTCTTATATACTTACATGGATTTAGGTATAACTATTCATGTTCAAAACAGTGCTACATTTTGAAACAGCTTACCAAATGGAGGCTGGAGAGGGCTACACACTGTATATAAAGAAATGGGGAGAAGTTCCTGTTGTATCCTTTACAAGCCTCTATGTTCCACCATGGTCATACACTGCAGAAGTATAATTCCATCATTAGGAAAACATTGATATTTCACACAGGTTTCTAAACATTCAAACGTTTTAATGCAGGGGTATGAGTGTGGTCCTCTGTTTGTAGAATGGCATGAAATTTGGGACATTTGTGTTCCCTGAGAGGCAAATAAATACTAGTGACTTTTGTGAACTTGTGACTTTTCCCTTTAGCGCCACCAGCTGGTTGGCATTTTGTTCAGAGTGAAATGTATTGACAACTACTCGATGGATTCATATATCTCGTTCAAATTCCTTGAAATGCGGATTAGTTGTAATGTTGGTGATTTCCAAGACCTTCAATCAAGTGTCATCATCAGGTCAAACTTTCAATTTACATTTCTATGGACATCCCCATCCCAGCTGACCAATCAGAGCACAGGGGGATGGTACTGTCGGATTGCTGATTTTTGAAATTTACAGAAATGGTCAGAGACAACTCCCCCTAATCTGATGTCAAATAGGTGTAGGAGGAGGGGATTTCCAAAACAGTTATCCACCAAACAAGCACTTCTGAGGGAGCAAACAGACCTGCAGAGCTGCTACAGTGTTGAAAGACTCCTAAAACACTGTAGGCCATCGGGTTGAAAAATTCATAACTTGTACAGTATTTGAATGATTAAAAATGTACAAAAAACACAAAAATAACTGAATTAAAGTTGAAAAATCAAAGTTTCCAAAGATTTTCAGGTCTTGCCAAGACAGTGTGGAGTGTGAAGTGGCTTCGAGGGCGAATGACCTCACTTTTTCTTCAACTATTGCTACAACAGACAGACATATAGACACACATACAGGAAGGCAGCTGTAAGTCACTCAGCACCCAACAGCTGAACTGAGATTGCCCACCTCTCACCCCTCTCACGCTCAGGTCGCCTCGCCACTGAGAGCTTTTCTGTCTGTCTGTCTCGCTTTACACACTTTTTCACAGCCCCCCTCATCATCCACTGTTCATATTAGGAATGTGTCCACTACCTCTGTCCCACTGTGCCCAACCTTTGGTCCCTCCCCAGGTGTATGCTCCTCAGTAGAGATGACCTTTAACCTTGGCCTTTGTCTGACTCCGCTGGGAGGTGTCAGTATGTGTGCATGTTTGATGTGAGCAGAGGTCTAAAGAGGGGAATTTTTGTGCTTTGGCAACCTTGGTCCATCGCTACCACTCCTCCTACCAATAGCTGAGCCTCTGTACTCATTTTTACTTACACAACCAGCTCACTCCCGCGGTCTCTGTCCATTCACTCCCCCTTCTCCTCCTCACACACATCTCACCCTCAACTATGCAGATTTCCTGCTTCTCCTCCAGCTAACCGAGCCGAGCCGAGAGGCTTGGACGGCACCTGTTGCTTCAAATCCAGCGATTATCAACAGTTTTGGTCTTCCTCCCTTCTGCTGACAACAGAGACTCACAGTTCTGGCTGAACTGCTGTTGTGTCTAACTCTTTGGAGGCTCCAGGGCTTTTTTTGCCTAACCATGTTAAAAACTGAAAATAACGGAAAGATACTCTGTTTGATAATTAGAGAAAGAAACAAAGAAAAGGAAGCTTGTTTTTGATACTTTAATAAAACCACCTCAGGGTGAATAAAAAGCCAGAAACTAGAGTCAAAGTGAGTTTCTGGTTTGATGATAATGCATTTTTATGTGGCTTCTGAAAGTGTTTTCTCAGTCCCCTTTTAAGATTTCTGAAGAATTTTCACACACAATACATAAACCACATAGAGAAAAGCGGTGATTTTAGAAACTTCCTATTAACCACAGATTCAGTTGGTTGTTTTTCTTTCACTATTTTCGCACACCGATGCTAGAGGGTACAAGTTAAGAAGGGTCATTTAAGTTTAAAACAATTGTTTTAAACCACAGTGACAGAATCAGAGTTGTTAGCATGAATTTCTCTGTTATGTTTTGACTGCTGGATGCTGTTTGAAATGGTACAAGGCCTGGAGCAACTCACTCGTCTGATGTTGACTGTGATTATTTTTATGGTTATAGTTTATAGAAGCAGTAATCATTATTGTTTATTCAATGACTTTTTTGCTGTTGGTTCACATTTTTTATCCTGCAAAGGATCTTTGACAGATGCTGACTGGTGAACTCACCTCTTTACTACAACCCACACCTTTTACATTACCCCTCTGACCAATTTTAAAAATTTTGATCATTGAAGGATTAAAAGACTACCAATTTAAAAAAACTGAGAGGTAGCTTCTTTGGCAGGTGGTGCATTAGAAGGCATTTGAAAACGTACAATAAGCTGAGGTGTTGGTGCCTGGTTTTAAGTTGCATGTCAGTCAGTGTTTTCTAAGCAGTTTCTGTTCCGGCTGCACGTCCCCCTCATCTTGGGCAACTTGAAAGTGTTTATTTCGGAAATAACCTGAACATTTCCAGTGATGCACAACATCCTGAAATATATGTGCAAATCTTACTTGGAGACATCATCACCTTGCCCCGGGGATGCCAAAGTGGCTCATCTCACCCTCTGTTCCTAAAAAAAAGGCGAAAAGTGCCAAAATTTGAATTATGAGCTTTTCATATATCAGTGGAGATACGCTCTCTGAGCAGCTACAGAGATTCTGACAGTGATATTTATGTCCACAATACATGAAAATTACAAAACTGAAGGCTAATTTTTATCATTACACCAAGTATCGATCATACAGACATGCTCATTTGCTTTTCTTATCATAACCTTTACAATGACCCAAGAAATGAGGCTCCCAGTCAGCGGAGAGGCGATAGAGGGAAATGAGGGGAAAAAGGGGGAGGTGGGGGGGGGGCAGCGGGATGATGAGGAGGGATCCTAATCGGTGCGGGCAGCATCCATTCTCTCCTTCTGTCTCTGTCTGTCCCCATTTCCTCAAGCTCTTTTCATTAAGACACTGGAGGCTTCGTTTCTGCGCCCGCGTCCATCAGCACCTCTGACCTTTTGATCCCCACCCGGGCCCTTGTGCAGGGGCAAAGATATGCGTATGTTTTTCTTTTTTTGCTGGAGGACCTCAACCCTCCGGGGTCTGTCATGCCTTCTGTCCCCATCATCATTCACTGGGTGTGTGCTGGGGGGCATTTTGGGCTACAGGGGATGGAACCAGTACACTTGATTATTGTAATTAAATTGAACAAAAAGCAGAGGAGGACACACTTTGTTTTCAACGAAGGTGAGTGTGTGAGGTAAAAAAAAAATTATGAGATATCATGTAGTCCCAAGGAGTGTGAGTGTGTGTCCTCTGTGTGTAATCCAACCCGTGTCTCCTCATGCCCTCCCTCCCACCTCAGGAAGGAGAACAGGTTGGAGCCCCATCTTTCTGTGCCAGATGGCTCCACATTGACAAATCAATTAGGCTCCACCTCATCACCAGGGGGACCGGGGCTACAAACCTGCCCGCCTCCACCCCCACCACCCTGGGGTCCTCGCTCGACCACTCCATCTCTCCTCGCCTTAATCACCACCCTGATCCCCAGTAAGCTTTGCCCGGGTAAAGAGGGCGAGAAGGCAAAAAAAAAAAAAGAAAAAAAAGATAAAACAAAGCGGCTGGCAGCACATGAATCACCTAGCATCAATATGGATGACTTCCATACTAATGCAGAGGGGGCCGGAGAGGAACAGTGGCAAAAGCTTGATTTTTTGAGTGTGTTTGTGTGTGTGTGTCTGCATGTTTACAAGCTCAGTCAGAGCAGATTTGCCATGTGCTGAAGAGCCAAGTGTCTCTAGTTGTTTTTCCTTCCCCGTGTGGAGGTGGGAGAGGAGGAGGAAGATGAAGAGGAGGAGGAGGGTGGACGTTTGGGGAAGTTAATCCAAGGAGAATAAACAGCGCAGCCTGGAGCAGGTATGCATCTGGGTCGCGGAGAACAGGGTGAATCCGTGTTCTTCACTACACCCTAGTGGGAGAGGAGAGTCACAGCAGGGAGAAAGACAGGGCCAGACAACACACACAGTATTTCAAAGGCTTTTCTTTTGCAGAAATTCTGGATGAATATCTTTGCCATTGGAAGGTTTACTTGACATTTCCAATACTTGATCTAAAACAAAAGTCCCTTGAGATATTAGAGATTTATACACATGCAAACATAACCAAAACCAACCTCAAACACAGATGGGATACAGTTTTCCCATCCAACACTCTGATATAGCTGTGCCAGTGCCCAGTTCGTTCACCGATGAAGACTATGAGATGGAATTCAAAGCTCTTAAAAAGCTTATCAGTTTGTTTGTGTTTGAAATAATTTCACAAGTCCTTCCCAGGTTAACTGGCAAAGTGATTAACTTAAGTAAAATTAAGAATAATAAACTTTGTTTGTACAAATCACAAATGATGTACAACATGCACCACAAATACTTAATGTAAAGCAACAATATTTAAGATAAAATTAAGATTTATATTACAAGTTTGGATTGATGCATTAGCCAATTTTACATATTTTTTGTCAGATCACTTCACGATTAAAGGCTTTGTTTTAATGTGTCAACAGATGTAGAGTTCTGCAAACGTTTAGCCCGACCTCACGTACACTTAAAGATGTCTGCACGCAAACTAAACTTGCTTGGTATTTTAATGTGCTTTTGATAGACTGCATTATTTCATAATGCCTTGCAAAAAAAATAAAGAAAAAAGAATGTACTGACATCTGGTAAAAAAAATCAAACTTCAATGAGAAGTAATGCTGTGCTATTAAATCTTGCTTTCTGTTGGTTTACCGTCCAAAATGTTCACTGGCGGCAGCATTCCAAAGCTGTAATTTATTAAGGTCCTTCATCACTATCCTCATCCTATATTATTTCCTGTTGGTACAAAGCATCAAAGTAAACTCACTGGGTGGATTTGAGACGCAACATCTTCTCTTGAAAGGAGCAGAGTTCACTTCATGCAAAATCAGCTGCCTTTAGTAAAGCTGTTAACTGTTGTATATATGATCACCTTATCGGTACAGTATGATGAATGTGTTTGCAAACAGTCACCTTCAGACAAACTCAACAGACATAGCTGCATGAACATTTATTCTTGTTTGTTTCCACATGATGAATGAAAGTCACTCTGATTTGAGCCCTGTCTTGGTCTCTACCATCTCTTAAGGAAAACATATAGTTCTTAAGCTGATAAAGTTGTTCTCTGTTCACCAGCTAGTTGATTTTTTTTTATTTGCTGTGTGGCTGTTTTAAGGAGAAATACTTGTGCCACTAAACTAATACCACAATATAAAAATATTTGGCTCCATCTAAAGATGCTTAAAGAAAACTTTTACAGTAAAAATACAAAAACATCATGCTTTTAAGTATAAGAGAGTTGTCCCTAGATTATCAGTGTGTTAACATGTGAGATGCATACAAAAGCTGTCAAGTAGTTTAACTCTATGCTCATGAAACAGCAGAATAAAAGTTTTAAAACATGAACACTAAAAAGTTCTTGTTCCCTAAAAGCAAGTTTTTATTCTTGTGCATTTCCTGTACTGTGTTACGCTCATCTCTGTTTGCTACTGTCAGCCTTTTCTGTTTGGTGCTGAGCAGCAGTGTGCTGTTGGTTTTTAAGTGTTTTGTTTGTAAAAACTGCAGCTGATAGAAACCAGCTTACTAAGAGTGGTGCAAGTCGGCCAAAACAACAAGCTAAAGGATGCTAAAATGCCCTACAGAGCCTTTTAATATGGCCAACATCCACATTACACTCAATTCAGTTAATCCATTGTTTATTTTAAAAAAAGTGCAATATATGGATTAGTGCAGAATCAAAGTTTTTGAAATTTTCCATCTGTGAGTGTAGAATCTGTAAAGTGAGGTAACAGAGAAAGATCTGACTCTGATGGCAAATTTTTCCAAATGTGTCATGTGTAACACAAATGCTCCAAGTTATGGCCTTGAGCTGGCTGATGAAGGAGTTAGAGGAAGGTGGGAGGCAGGCTTTGCGTGTTGGGAGGGGTGGTTGGGTGATGGAGAGATGTGTGGGTGCCCTCCTGGCTCGCCTCAATTTACTCATCCGATCTGGGGGCAGTGACGAGAGAGAAAGAGAGAGCTGATGCTGAGGCCCCTGGGGAGAGATTAGCGCTGACAGCACAACAAAGAAGAATTATGCCAGAGGCCCTCAGCTCTTCGACAAATTCAAATGTAATGTATGGCTTTAACTGCGCCAAGGAGGATCAACATAATATATGATCGACCCACTTTGCGGTGCGCTCCGTTGGCAGTGATGTAAAAGCGATTTATGCCTGTAAAAATGTGCAGGCTAATTAAGTAAGACGTTGGCACAGGAGCAAATCCAATGAGCTTATGAGAGAGCTGGCAAAGTAGTCCGGCCCTCCCTCTGATCGGTCTACCTGCAGTGAGGGAAAGAAAACTTCTACTTGACTTCAAATCAGTCGTGTTTGTGATTCAGAATCGTCTGATCAGATGTAGGCGTCCACGTGTGAGGCTGCTGATCCTTTAATTAAATTCTTGTTTGTGATTTGTTTAGGGGCCCCCCCCCGCAGCAGCATCAGGGGCCCAGGGCCACTGTAATTACGCAGGTCCTTTCCTCCAATCAGACAGCTGTGTTGAAAAGGCTGTGGATGAAATGTCCTAATTACAGCCTCAGTGGAGAAAGGCTCCACCGGGGGAATACATGCGCTGTTAGCTAACAGATTCTGGAGCCAACAGTGTTAATGAGACAGAGAGGAAAAAAAAACATGGAGCCACCCCCCCTTTTCCACATTAATCAGAGCACCTAGTTCTTCCCGTCTTGCTGTTAGTTCTTTGCATGACCACCCTCAACATCACATCTCCATCCCCCTGCTGGAAGATCGCTCCACTGCTGCTCCTATTTCCCAAACAAGGAAAACCTCTGCTTTTGCAATCGCCCGCACCTACTCCCATCCATCAGTCTTAATCAAAAGAAATACACGGAGCCCTTTCTGAGTGTAATCATCACTTAAAGGCCCCCCCAAAAAAACCCTGCATACCACCAACACATAATCCCAGGGTCTCTGGGGAAGTGTGTTAGTGCAGAGGAAGGAGGGGCAGTGAGCCAGCTCAGCCCATTTCTCTAATGAGCTGCTGAATAGGCCATGTCACAGACCTACAGAGGCTAAACACCCCCTAATGCCCATGGTGCACCACTTCATGGAAAAAGGCAGACAGTATAGATGATGCTGATATTCCAGCCTGGAGGAAGATGTTGTAACCACCAGTTGACAAACCCAAAGAAGTAAATGTGTGTGTATGTGTGTGTGTGTGTGTGTTTTTTTTAATGTAGCAACAGTAAGAATGTGCTTGATTGAGGTCCCTCACCACCTGCATACACACAGCATGGAACTATTGTCTTTGTGTTCTCCCTCTCTGTCTACATTTAATTTCCCCAGACCCCCATAGCAGCCGCCGCAGGTAGACCTCAGAGAGGTGTAAAACTGGGGCCTCATCTCAATTCCCCTACACGCCCTCCTTTTTTTTTTTTTTTTTTTTTTTTTAAACAGCAGACGTCTTTCCTTCTTCAATCAAAGCAGGAAAAAAAATGACCATGTAAGGACTGATGTTGTCAAATCATCTTCAGCAAGTAAGGAGGAAAACGAAGTTGACTCAGACTATAGAGGTGCGTGTGGCTGCTAGAACAGCAGGTTTAGCTGTCCAAGGGTAAATAAATAGATATCCTGGAGAGGGGCCATTATCTGTCATGGAGCGCTCATACAGTCCTGCCTTGTATTTATTGCGTACTTAATGGACTTGATTGTATTACTGAAGGTAAGGAGGGAAAAAAAAAATCCATTGCCAGCAAGAAGGTACTTTCAGCATCCTGCAATTACCTTATGTAAATCCTGGCCTGGAATGTTGATCCACTGCTATTTAAAATGCATTGAATTTCCATGGAAAATGATCCACTCCTGCCGCCTGAAGCTCATTAATAACAACGATGAGCCGGGCTGACATTTGGAGTACTTACACGCTTACTTAGCATTGCCATGCATGCGAGAACAGAGCCCAGTCTGCCATGCGCTGCAGCTATGACAGCACATTTGGAAAAAGGATGGCTTTGAATTAAAGCGCGCCAGCAAATGAGTTATTTCTGCAACTGAAACCAGTTCTACTTGCACATGATGATGTTGTGCTTGTAAGTGCTCACGCAATCTTTGATCATGCAGAGAGAGGAGTGGAGGAGGTGTGGAGGTTTGTGCATGTTTGCTGAATAAGCCTCATTCCCCCAAATGTTACTGTTATATTAACATGAACACTAAGGTTGATTGGATACTGTTAAAGATTGGTGAAGTTGTTTGGTTGTTAAGGAGTAGTTTACACAAATGACAAAAAAATGATATTTTCCTGCAGCCACACACATGTTTTTGGTTTTATGTGTAATGGGTTTTAGATTTCTGTTTTTGAGATTTCTGTTACATGGAGGTAAATAGAATTAGATTTGTAGTGCACATAGTTTTGAAGCATTTAAAGGGCCACTCCACCAATTTTACACAGGAGGAGCAGCTTCTCATGAGGCAAATTACTGTTTTGTGGACTATTTTTTGAAGTCATTTTTGTTGTCTGTTTCTTGCGAGTCTTGTGACTGAGGGTGCAACACTGGATTGCTGGAGTAAACCTTGAATTTTTTCATCAATAATATGTCTTTCCAGAAATGTCCCTGATTGTCTGGACAGCCACAGAACTCCATGTCAACAGTTTTAATATTTTACAATAAAAGCTATACATGCAGAGTTGAATAACTCTTTCATTTGAAGGAATTTAAGCTTTGAAAGCCTTTATGGGTTGTTGAAGTGCTCGGACTGCACAGATTTGCACACTGCACACGTTTTATATCCAATGTGTGATGGATCAAGACAAGACTCACACATACTGGTCAGAGTCATTCAGCATTGATAACCCCAATGTTTGTGTGACTGAGGAAGAAATAATGTAATTATTCACTACATTTTCACAGAATTTTAACTAAAAATGCAAATAGAACCTTAACTTGGTGTCTCTTAAACACACACACAACAGTGACTGCAACTTGTCCATGTTTACATATGTCATCATTCCAATGGAAAATACTGGCAAAAAGCTAAACTGCCAGAGAGCAGAATGAGGAAGCTATAAGTCGTGAAGCAGTGACTCTGATAAGTCAAGTTAGGGAATCTGCTGAGAGTGTCTAGGTTTTAATAAAGTGAGTACAATAAGTAAAAAGTCCTAAGAAATTATTGCAAGAAGAAATAGTATGTCCTATTTCCACATTGTTATTTTGACTACCATCCTACTCACCCATATAACGTGTACACACACACAAACACACTCACTAAAAACGGACCCACAGTGAATCACAACAGCTAAACTGAGCCACAAGTGCTCTGTATGAATATAACTTGGGCATCTGTGGTCTAAAAGTTGATGGCTGCAGCGTGTTAAATCTAAGTGGGAACAGGGTGTGGCTCAATTCTCATCAGAGACCAACAACAGAAGGTCAGTGCTGCGTTGTGCTACTGCCACCACATCACTCTAACAGTGGTGCAGCAAAGGGCCTTACAATGGGTGAGATGGATGCACAGGAGCCAGTGGAACATTCGTCCTGTCAGTTCATTTGTTTGGATTGGAGGTAGGCAGAGGCCCGAGGTGCTGAAGCTGTACATTAGGCTGTAGGAGCAGTTAATGTGTCAAATGAAATATCACACACAGCCTCTCCCACATACAAAATCCTATGTGCATATACAAATGCCACATAATTTGGAGCTGAGATAATATCAGGTTTTATTGCCTCTGTGTAAACAGTGAGAGTAAGTTTAAAGAATGCTTAAAGTTCAGCTAATTAATATTTTTATTTTAACAATGGATCAAATTACTGTGCATAATATAAAAGGTGTTGCTTGAAGTGAAATTATCCAATTCTGCAGCTGACCTCAGTTTCATGGCGGGATTTAGCACCTATTGGGTAACTGTTCTGCCTTCATAAACCTTATGTTTTCGAAAAGCTGATTAACTGACTGCATATTTATGATGTTTTCAAAAGGTCTTATAAAGCACCGTTTCTACACTGACTGCTTTAAAATCACAAACTGACGACACCATCTCTTGGATGAGCAGCCATTTGCTCACTGAGCTATGAGTGAAAAGTCATGGGTGAAGTAGGGAAGTCTTTAACACGCAGTGGCAAAAACTCCAAGCCACTTTGCCGACAGCCCACCTGCAAATGAAGCAGGGGGAGGCGCTGAACACCCATAAATCTTTTATGCTCCATAATGGCTTGTTCACATTACCTGCCCACACCTCAGCCTCCACGGAGCAGGCTTGGCCAGCACTGAGCAGATCAGGCCTGAAAACCACCGCAAGCATATGGAGCACTTCAAACACTCAAAGCCTCCCCGGGCCTGAGCTGTGGTCGCACCCATGAATTATAGAAATGATCTAATTGTTTTCTCATTTGGAAATACTGGGGGCCCTCCTTTCCACGTCTCCGTTTTAACGGCCTGTGGTTTCCAATGGGGCACATGATTCAGTGCTACCTACCTCTGGCACGTTTGTCGAATCCAAGGTGGTCTGTCCTGTCAAAACAGAGCCAGAGCTGAGGTATAAGTCAAACCTGTTGCAGTAAATTAACACGTAGGCAAGACATGGGGAGAAGGTTCGATTTGACTTCAAAGAGCAACGGTTGGGATCAGAGGAGGGAGGGGCGGCGCATGTGGTGATAAATACACATGAAACAAACCAGGAAATTGGATGAAAACTTCAATTCTGGGCCCTCAGAGAATCTATGGAGGGCCATTACTGCCAGGAAAGAAAAAAAAGCTTAAAGTAAAAAATGTCAAACATAAAATAGGCATAGGAAGTAAATATTATGAGATACTTAGTCAACGTTATGAGATACTAAGTCAAAAAAGTAACTTTTTAAGTTTAATTGTGACAAAAGTAAAACACTTAGGTCTTGTAAATGCACAATCAAAAATATATATTGTTGAGAAGCTAGAGAAACTACTTGTAGCACATGTTGGTACATTGTAATGCTAACTTATAGTTTGTTTGTTTTTTTCAATTGGGCATTCAGAGTCAAACCATGTTTACTTGCCTGTCTATTAACAGTTTAAATGTTCTGAGCTGTGCTGGTTATGGACCCTCTCCGGAGCAGTGCCTTAGCGTGCTGAACCAGCCTCCAGCACTTTGTAGTGATATTGGTGACATTTAACTTACAGCAGCCAGTTGGTGATGACCCCCCTCAAACAAGTGTGAGTTGCCGGCATAACTCAAGTTTGTGTAGGACACCAGAGATATGAGGTTTTTTTTAAAAGTTTATGTGTTTAGCTTTCAGTACTTCAGTAGCTTTATTTTCTGGGATGTCAAGCGGAGTCAAACCAAGCCCAGCCAGGCCAGCACGTGAATGAAAAAAGCCTACACGTCACATGATCAACCTAACTCTAAGGGAAGCAAGAATGCAGTATTTCTCTCAAATGTAACAAAAGCTTCAATTGGATGAGTGTAAGCTGTCTTGTGTGTTTGTGTGTGTGTGTGTTTGTGTGCGTAACTCACTGCAAGTCAAATCACTGTCTTGCGTGCCTCCTGAGACAAGCTCACTCAAACAAGGTGATCTTTCTCTACTTCCCTTAAAATCCACATTGGTCAGTCTTGTCAGTAAATTTCCATGTTAAGTTTAAAAAGGTGTATATTTGCAGTTTATGTTGGTAGGTTCTCACTCTAAAAGTCTCTGCATTCGGCATCTTTGTTGTCTCTGGTTCAACTCAAACATGGCAAATCTCTCTCTGTACACAATCTGCAGAATTCATACATTACATGAGTCAGAGAAAGAAAATATGTAAAAAAAAAAAGAGATAATGAGTCAAAGTTTGATAAAATCTTCTATGTTCAATTTGACATTTCACGTTAGCCCAGCTGCTAGCAGACTATCCTCTACTTATAGCTCAACAAATTACATTGTTTAAACTTTTTCTTACTCACTTTTGGTTTGTCACTGCATCTTTTGATAGAAAACTACATAAATTTCAGCATACAGCTTATAAATTCTATTGGAATATTTTCACTTACTATCTCATTATGGAGGAACTGGTATCTCATAAATTTGACCAAGTTGTGACAGAAATGGACCTCCATACATCTGATATTCGAACACAGAAACACACACAACCTGCACTATAAGAAAGGGGATACTAAATTTGCTCAGTGCTGCCTGCAGCAAGCAGCTTTGCTCAGCCCTCGCTCCGCCTTGTGCTTCTTAATCAAAACTGGCACCGTGGCAATTACCTAATTAGACATCAATTAATCCACACCCTTCAGGTCTGCAGCCAAGTTTGACCTGAGGAGTAATGACAAAAATGCCTTCAAAGAACGGAGAAATCAGATTAATGGAAGCCGAGCGGCAGAGGTTGTGCTACATTTGAGAAATCTCCAGAAATATACTGCAGTTCATTTCATAATTAACAGGTAGGAATATAATTGATTGAGACATGAAAGCTTAATCACTCAATTCAATAACCAGGATTTCAGTTGAGTAGATTAATTCAATCCTGTAATTAAAGCCATGGGAAAGGTGAAGCATTAGAGTTGATTGAAGGTTAAACAGCAGACTCACCTCTTTCTCCGTCATCTCCATCCACTGTGGATGTTCTACTTAACTTTCTAACAAAGAATACACACTCGGTGTTTAGTTTGTCTTTTTTATTAGACATAGCAATTTCACAAACAGCAGTTAGCCTGAAAATTACATTCAAAATGTGCAGCTGACCATGCGCAAACACTCCAGATACACCTTCAAACAAAAGTAACAGTCGATCATGTGTTTGTTTTTTCACTCTGTGTATTGTCATGTTTTAATTCAAATTTACAAAATCAAAATCCTCGTTCACTAGTTCACCATCAAAGCATACATACCGGCCACTATAACATATTTTAACAACTAATTTCTGTCACTGTACATATGCTCTGAAAGGTTTTTAAAGGCTCTTCTTTGCATTCTAACACCCACACACTCCCATACGTCAACCCTTCAAAATCTATGCAGTACCATTTCCCTTCTCTGAATACTTTTTAATATTAGCTTAGGTGAAGAGAGGGGTCATCAAGCCGACAGTCAGAGACAATTCATTTAAAAATTAATAACATTGCAGTTCCCAGAAATCCACTTTGTTGTTTTTCCAGTAACACCAGGACCTCGGTGATGTTTCCTGCCACTGGAGAAACCAACACTGAAGTTTACAGAGGAGCACGGACGAAGATCCCCGGCAGCTTAACGGAAACGTTACCAAAGCACGTAAGACTACACGACACAAAGTTTGTACAAAGTGGCAAGACGAGGATGCTGCTGCTGCTCAGGTTTTACTCCACTTAGGTTAATTCATTCACTCACTCACTCACTCACTCACTCACTCACTCACTCACTCACTCACTCACTCACTCACTCACTCACTCACTCACACAAACACACACACACACACACAAACACACACACACACACACACAGACAGAGGGTTTGTCCTCCTTAATTCAAGTCACAGGATGCTCATGTCACAGGGTTAATGCTTAACACTGGTCAGAAGAGGGGGGAGGGGTTGCTAAGGTAAGCAGGATTGTGGGAAGTCGGGGACATGATCTGTAACTCCCGTTCATCCAAGTGCCAAAAGACTGTTAACATAACACTGATTTTTTTTTCCCATCGGGTTCCAATACCACACACGGCTGATACATCACAGACAAAGCTCCACGACGCAAACCTATCCAGTTCAGATTCAGCTCATTTCTTTAGCGAGGTGATGAGGTTGCCGGTTTGGCTAACAATGCCAAGGTCCGGTCGGCCCTCACCTGCTCAGCTTTGAAGATTGGATTACTGGCCACAGGGATCCAGTGCATATGAAAACACCTGAATACTCAAATCCACCAAATCACACGGACGTCCACGCGTCATCACGGCATCACTCTCAAATTCTGTCCATTGTCCGGCCTGCTACTCACAGCAGGAATGGCAACTGAAAAAGCGGGTGAAATTCTGTACACCTTTTTGAAATTCATCTCCAAAGCTTCTGTTAAGTGCAACACTTTTGTAAACCGTCCTGTCAATGAATGTAAATTCGATTTTTTTTTTCTCCCGACTGCTTGGTCCACAGCAATGTTCAGCTCAGTCATAGAATAGGGGGAAAATGAAAAGAAAGCCCATGTTTGAAAAGCTCTGCATCATCTTCAGAGTTGGTGCCTCTACCTGCCGAAGATGCTTTCATACTCGAGCAGTATGAGCTCCACTATCTGATTCTGGTAGACCATGTGGACTGCGATGTTGCCCGTCTCTGTCTCGGGCCGCAACAGCGTGGGTCCGAACACGATGGCCACGCTCTGGGTGGTCATGCGGTTGGCCTCTCCGTGTTCAATCACCCTGAGGGAAGAAAGAGGCAAAACATGAGGGGATTTAATGATGAACATGTCATAAATGGCTTTCGGTGAGCGTATATTTGTTTGACAATCTTTGGTTTTAGTGCAGCTTCAGGGTTTAATCTAGAAAAACAACAATATGGGCTTTACACACATCTTTAAGGCTCGAGATTGAGCGCTGAGGCAAGCCTCGCGACACACACTCTGTAACAATACTGAACGCTCCAGGCTAGAGCATAATAGCCTTTTTAAATAGAATCTACATCCTTGCATGCAGATGCACAAAACAATAACATATTCATGGAATGGAGAAAAAAAAGGAGATTAAATCTGCCTGCTGATATACGTAGACCTCCATACACTGAATGTCACGCTATAAATTTCCTCAAGAAACACCACTTCATAGGTACTGAATTACAGCAAACACAGCGCCATATAAATGCAAATGGGAAACCGAGGCAAATGTCATTGTGAACATATGATACTGCCACTGGCTCTAGTGGGCTAAGAATACACGTTAAACCTGGCTGTGGTTTGTGTTTGCCCACAGGCTCATCACACTGAGGAAAGGTAAACACAGATTTATAAATACAGTGAGATTTGCCTCAGTGTCATTTATGACCCAAGTGCATGAGACTCACTGAAGTCACTGTGGGGAAGAGTTACTGAAGAGTTGCACATGTGGAAGAGAGTCACACGTGAGTGCGTGGGCGCTAAAACCCTTCATAAATGCTCAGGCAGAGTTTAGGCACCCATAGGTTAATCTCAGAGTGAGCTTACCTTATCAACTCCATCAAGTATCAAATGAGATCAACAGACAGGTTGGCATAATGTGAAATTTTAACTTACTGTTTAATTGAGTCCCTTACTATATTATCTTTAAGTTCTAAGTGGAAAACACTTCTGTAAGATTTCAACCACTCAGGGTTTACACAGTGATGTAACATGGGATATTTTGCTTCACATTGTGAAAATAGAAACAGACTATTTTGTATATTTAAAAAAAAAACAAAAAAAGGGGCCTTAGCTCTCTCTCTCTCTCTCTCTCTCTCTCTCTCTATATATATATATATATATATATATTAGTGGTGGGACTCGATTAAAATTTTTAATCGCGTTAATTATAGGGTCTGTA
>JAQMCX010000032.1:17857682-17874561 GCA_029814765.1 Acanthurus leucopareius
TCGCGTTAAAATCTTTATAATTAATTGATCGAAATTAACGCGTTAAAGTCCCGGCCCTAATATATATATATATATATGTATATATATTCCATTTTCTGTGTTGGTGTCAGTGACAGTTTGGAAAATTTAAGCCTTTTTTCATTCATCAAAATATGTCAAAAGGTTTCTAATTTAAAGGGGGGAATCAGGAGATAAAAACAAGGGACTTAAGGGATGACGGACTTAACTCAGCATTCAGTGCCGACGTTCAGCACCTCAAATATCATGCTGCATACACTCTTTCACTGTAGGCTAAAAAGTATTGAGGTTCAATGGATATTCTTAAGTGCAAGTCCCCAAGTATGATCAACATTCTTTTAAAGGACAGTCACTCTCAGTGATGTTATATTTGTAATGATTAGCTATACTTATTAATGAAAAATCCAACCTAAAAGACCATTCTGTGCCAATTGAAATTGATAATAGTGTGGGTGGCTGGTTTTGCTGCTTTTCTTACCTGCGCAGATGTTTGAAGAGGATTTGCATTGTGTCATGGTTAGGTTTTGGCAACTTCTTGATCAAATCTTTGATTGAATTCACCCGCTGCTTGTAGTCAGGGCTCTCTGCAGCAGAGAAACAGACAGCCAGTCAGTGAATGTATGAGTGCAGAGCACCACCTTGTGGCTAAATTAGGGACAAAGACTGTGTTCTCTAAATGCCTTGTTATGGTGTTTCTGATCAGTGAATCAAGTTACTTACTGATGGCATTAACAAAGTCATTGAAGGATCCATATGTGAAGAGAGGCTCTGGAAGCTCCCTGAAGAACATCTTGAGAGCTCCGGTGGTAACGTGGATGTCCTCCCACTTACTGTCATTCAGATCCACCTTCTCATCTAATTAAGGGAGTAGAGTCGAATGAAACAGGGTGAAGAGGACAAGTACCATGTATCCTCATGTATAAACTATCTGCATGTAGAGGCTGTGTGTGCTCTGTGTGCTGACAGTTCAGCATATGTCCCGCAGATGTCAACTGTATCAACCCATCAAGCAGCTCGTGTTTTATTCATGTTAGTGGTCAGTTGACGGATTGCAGTCTTACCATGATTTACAGCAAAGCGCAGCTTCTGAATCACCGCCAGGTTCCCGCTCACTCTGTACAAGCCATCAATATTGAGACCTGCAGGTGTAGGATGAGAGGAGAGACTCTGTGCGTCATAAAATGCTAAGCTGACCTCAAACAAGCAGCACCGGCTAGCTGGCTGATCGAACTTTATGCATCTTCTTGCATCACCCTGCATGTTTAAGTGAAGCAGGCCAGCACTCGCAAGTACTTCAGCTGAGGTTAGCTGACCACTGACATGCAGAAATGTTCTGCATCAGTCAGCTCTACAGACTGATTAAGATATTGATTGTGATGATGTCAGATAGAAATAATGGAACAACGGGGAGATGAAAGTAAAAAAAAAATACTATGATTGGACAAAATCAGTCTTTCACAAGGCTGAAAAGGCCCCAGTGAGATTAAATGTAGGACTGTGTTGAGTTGGTGAAAGAGACACTGCAGAGATGAAGGACAGAGATCTTTTCATGGATGCTGATCAACGGCCTCTCACTAAACAAACTATACTGTGAAGCTCCAGAAAAAGCTAGCAAAATATTTTGAACTAAAAACTTTTTAGTCCAACCAGATCAGAAGTTTATCAGGAGGGGTTTACACCAAATAAGTTAAAATATTAATCATTAATATCTGGTTGATCGGAATGAATTCACTCGTTACTTTTGTGAGTCAGAACAGAGGTCTAAGTGAGTCACTGCTTTCTGAAGCTGACGCATTTATACCGTAACATCAGTGTCACTAAGAGAATCAATAGTTGGCTATCAACTAAGCTTTGTTACACAGCATTTTACTTGCTGGTCACAACATGGTAAACAACATGCAGTTAATTTTTCAGATGGATGACTGTTTCTGGATCTGGATTAGTACTGAAATACACCACAACCTACAGAGTAAACTCAATGCTGACCAGAGAACAGCCAGAGACACCATTAAGTCAGAGTTATGAATGTTGGTGTCTTTGCTACTGATGTTAAAATTGTCCTGATTGTCATGATTAAAGTCAACAAATCTTTTCCCCATCTATGACAGATACAGAAATGGAAACAAACAATGGGAGTTGTAAACAGTGAAATGGGTGGAGCTCATACCTGTGTTCTCCACATGGTCGATGCACATTTTGACAAAGTTGGGCACTGATGTGTTCTCCCGCTGGCTCAGACTGGTCAGACTGCAGCCAAACACCTGGTCTGTGAACAACCAAACACACACTGGTTTCTAACTGTCCGGGTGACACGCTGACTGCTAAGACATATTCAAACAGTGGCACCCATCCATGTGTGGGATATAATCCCAAACATTGTTCATGCCTGTGCTTCACTCGGTCTGAATACCTTTGATGTAGCCTTTGTCTCGGACAGCCTGATAGGTGGGCCGACGAATCAGGAACTTCTTGAGCTTCATCCTGGTTTTCTTCTGGTCTGATGAGTCCATACTCACAGATGTTTTCATCACTAAGGAAGACAAGCAGGACTTGAGTAGGTTCAAGACTCTAATGATAAACACATGTACAGTATGTTGAGTCAATCTTACCTCTGTTCTTCTTGGAGTCCCTGTGGTCCTTCTCCTTGTCCTGTTTCTCAGCTCCTGGAGACTCAGGCATGTCCTCCTCAATGGCCTCATCTGACTCCCAAGCCTGGAGAGAAGATGACACACATGCACAGTTAGATATTACTTACAGATCAGTTTTAAGTCAGCAGAGACTTCTTTTACTTTGAAGGCCTACCGGCTCCAACCAAGCTGCAGCAGTGTATACCCTTATGCTGTGCCTTGACTGATCATGTCTGAAGGATTTGATTTTAATCTCTGGTGACATTTAACAGAAAAAGCCACCTATTTTAAGTGGTGGGAAAAACCTTGTCAGGACTGTAGCACAGTTATATTGAGTAACTCTGCAAGAGTTGAGTTGTCATTCTGATTTGGACTATAAATGACTGAGATACACATCTGTTCGAAAATGTAAGTGATTATTTTTTTCTTATGATTTTGCCAAAGACAGATGTGTCCTCACGTGTGTGTTGATGGTCTCTGTGAGGGCCCGGTACCAATCGTTGATGACACTGTCAATCTCTGACTGGATCAGCAGCTCCGTCCCCTGACGAGTCTTCAACTGAAAGGGGAAAGTCAGATTTTATCTTAACCTCTAAATTAAAATGAAGGAAGCATAAAGCTATAAAGGTGGCTCTACAGTGAAAAATGACAACAGATCAACAGTTTCTGATACCTCAATGACATGTTTTTTGCTCGACTTGTCCTTGGAGGCCCACTCCACTGACCCTCCTCGCAGGTCAACAGTAAACTCGGGCTTCGATTGGTTGCTGCCAAACTTCTGGAATCAATGAACGGTATTAGCTTGACAAAAAAATGCTGTGACGGGACCATTCTGTGTTAATGTTAAAAATAAATAAAATCAGGCTTCATTTTACAAGCATTATAATACAGGTATTAATTTTGATTCTCAGTGTTTTTAAAAGCACAGACTGAATCTATTGATGTGCTTGTTTAAGCAGGTTTCACATCCTTGTTGTGAATCTCATTCTGAGACTTCATGTTTACACACATCTTTAGTATCATATTACAGGAAATGCAAAAAAGCACTGTTAGCTGTTATTAATATATTATGTGCATATTAATGAACAGACAGTGTGTGTGGTTTGAATCTTGGACATGAAATCACTCTGACTTTCAAGGATGAGTGATTTTCTCTTTCTTGAATTTGTTTTTGTCAGTGTTGCAGCTCGATTTTACTGGGTGCCATTCAACATTTCAGAGATAAAAAAGATATTTTGATTTTTCTTTCTTTCTTACCTTATATTTACAATGATACATTTCAGTTGTTGTTACTATTTGGCTTATGTTGCAACCCTAGCATTACTGTCTGATGCTGCAAACTTACAAATGCCTGCAGTTATGATTTCTGATTATTGTGCAGATACACTTTCAGGTTCTTACACACTCAACATTTCCTCTTTGTTTCTAGCTGGGAAATTTTGTTGCATGTCTTTCTGTCCAGTACGCAGTACAGAGACTTAATACTTACATGTTTCTTGCTTACTAAAAAAATAAATCCAAGCCAACTCAACCTGCATTATTAACTGATTTACTTGTCACTTGAGGGGAGTCAAACGAACATTTCAGACATTTACTGACATCTTCTTAAAAAGTTGTTATGACAAACATTTTAGCCGGCTGCTGTTTTACACATTCACACAGACACAGAGCAACATTATCCTGTGTCATGTTTGCCTAGTATTTATTCTCCTTTCAACTCTGTTTTGTTCTCTGCCAACTCCGGAGAAAAATATCTTGCTCCTTAGCTTTGTAATGCTCCTCCATGCTGATTAGCTTGCTGTTAGCCCCATCTGTCTGCTGATTGGAACTGAGCAGGCCATGTATAGTGTGTTAATTTTGAGACAATTAAAGCAAGCAATAAAGTTTGGGGCAAAAAAAAAAGGTTAAAACATGCTAAACTGCTCTGCTGAGCTTAGGGACAACTACAGAGTCAGGTTATAATTTTCACTAACTTCAAGATATTAACCATTTTCATATTATGTATACTTATTTGATCCATATTCATTGTAAAAATGTTAATTTGTGCAGATAATTCAAGATTTATACACACACAGGCACACACAATTTTCTAAATAGGCTTAGGGAGGAGTGAGAGAAAGAATGACAGACAGGCAGGTGCAGAAACACATGCAGAATGAGGGGGACATACAGCGGCAGCCTGCACAGGCCTACAGTTCACATAGGAGACAGCAGGACGGGGCTTGACTGAGCGCTTCCAGTTGCTAAGGAGAGTGAGCAGCAGCTCAGGGATGGAGCCACTGCGGTAGTAAGACTTCAGGAGGGAAAGGTCGAGAAGAGAAAGGAAGAGAGCCAAGAAGAGGAGAGGAGGAATAAACTGCATGACAAGTTTACAGCACAGGTGGAAATGAATACAGGTGACTATGCAGAAATAAAGACAAGAGGAATAACACAAATGAATGGAATGTAAAAGCTTCCTGGGGCTGAGGAGGTACGTACCCAGCTGGTGCTGCCCCCCTGGCCCTTTGCAAAGAGCAGGGAGGAACCCTGCAGCACTGTCCAAGAGGAAGTCCAGTTCTTCCTGCATGTCACAGTTAAATCAAGAAATTATGGTTCTGGGATTTATGAAAACAAAATTATGTGTCATGTAGAACTGTCAGATTCCTACCTGACTTTCTTTCCATTCTCTGTGATTTTGGTGACATTAAGGACTCCGCACTTCTCTGAGGGCTGAGGAGGGAAACAGATGAAGAAATGAACCTGCTAGAACACATGCATGAAAATACACACACATCCAAAAACACACACACTGAAACTAAAGAGGCAAATGGGACAATCCTGTGGGCTGAAATTGGCTGTACTGCACAATATTATGTCTTAACATCGCCAACAGAGGGCAGCCTAATACTGCTGCAAAGTATCAAAATAGCTGCATTTGTGCTAGTGGGATATGTTTTATCATGGTGTTAGATGTGATGCACTTAGATGTGGGATGTGACATGCAGATGATGAGAGAAACTAAATACAATGCAGAGGTGTAGAAGATGTTTGTATTTGAATGCAGGTGAAAGCAGGATGATGATGCATGTAGTGCAGTGCAGTGCAATCTGGGATACTAACTGTTGAGGGGTGCTTAGGAGATGAGGGGCAGGAGTCAGAGTCCGGAGAGCTCTGCTTGGGCGCCGGAGCACACTCCTAGCAACAAGAGGCACAACATGATGAGTTACTAAAACTAGCTAACTACAAGACACATGAAGACAGTCAGTCTGAGGTTAGTGAGAAGAAAAAAGAATCAGCAACCTGAAGAGGAATCATAAGATCGTGATTTGATGTTAGGTTATTGAAAAATAAGGATACAAGGAGGGGTGAGTAAGAATTTAGGTAGCAAACAACATGCTGTGGAGCATCTGAGGAAACTGTTATTTCAGAGTCAAGAGATTCACTCTAAACCACTGCTTCTGTCCTGCTGATCCAAACCACTTTGAACAAATCAGACCTCTTTGATTGTTTACACGGCCATTTAACAAGGTATTCTACAGAACACACTGACAGTGAATGACTTCAAATCATTTGCTGATTAGAGAGGGACTGGAGAGGAGAGGCTCTGTGAGGTACCAACTTTGTCACTGTAAAGAGAGAGACGAAACCTCCTCTTGTGTGAGTCTGAAGTGAACCGCCAGAGTTTAAAAGAAAACTGCAAGGAAACTGCCACAGATTTAGCCAGTAATACCTTTTACAAAACTTTGGAATTAGGTAGATTTTATTAAGACTGTTCGTATAACAGTTTAAATCTGAAATTAATGACTATTTCGACATTTACTTGTTTTTTTCTTGCTCTTTAAATCCAGAGTACAGATATCAATTTTATAATTTGAAAAAAAGAAATAAATGAAATACTGTAAGAAACACAGATGCCCAAAATCAAATATGACAGCAAAGTTTTTGTTATATAATGGTTTTTCAAGATTTTTTTTTCTTTATGAGAGCATCAGATAATTGACTGTTCACGGAGCATGATGGAAGTGTAGACTTGTGTACGAATAACCACTAAGTTTAGGAATATAAAATTTAAAAAAGTCAATTCGTAACAACAGTTTTTTACCTTCATCTTATGATATCAGCATGTATATCTTAACTTGAGCTTGAAGACAAAAAGTTGTGACAAAAGAAAGATGCAAAACAAACCGGGGACATAAGATACATAAAGCTCATATTTTGTCTGTTTGTTTGTTTTAAGGGCTGATCTGAAGAGCATCCATGTATTTACATCCAAAATCTAAATCAAAATGCATTGAAACCAGGGGGGTCATTCTGATTGAATCACTCAGTTGGGACTTAAGTTACAGGTTAATGTCTTTAGCCTTGTCGTTAGGGTGGAGCATCCAGAGTTTTAGCTGCAGAGTTGTTTCACATGAGGTGCCTCTACATTCACGTTGACTCAAGTTGTCCTCATCCTCTCAGCTTTTACAAAGCTGCAGTTTTACATTGGCCATTGTTTCCGTTACATACTTTGATACCATTGCATGGCCTAATGCAAGGCAAAATGAACAATGACAGGAGTCGGGCCATGGGAGACCTCACCTCAACCAGATTAAATGCCCTTTTGTTTTGATTTTGAGAAGATAAAATGATAAAATTGTGATGTTTACACTTTTTACATATTGAACTATTTTTTAAATCAGTTAGAAATATGTGAAAATGTCAACTACTTGAAGAATAATGTGCTTTTTTTTACACCTGCCTGGCAAATAACACATACTCTATTAAAAAACATAGGACTGGTTCAACCATGGGAAATGTAGGATTCAGTGTAGTTGAGCTTAGTCAGAACAGCTCAGCTTTTGCAGCTGCAAATTTGAAGAATTTTATTAGTTTCTCCTAAGTCCCCCAAATTTATAGGAATGTAAAACTTAATCATCAGAACTCTCTTTTGAGACATCATGTCTGCTACAGAGGATTACCCTACAACCTGGATCTGTACAGAAACTAGCTGAAATGTGTGCAAAACAGAAACTTAAAGCAGGTTTTTACTGTCTGATATCAGCATTCAAAACATTTTTATTTACAAACACAGGTAGTAAAACCTGCTGTTCATTTGAGCACACCACCCTTTGTCAAGATCCCAAAATAAAGAGACAGATTAAGCCATTGTAAGCCTTTCCCTCTGTTGAGCTGAGCGCGTCATTAGTGCTCTGGGAATGAACACGCTGCCAATAAGAAAGGTAATGGAAATAACACACCAGAAAAACTGTAGCAACAAAAGTGCCTGTATCCGCACCAATCAGACCAAACAGTCTCTGTAACCACATGAGTTCTCAGGTTGTTAATTCTGTTGTCTTAAATGTGTCTTACCTTGTCGTTGAGGTCTAAGACGTAGGTGCTGTGTCTCCACTTGGTGAGGACTATTGGATCCTGCTGCTTCCTCTCCAGACTGCGACTCTTGGGAGCCTCTCCAGACTGAGGGGAGATGTTGTACTGCAGAGACAAACAGCAGAGCGAAAGTTCATCAGTTGTTCTGGCTCAGTTTTTAGTATCTTCTCTGTCCCCTACCCTACCTCTCCTTTTACTCCCCACAGCACCATCGGACAGAAAGACTTCTCTTACAGTCCCACCATTATCTTCAATAGTAATGTCCACTAAATATATCCATGTCCACACTACTGTCCTGTGAACGAACTGCTTGATTCTGATCAGCTCATCAGATTAACACCTAAAGAGCCAGTAATAGTCTGTCACCCACGGCTCAACACTAACTTGGCTCCCGTGTGAGCTCCTCAGACACTCATCCACTTACATTGACAGGACAGGCTTTAAGAATACACACCAGGAGGAGGAGCAGTCACACAAAAGTGTGTTACTGGGTAGTGGGGTTGGGTGACATAATGTGAGGAGATTTTCCATTTTCGAGCGAAGGAGATTACTTTAAATGGGTTATGACTGATGTAATAACGAAGACACATGGACAGCTAATGTTCAGGGGGGATCATTTTACCTTAGGCAGTTCCCATTCTGACCTGGACCCATCAGCACTGTAGTAGTAGGGCCGGCCTTGTTCATCCACATGTTTAATCCACTGCGAACACAAAACACTGGTCAGCATCAAAGAACAGGCAAAACAATCCAATTTGATGGAGATATCATTTGAAGCAAATGAATGAATCTAAGATAACATGTTAAACAATGAACCTTAACCGAAACTCAAAACTTAAATCAAAGACAGCTGATCAATTTATAAGTTGCATTGTTAATCACGCATTGTTTAACACACTGCACCTTCTCCTGTGTGTATTCAGAGACATATAAAGTGTGTCCATGCTCATCCAGCTCTTCAGACCAGCCTCTAGGGGGCGACCCATACTGGCTGTCAGACTGGCTCGAGTGGGTGCTGTGACAGTTTTCCTCTGAGGACAGCGGCTGAGAGACAGCAGAAAACGAAGATGTAAGCTTAATGATACACAATTTAAGTAATCCATAAACAACCCCTTTGCTTTGAGTATTTCCATTTTAAGCTTCTTTATGTTTTCTTCTACAGCAACTGGCTACTAGAGCCAACATGTTGTTGGCTTAGCTAGCTTTGCAGTAATGTTGCAGACACAGGAACCAGTTTATGAAATTGTTGTTTTCACAGTTGGATTTTAATTCTAAAATAACAAACAGAAAAATACTGTACAATTATGCTGTCAGTGAGCTTTAGAGATGCTGTTAGGCACATTATTTTACCTTTGAACAAAGCCAGGTGGGCTGTTCCTTCCTGTCTCCAGTCTTGCTAAGCTAAGATAACCAGCTGCTGGTTTTAGCTTCATGTTTACAGTAAAAACACGACAGTAAGTTTCAATTTTCCCATTTCAGTCTCAGCAAGAAATTTTTAAAAAAGTGTATTTCCCAAGATGTGGAAATATTTCCTTCCAGCTCTACCTCAACTAGCTACAAAAAAATTATCTCTGCAATGGCACATCTGTAATAATCATAGCTGCTGATTACTGTGATTTCCTACTAAATGTCTATATTTGATTAACCAGTTGTTGTAATAATATACATAAAACACACATCTGAGAAGTTACAACCACCTTTATCTATAAATCAAATAATCTAAATGTGTGTTGATTCACATTCTGTTGATTAAGTCAGCAATTGCCCCTGACCCATTCATCCTTATACTCCTTTGCATAATACAGCAATAAACCAAACCACCACATGGAGGCAGTGTTGTATAGTTTGGCAGGAAGCTACAACCTGACAGGAAACCTTGACTTCCTGCTATCAAAGGCACTCTTGTTTCCCTACCTTCAGTAACCACAACACCAGTTTAAAAGCCCTTTGAGGTCCACCACACCTTCACCACAGCCTGTTTGTTTAAGATTGATTGCCAGAGTCCTTCACAGACTGTTTATGTTCTCAACAACTGTGGCTTTAGCTTCAAATATTCCTCTCATACAAACTAAATACCTGGAGTCTGTTATTTCAGCATGTGGTCTCACCTTCTGCATTCTGGAATGAAAAGTTGATTTTGTTGCAGTTTTGTGTACATTTGTTCATGCTGCTAAGTAAGAAGCTTTAAAATAAAATCCCTGCAGTCTCACGAATGAATGCCCTTTTTAATGCATATTCCGTGCATGAAGAGTTGGCTTCAATAGGCTAAAGTCTCTCCCACCTCACTCTCCACTGTGCCCTGGCTGTCTCCTCTGATGCTGCTGGTGCTGCCGCTCGTGTCCCTGGTGCGTGGGGGCTTCCAGGTGCGCTCTCCAGTGGCACGGTTGTAGTAGAAATGCCTGCCGCTCAGGTCTTTGTGGGTCTCCCAGTCGCCCAGGATGTGGATAGGGGAGCCAGAGGGCACAGGTGGGAGGCTGGACTGAGAGATCTTCAGCTCCTGGAGGTTGGTGTAGACCGGTGAGTCAGACCGGCCCTGACCTGTAGGTGATGTTGTCTGGTGAAAAAGAAGAAGAGAATGGAGAAAGTCAGAACATGTATAATTATGTGCAACTTTTTTAGGTTTGTATTTAAGATCTGAATGTTGTACTATTTTCTGTTCTTCAGCTGGTATTGATTTTAGCTCTGAAAATGTAATGATATTCCAGGAATTCCATAACCAGAAGGAGCACTGACGTGACTCCAGAGTCTAAGTATCTGTAAGAATGTTGGTCCTGTCCAGCACAGAAACCAGCAGCTTTCACATCCTGGACTGAGATTCAGAATTTAACAAGCTGAGCCGTTAAGTTGAAAATAACAAACATTCACACGTGGCTGCAGAGATCAAACCTGCTGTACATGAACCCAACTTCAATTTTTAAGAGCACAGACATGAGGCAAGTGTTCTGAGCCTCTCTGACTGTCTGCACGGCAGCTGCTAATCAAATCAGACGTCCACATGTGGCTTGCAGATACTTTTAAAACTGTATCACTCCAATTCTAATCAGGTCCTCAAACCAGATGGACACAGCACAGTTACATAATCATTTCTCTATCTGCTCAGGGATAGGAGACAAACACTAAGAACATAGAGGGCTACTGGATTTGGAATGCAGGCTTAACTTATATAATACTTTTAAAAAAGTGATTTACAAATAAAACGGGAGAAATAGAAAAATAACAGAAAAAGAAGTGTAATTAAGTGTTGAAAACACAATATAAAAAAGTGTAAAATCTAGAAAAGAAGGGATTTTAAACTGCTTTTCAAAGCTGGCCATTGATTTGACACAGCAAAAGTCAGTTTGTCATCACCTTCAGTTTTCAGCTTGGCCTTAACATATAGAAATCGCTGGTTTTATTAAGTTTTTATTATTTTTATTTACCTTATTATGTTTTATTATTATTAAGTAGGCTACTCTTAAATGTCAAAGGGAAAAATAACTTTTAAGTCAAGAAAAGCTTGGGAATGTGTTTCTTTTATCCAAGGAGTCAAACTTTAAAATCATTCCTATAAGTGTCATGTAATCGATGGAGAGAAGCTAAATGTTCAGACCTAAAACAGGCCCCGTGCCAAACAGTAACAAAGAAATATGATATGGAAGTGTAGAGCAGAAGCAACAGAAAATGGGTGCGATTACTTATTAGATACCAAAACACTGCACAACAATTCATAATACGCACAGAGAAGACTTTACAGCTCAAGTCATTACCATCTGCATGCAGAACTGAAACCATTTTATCTTTTATGACAGTGATCCTGAGGGCAAAGAGATAATCTACAAGAAATGTGAGTTTGCATGTATTTGATCAGCCAATGAAGATGCCAAAGCATCCATTCTTCAGGATGGGTTTGTTAAGTGAAAAAGCAGGACTGAAGGTGATATTTAAAATGAGTGAACCGACAGCAGATTCAGTACTTTGACAAGATGCATGTTGCAAGAGCTGCACTTGACACCTTTCAAGACAGAACAAGCAGTGTTGTTAGCAACCGCTCTGCCATAAATAATGCTTATAATTGCATAAAAAAGGTTTGTTTAAAATAGAGAAGATAAGAGTAGGGGAACACGCTGAAGAGGAAGTGGAAGGGGAGATAATATACAGCAGTCTACCATCTGAGCAAGGGCTGGTTCTGACAAAGTGCCTGCGAAAAATGCAAGAGAAAGGGATTTAGAAGATTATAGTTATTAAATAGTTAAATAATAGTTATTAAATAACAAGCTTTATGCTGGAATCACAGATCAAAATGCTCTCAAATTATCTCATGTTTTAATTTCAGGAGGCAATTTCTGAACATAATTGACTGAACTGACAACAAATTTCTTTTCTGAATGACTTAAATAATCACAGCTTACACAAACTTATTCAAAAATGTGGACCTTCAGTGTCAGCGCAGCAGACTTCAAAGACAGTTTTAAATGCGATTTTTCAAAAACTTGGCATCATCTGAAGGTCACTTCACAAAAACCACAAAGCCAGGTTTCCCTGGCTACAGCTCAGATGATTAAATGCCATTCAGAATGCTCCTGAATAATATTTGGAGTTTTGGAGCCTGATGGCAGCCTAGTGTCTCGCTAGAGGAGATCTGGTACTAAGCATTCTGTAAAACACAGAGCAGATAAATGCTCAACCAAAAAACAAATCTGATATCAGCAGCTGTGCCAGCATCACACTTCTCCCCTCTGTTTGCTACGGGTTAGGAATGTGGAGAGAAATGCACTTCAGTCAGAGGACTTGAACCGGTTTCAAGACACAGATGGGACTTCCTGCCGGTCTTGGAATAACCGGAATATTTTTCACATAAATTATTATTTAATATCCTGCACACACGCGGGAGCAGAGGAAAGGTTTCAGCGATGTCCTGCTGTTTTCAGTTAGGTTCACCCGCTGTTCCTCTGTTCAGTCCGACACTGAGCTGAGAGATGGTGGTTTGTCTGAACTCAGGTTCAGACTCATCAGTCACAACCAGAATGGAGCCAGTGTGCTGCAGCTTTAATTGGGTTTTTAGGGAATAATGCAGTAATAAACAAGTTTAAAGGCAGATGATTGAGTGAGGCCTGAGAGTGAGGCTGGGGTCAAACCTATTTCAATTCCACTCAGACCAGGCAGACCAACTGCATCCGGTTAAGAAGTAATTAAAAGGCTGTAATGTCCATTTTGACTGATGACTTCCATACTGCACATGTCCTTATCATTTAACAGTCATATGGTTGTGCTATATGAGAATACAAGTTGTGTGGTGACAGTCACAGAAAGTATGCAGGCAGAAAATTTGCATAAAAGAAACACAAACGATGTGGATATGATACAGAAAGGAGTCATTCCAAGCAGAAGAAAGACTCCAGACAGCCAAGAAAAAGCTAGGAACTCGCAGCTGAAAGAGGGGTCACTTCTGTCGCATGGATGTGGTTTGGGTAAGAATGGTCTGACACAGATCAGAATACCAGACTTTACAAATTATGCTGCAGGCTGAACCCAAACACAGACAAAAAAACTTCTACCTCCCAAGTAGGGCTGCACGATATGGCCTAAAACCAATATATCGCTGTTTTTAGGTACATGAGATACACGATATATATCTTTTTTTTAATTTCTCCTGTAAATCACTATATAAATGTTAAATTCAACCCTTTGATGCATTAAATGACATCAGTATGATGATTAAAGTAGACCTTTCTATTGGAGATTTTTTAAATTTGCATGCAAAAAGGGGAAATCACAATCAAATTAACTTTAGCAAACCTTTTTGTTTTGTAATGGATGGCATTTCAGGTGGTAAGACAAATTCATGGTACTGCTACCTTTGGTGGCAACGGTTTTGCGGCATATTTTGCAGATAACCGTACTTTATTCAACGTCTTCCTTGTGAAACCCGAACCACTGCCAGATGATAGAGCCAGTGCTGTTTTTCCTCTGAACCAAGTCGTCCGTCTTCATCTTCAATTAACGTCCCTTACTCATAACTCGCTGAGGCTCTTCACTTTTTTTCGCTCTCTCCATGCTCTCTTACCTCCTCACCTGATACAAAAATATGCATGCGCGAAGGGGAGTTTTCTGGATGGGTGGGGGAGTGTGCTGTGTGCTGTGAGAGGAGCACTAGGAGAGAGTGAAAGAAGCAAAACTCCAAGAGAATTACATGCCGATGGCTTAAAACATTTACGTGACAATTTGTACTCGTTGGTCGCGATATAGTCATTTCATACATCTCACGTAGAGTAAGCCGCGATACATCGAGTATATTCAATATTTGCCCACCCCTACTCCCAAGGTTATATCTTGGACTTTTGAAGCGAATATTCAACTATTTCTGCAAGATGCGCAGTTTTAAATGAGTGATAGTAAAAAATCTGTAAATCTCAGCGTTCCTCAAACTTTTAATTTAAGGGTGCTAAATAAAATCTGACCAATATCAATATGGAGAGTCTGATAACAATATCATCATTACATCAGCTGCTATTTATTTTTAACCATGTTAGCAGTATAGTTAAAGGGATGTAAACTTCAGCCTGTCTGCCAACTGGTCCACTACTTTAAGTGACCATCAGATTAAAACATCAATTTGTCTGATACTTTTGTTTACAACTTAGTACCTGCAAAACTTATGAAATTCAAATCAGCCTTCATTTTATTTAATTTTAGTTATAATTCACAAATGCAAGAATATCATCCACAGACTAAAACCAGACAAAACACTGACCCAGTTAGGGTTTGTTGGTACCAGCATCAGAAAAACCTCTGATACAAGCTATCACATAACCAGCTCATCTCCACAGAACTGTGTCATTGCTGGATAAAAGTCTGGCTGCACCTATTAGTATGCTAAGGGAAAACTAATCACAACCATCTTTGGTGGCACTGAGGCCAATATGCAGTAATGATGCCTTTGCAAAAGAATTATGCATAGATAGCAAAAGGGAAGGAGGATGCCAACTGAAATAGTTACCCAATGGCAGGCTTATAAACACAATAAACAGTGAGTCAGACTAATCGGTTTGTTGCACTAAACCTTTAAAAACCCTTCAAATAGAAAAATGGATGACCAACTGCTCCCTTAAAGCTGAGAAGCAAACTTAAAATAGAAGTGATGTCATGAGACAATGGGCACCCCATTGCAAAAATGGACCACTCTGTTTCAGACAGAAAAGCCCGATGCAACATGCACCATATGCTGACAAGGAAGTCCAACACATGTCTAAAGACAGCAAAGGCTATTTTCTACAGAAAATGTTCAGTTGATCTCAACATCAAATGTTTCCTTGGCAGACTGCAGGCACAAAGGTTCTGCTAGTTTCAGACAGGCAAACTTTTCTGTTAACCTTAAAAATGCTACCTGGAATTCATTTAAGAGCTTAAACAGTACAAAGCTGGCAATGCCTGCCAGCATCTGATGGAAAGTTCTCAGAATTTAAATGGACAGATTGATGAAAAAGACAGGAGAAGAAAATTAACTGTAACACGACATGAAATTCATCTGTTGGAAAAGCAGACAACCTCTCTTCAGTACTACCGTAATATGAGTAAATGAATGCAAAGATCCCTGACACCATATAAGAAAAATTACATAATGCCTTTTTTTAAAACAAATGTCCATCATTCAGGTTCTTATCTGTTGTGTCACCTTGAATCCAAAGCTGCACACAAACACATCGTCATCATCCTCGCTGGCTCTCCTGTAACCTCTGAATATACCGAAAGCACGACGCATGGTGATGCACGGCGGCCATCAACAGTGTCAGGACACACGCTGCACCCCTGTGGCTTCACCTCTCTCCAAAACACACACTCACACACATGTACACACAAACACACAAAATCTCCTTGTTTTCTCTCTGCTCTTCTGAGTGTGTAACAGTCCTGTTAAAGTTGGAGGGAATGTGAGCCTGACTGCGACAGAGGCAAAGAGGAACAGGATCTCCCTACCCCACAAACACAATAAAACATACAAACTCATCTAACACAACAGGAAATGACAATGAAAAAGTCAGAGCTTCCTCTATCAGAGGGTTTCCTTTTTTCTTTTTTTGTTTGAGTCAAACAGAGCAACAAGACATGTTGACAGACAAACTGACAAATTAGACTGTTTCACTAGAAGCCAGGCTCTATATTTAACCTGGCCATGAAACTCTGTATACCAGAGCAGAGACAAGCAGTGTGTTGAGGAAAGGTAATCCTGAACAAATGAGTGCTACGAAGATGATGAACTGAGAATCAGAGTCTTGGCGGTAGCAGTTAGGAGGACACAAAAAAGCAAGACAGAGCTGCAAAAGGAGATATCAAGAGGAAGAAGGACAGGACAGGATGTGGTAAAAGTGAAGAAACTTTGACTCGGTTGAAAAATCTTTATCTGCAGATAAGAGATAAACCACAAGTTAAAGCTGAAATCATGAAATGAGCTTTGTTAGTGTCTATATAATATGATGAAAGGAAGCACACAAGTGTCAGTTTCTGGGTACTTTGATTAACTGGTCCCTTAACATTTTGCAATGCAAGTTGTGATGTAACGAAACATATTTTTCTTTGTCATTGAAACCCATGTTTTACAGACATTATATCTTGTTTTTTCATTTTATTGTTTTCCTTCCAACTGGGTTGAGGCAATTCCACATTATTGCATGGCTGTTACTGAATCTTTTAATTTAAAAAAAAGCTATATAATATATATATATATATATATACCATATTTTTCAGACTATAAGGCGCACTTACAATCATTTAATTTTCTCAAAAATCGACAGTGCGCCTTATGTATTAATTCTGGTTGTGCTTACTGACCTTGAACCGATTTTATGTGGTACACGGCGCTCAAAAATCTGTCAAAATGTTTCAGTACGACTTTGGTAAGCTACGAAGCC
>JAQMCX010000032.1:17877130-17887792 GCA_029814765.1 Acanthurus leucopareius
CCCCCCCCCCCCCCCCCCCCCCCCCCCCCCCCCCCCCCCCCCCCCCCCCCCCCCCCCCCCCCCCCCCCCCAACCACACCTCTGAGCCAATGCATCAAACCACTCTGCTCCCTCTGTTCTTTTGTCCTCACTCTTCTCATCTTTCTCCCCTGAACTCTTCCCACCTCCTTCATCTCTCACTCTTGTTTCCCCACACACTCAGGCACAGGCACACACTCAAACACAAACACACACAAACACTAAAACACACACACACACACACACACACACAGACACAGACACACACACACACACACACACACACACACACTGCCCTTTTCCTCCTTCAGATAATCATGCACTGCAACTCTTTGGCCATTTTCTCCCTTTCTCTCTGCTCTGCTAACGCCGCCCTGCACCCTCCAACCCTCCCATGTCCATCACCCCTTTCCCTATGCACCAAGAGGTTTGATGCTGATCATGATGGTTTTGTCCATATGACCAGATTAACCTACATTTCCACCTCACTGGGTGTTAGACTACATTCATGTGCCAACACCCCCATGACTGACATAAAAATGTATCATCATGAACACAAGAGCAGATGCTTACAATCACACACAGTGCTCCTTGCTTTCCTTAGCAACCAGTTCCAGCCTTGTACTGTAGTTCAGTGTGGCAACATGTTTAAAAAGACCTAATATTCAGCCTGGGAAAAAAAGGACTGACTCATGAGTGTGGGCACAAGAAAATGTAACACAATTTGAATAATGACATTGCTTACAAATTCAGCTTTCAAATACACACAGGTCAGCAAAACATGACCAGGATTTGTAAGTGAAAGCACAAAAATACTGAGAGACCCTGAGATGAAAGTGAGTCAGCATGTTTTCCAGCGTCAGGATGACGATAGCTTCTTTCACTGCATGGATCAGACAATTCGGAAAGGCTCAAAACCTGACAGAGACGAAAGCAATTAACCTTTTAGTCCTGAGCTGATAGAGCTTGGCTAAAATGTCAGTTTGTGTCTGTGAAAATATACTCCGCTTCTGATAAACCTCTGCTAGCTCAATGGAAGCAGTGTCTATAACTGCTCTAATAGACATTGCTGCTGCTTGGAAACAGCAGAAAAAGAAGCTTCAAGGCTGCAGTAAAGGGCGCTTTACAAGATTAGAGCATAAAAAGGTATAATTGTGTAGAAAACAAGCTGCAGTTGACAGCTTGTAGTGTTTTTTGTGTCAAAATGATCTAATTTACATACATTAAATCAGATACTTTACAAACTCAGAGTCTGTTCAATCAGTATCCCTGTTGTTTTCATGTCTTCTGTGTGAGTAACAGAAGGGGTTTACTGTGTCGCACACTGCCTCTACAATCACATTTTCCTCTTGAAATGTTAATGAGCAAAGGAGGGTGGATTTTTTAGAACGGGGGTAGCCTGCAGCTCTCCTCCCTCATGTGCAGTCTCATGTGCATATGGGGAGACACTGTCATTGGCCAAGAATCAATCTTCCTTACTGGGCCGCAGATTCTGCAGTACGAGTGTGCCAGGAAGCTAGCTTAACTAGAGCGAGGGAATCAAACAATTCATATCTGGGACAACACGTCCATGGTTATTTTATAGGCACCCAATGGATCACAGGGTTTGGCTTCTATTTGGGGCTCGAGTTTGAGCGTGAAAGCAAACACAGAGGAGCCAGAATCTGCGAGACATCTCCTTTTTTGTCCAGTTCATTTCTTTAAAACATAGGAATGCATTCCAGAAGTGTTTAAAAATGTGTGTATTTCTGAGTGTGAATCTCACATGTTGCAAGGTCTGTGCAGCGCAGGAGCATACAACTGTTAAAGTTTGTGTGTGTGGATGTACAGTTCCAGGACACAAAGTCAGAGGCCACACTCCTCACCATCAGTGTGCATGATATGATTTGTGTAACAAACTGCTTGAGGCAGCATCACCTATGTCCCTGCAGCACCTGGGCATTCCTAGTCTTAGTGCTCGGTAGTGTGTTTCATTCAACATTCATCCACCACAAAGTATTACAGAAAAATGGATCCAACCCTTCGAGAAATTTTTGGTTCTTGAACCTCAATGGCATATTGATTCTGCTAGGTCTACTGGGTCATCTTTAATCTCACTGCTTACTTGGTAGCCAAGTGGGCTACAACTTATCAGTCGGGACAACTCTTCCCTCAATTTTCTTCTCCTCCCTCTGTTTTTTTCTACATGGTGTTTTTTCCTCACTTGCACACCATGTGATTCAAACAAGCTACTCAAGTGGTAAAATGAGGCTTTCTCAAGCCAGCAAGCTTGCTAATGGTTAGTTAGCATTCTCTTTAGCTTAGTTTGGTCTCAAACTCAACAAATTCATGCTGTTCATTCAAAAGATGTGGATGATTTTTTTGAGGCACTAGTTTTACTCCAGCAAAGGTAAAAGTGGAAGCTGAAACACAGCTAACAATTGGCATTAGCTTCCTCTATTTTTACTCTTTAGTTTTTCATCTCTTTAAAAGCTCATCACCAATAGTGTCCATCTGCAGCACGGCAACCCTAACCCTAACCCAAGCCCATGACTGACTAAACTGATATTTTGTTTACATTTTTATTTTAAACAGAAACAGAAAATGTAATGTATAATGTCAATTCCAAAAAAATATTGCTAAATTCCAAAAGAAACTTCTCACTCACCTTTCAAAATTTTATAAGGACTAACAGTCTGTGTCACTTTCGTTTACTAAATTACTGTAAAGAGTATGGCTAGGCTTAGCTTAGTGTGTGGAAAATTTTGCTATGTAACATAAGTAAACCTGCTGCCTTTGGAACTTTTTAAAAATTATTATGATATTTCATCCCATCATGGTGAATTGTGGCATAGTTTAACTAAAATAAACATCTTTACCCTCTTCAACATCTACCCAGCCACATTGAAATAGCAAAATATTCCCCCCTCTTCTGTAGCCCAGCAATTTACAAAAATGTGAGAGGGACAGATCTTATACACATTTAAATTTTAGTACACGGAAATATCTACTTGCACAGTTTTCTTGTTTCTGGTTGAATCCTTTCTTTCTTCCGCCTTTCATCACACCCAGGGACTTTTCAGGTGCTGCAACTAGATACAACTTACCAGCACAGCCGAGATGGTTTTTTATTGGTCAGCAAGGCAAATATATGAGTCAAACTTCAGCAAAATTGAACTTAAAACAAAAAATTAACATGGATTATATCCTGTGAGAATCCCACTTAGTACAGTGATTTCACTGAAAAGAACTGAATTTGCCACAAAATATCATGGTTTTAAATGCTGGTGTGACCTGCTTTTTTCTCTATGGAACACAGAGAAAGGAAGTGTGTGAGTGAGAGGACGAAACAGAAACAAAGGGGCTGCATGGGCATGCTGAGCAGAGACTCCTACATTTCTCCCCTCTAGGGGGTCAAAGGCCACAGATCCACACAGCAGGAGTGACTCCCAGACCCCCAGCAGTCTGTCCAGTCTTGGTGCTGCACTCCCACCCCTCCCCCTATTTTCCATTTTCTGCCAAACCTGGACTCTGATACACTACTTCTCTAAAAGCTGCACAACAGTCACGAGCCAGCTACTGTGCTCTCCTATCAAAGTGTGAGACAGACAGCTAGACTTGTGGGACAGGATGACATAGCAGCAGTGTAATCTCTTACCCGCACAGCCATCCAATAAAAAAAGGAAGAAAAGGATGTGATGGATTCTGCGTTCGCTCCTGAGAGAGAAGACTGAAAGGGAAGGGACCGGCTAAATGAATTCTGGCTGCAGAAGTCAAACGACCTGCCAGCGCCCTGACAGCATCAATTTGTTCAGTTTAGTTGTGGACAGGTTTGGGGGGAAACATATCGACGACGTGCCTTAGGAAAATTCAATTTCTTTAATGGAACTAGCAATGCCAAATCTCTCTCTTATTACTCATTTTGAGTGTTTTTTGCTATATGAAGACTCTGTTCAAACTGGCTGCCATCAGGTTTTCTCCCACTGCAGCTCAAAAACAAACAAGGTCTGTTCCGTGCTAACAGCAATAAACAAAACACATTTGACTATCACACTTCGGACTACGAGAACTTGCTTGATTAGTGTTGATGCAGACTGTTTGGAAGTTTTTTTTACATAAACCTTAATGCAGCAATATTATCTTCAGGAAACAAAAAAGCAACACCCAGGCTGCATGTACAACACACACATTCATAGCTGGGGTCTAAATTATCCACCATAGGCTCTGGCTATTAACAGCTGGCAGTGCCACGGTATTTTAGGGAGTATTTTGCTTCCAGAAGTATTAATTCCCTCTCTGTATCTCTTGGTGGCAGGGAGCACAGGGCTGAAGCAAGGAATTGGCAGCATTCCTCTGTAGCTGAAAGCTGACAGCTAAGCCCCCCGGTAATGACTAATCCTTCCCTCATGCCTTTTGCGTGATTGGTTCAAGCTAATTACACTACCTTCCTTTCCTGAGTGCTGAATGGCTGGTTGGACCAGGTGTGGTGGAGGCACAAGAAGTTTGGTCTGTACATTGGAGACCTCTAAGGTACAGCTGAAATTCTGAGAATCAATCTGCAACTTTTCTGATTATCAAAATGCCAAAATGCACATTTTTGATGATCTAAGGTTCTCATTTGTAAGGATATGTAAGGATATGTTGTTTTTGCATTTTACATTATGGAAAAAGATTTATGTAGTTATGTTTTTTGTTTGTTTGTTTGTTGGGGGGTGTTAGTCCGACAAACATGCAATATGCAGGAATCACATCAGGCAAGTGTAAACTGGTCAGTATTTTTCACTGCATCATGTCTGACATTTTTGAAATGTTTTGACATCTTGACTGAATAATTAATCAACTGATCACAAAGATAATCTGAAGATTGCTTGATGATTAAAATAATTACTCACTGCCTTACTTCATGGGTCCACTCAGTTCCAACAAACTGACACTTGACTTGGGACTTGAGTTGGGTCCAAATTGAATGCTGCCTGTCTTGATTAGGAAGGGGCCTTGCACTATTGTTGCTGGCTCTCTGTCTATCTATGGGTAAGGCGTGAGTGGATTTTAGTGGACCAGCCAACACCCCTGATTACCGGGTGTGTCATAAAAATGCTGTTTCTTATTCAGTGAGGCAAAGAGAATGAATTGTAACATGACACAACTGCTTGTTAATGAGTAGAGAATTAGGCTGTGGCCACTGTTAGTGTTTTCTCTCAATTTGGGTCTGCTTGGTGGAATGCATTTTTGATTGGTTTTTATTATCCTCACATTTATTCTGGCAGTGCTTAAGCAAGTGCCTGATCAAGTCACTATGCATTCCTGCACCTACAATTTCATGTTTTACAGAGCTCCATTTTATGACTATAAGACATTATGGTTCCCTGTTGGCACCTTAACCAGCCAACGACCAGAGTGACAGCCAGAGTGCACTTTCAATTCCGTCCACAAGTTTGGCTCTATGAGGACTCAACTTCACAGTCCTCTACCTTTAAAGTTTGCAGGAGGGGGCAGTACAATTAGCCCGACCATGAGATTGTTACACCAAAGCTACTTTAGATAAATTCATCAAAAGCAAATGTGTTTGCATTTTTTGTTTAGAGAAGTGACCGGCACTGGTGGATTGGTACTGAGACGCACAAACAGAAAGAAAATCAGCTTTCATACCATGCATAGCATAGTGACATACTATCTTCCCCAGAAGCATACATGGGTCAACCTAGATGCAGAATGCTGGTGAATACTAATTCAGTGTAAAGGGCCTATTAGTTCCCCATATCAGTTTTCAAAAGCAAAGACTGAACAGCACCACTGAAGACAGGTCTCCATACACACAGAAAACAAGTCTCACTAATGCCTCTGACATTTTAAATACACTTTTTGGTATATAATTACTTGACATTAGATACACAACATATTATTTAACTTTACTGAATACCATGCAGCACCAACTAGATAGTAAATGATCATAATCACTTTGTGACAGATAGTCATACTATGGAACCAGTTAATCTGTCCAAACTCCTTCTGTTTTTCACAGTGATCTGGACGGCAGCTGGCTGTGGTTTATGGTGGGTTAATAATATTTCTGCAATTCTTCCCCCTAATTTGCCCTGTTCATGTGGAAATCACTAGCTCTCAAAAAGTTTCTGATGGGGGACTCCTTATATCCCTCTGCTCTACCACATAAACTATCAATCTCCCTTTAAATGGAGGATAACATCTGGAAGAATCATCAATCAAGTTAAATACACAAAAAAGGGAGTTAACAGAACATTAAAGCCATCCTTGAATACAGCAACAGACAGTTCTATCTTTAATGTAAAACTGTATAAAAAGAACAAAGGATAATTTAGACACTACATGGCCAACATTAAATGGACACCTAAACATTAACACAAATGGCGATGGAGGTCATTTAAAAACCATCTGCATTAAGCTGCTTCTATACCAGCCTCCACTCTTCTAGTTAACTGGGATTTCAGCAGATTCTGAAACGTGGCATCATTAGCATTAGCAGATTTTGGGCAACATCAAGGCCTGGCTCACAGTTTGGCAAAGTTAACTGGTAAATCATATTCCACATATCCAAGAGGTCCATGTGTGAGATGAGTATGAGTCAGTTTGAGGAATGAGTAGGTGTGGTGCTGTCCATAGTACTGAAACGGAGCAAATAAAATCAATAAACAAGGACAGATTGACAAAACACATCACTAAGTGTGTGAGCCTTTTTTCCTTTTTTTTGTCTGTAACAATCCACAGACAGAAAGAAAATGGAGAAAAAAGTAAAGGGACAGGTAAGGAGAGACAGAGAGACAGAGAGAGAGAGAGAGAGAGAGAGAGAGAGCGAGAGCTGCCTGCAAACCAAACCAGCTTTTAAACACCTCCCCCTGCAGATTTTGAGTTAATGTTTTGTTTTTGATCACATTTTTGTGTAGATTTGGTTAGTTTTAACAGTAAGCAGCTAGGCGTTGTCCATACACTGTGGATTTTTTGATATGCCCATTGACTGGGTAACTCTGAAGTCTATACTGGTTCCACCAGCACAAAAAAATCTATTTTCTAACTGCTTGCCTCCCATACTCTATTTATTGTGTTAATATCACAGATCAAATGGTCTGTGTTTGCATGTGCATCGTTAGTGCGTGTTTTCAGTTTTCATGAACTTCACCAGTACATGAACAAGTGTTTTTTTCTGCAGCACAACAAAGCTATAACATTCGCCTTTTTGCACATATTCTCCTCAAACTGCCAGTTAGCAGAGTTTCTGTCATCTTGAAACATTAATGAGACTTTCATCATACTTTGTGGCTTTGGGACAGGAGTTGAATTAATGCATGTCCACATATTCCTTTTTCCATATGTGCAACACATACACACACATCACATTCTCCATGTGCCTAATAAAACCATGAAAAGTCAATAAGCCCCATTATGTCAAGAAAAAATATTCAAACATGGAACAAGGAGCCCTTAGTATTTCCTGTTTTAGTGGATTAGGTTTTAGAAGCAGATTACATGGAATAGTAAGGTTTCTGCAGTGAACTGATGAATTCATGACTGCTGTGAACATGTCAGTAATATCGCATCTCTCACAGTAAAACATTTATGTACATGTGTGAGTGTTTGTCTGTAAGTTTGTGTGTTCCCCTTATCATATGTGACAATTTCAGATAAAATACATCACTTTTCTGAGAATCCTTAGTAGCTGAGAAGAAAATTAGAGGATGTGTCTTACACTTCCACTACATGTATGATAACATGAAGATGAACTGATATCAACGTGTCATTTAAAGCTGCAGTCTCTTTAACATCTAGCATGCATATACGAATTAAAATATGAATGAATCAGTAACAATAATTAAATGAAGTGTGTCAGCTGATGCCGGGAAAGCGCAGGTACATTTCTTTTCTGCATCCTTGTTTCAGATCAAGATGTGTTTCCACTGCATATCACAAATCAAGCTAAGGTTATGACGGAAACAGTACAAACGCCAAATATATCAGGCCATCTGCAGCAGAGCTGAGATATCAACATGTTAGATTACAGGGTCACCCCTGTAACATTTCTTCACTGCTGACAACCATGACACAAAAAGCCTGCATACCTCCTGATACCAAAGTGGCTACATTTGTTGCTTTTTCAGAACAACACAGATTATGTCAATCAGTTCAGGCGCCTAAGGATTAATACACTTCTCATTGAGCGACAGTAGAGAGAGCCTTGCTACCCTGCACCCTATGCAGTTAAGTTTAGTTTGGAGACGCATGAGAGAAACTCTATGTCTTGCTCAAGGACACTTAGGCAGAGAGGGGTCATGCTGGCATAAAGGTTTTAATTTTAACCTCTGAACCAAAGCAACATCTCTTACACAGATCTTACTCTGCCTTATTTTTTGAGAGGTGTAATATTAACTAATACATTACAAAGTCTGGCATGAGAAAAAAGGCATTTTAGGCTTTGATTTGTCATGTCACGTGTGACTCCTTTTACCTTGACTATTTTTGGGGCATTTCTATATTAGGGACAGTTTACAGAAGCCTAGGTTATATACTGTAGGTCTAAATATGAGCAGGGATTGAAAAAGATCAGTTCTAGATAGTGAGGTCTACATTTTGTGGCTGCAAGGAAAGACTAACCTGTACTTGGAAAGTCTTAAGCCCCTGTTGTGAGTGAGGATTTGCTACAGTGACCCCCTTTAGATAATCATGCCTAGGCCTAAAAGCTTATGCCAGACACCGTAGTAGCTTAAGAACTAAAATGAAATAATAGCTGTACATCTGAGAAAAAATGCAGTGATGTTAATTACTTACAGTTTTACATTTTGATGGTCCAGTGTTTTCTATTGAACCCTCTATAGCAAAGTAAAATACACAGCATGCTCAAAGTCTAATAAGAACAATAATCCAACTAATTTGCTTAGGACATAAGGAACAAATTAAAATAAACAAAATGGACTGCTGTCTATACATGCAGGAGGCAGTTTTAGATCTGTGTTATCTGCCCATATAGAAGAATAAAATATAGTTCAGTACAGTGCAATGCAGTATAGAACAGTACTGTCTCTGTTCACTGTAATGATGGGAATCTCAAGATACCTCATACTTCAGTACTATCACAAAGCACAGTAACTACCTTTCTCATGGTATAAATATTAACTTGCCAGTTAAGTGTAGATTATTACATTAATAATGGCAGCCTTACAGTATATACATGTGTCAGTTTTACTATGCTGGTAAAGCCTGCAGGTAAGACATTAATGCTGGCTACATTCAGTCTAGAGAAGGTCCTGGTATTGTGCTTCTTGCTCATTAGATTGGTTAACTTGAACAGGTACTGGAACTGAGCCATTGTTAATGTAATTAATTCCACTTGTGCTTTCTTACTATGACAAGTCCAAACTTCTGCAGCAGCAAAAACATCTGTACCAAGACCCCAAGGTTAAAAGAGCAAAATGGTATTAAGTACAATCAGTTTTATACATATGTAGACAATATGACTAATCACAATGTATTTTTGTAGGTCTGGGTCCTAGAAAGTGTGCTAAAAAGTTTGGGAACTCTTGCTATTAATATATTTCCTCACCAATTAGTCTCACTTGTCATTTCACAAAGACATCATAATGTCTTGTAAATGATTGACTTGCAATGTATCAAATATTACAGAATCGTTGTATTGTGATCCCATTGTTATCCTGGGGAACATTTTCTGGTAATATTGTTTTGAAAGGTACTCTGATTCCATGTAACACTGAAACCGAAATGTTAAACAGCCACTAGTGTGCATTATTGTCTTACACTGATGTTTAGTTGTGTCTAATTTTCATATAATTAGCATTATGATTAACTTTAAGTGTAGTAAAACAAAGATATTTTATGTAAGACAACATTCTGAGCTGATGGTGCCATCCTTACATTTAGAGCTAATAAACGGTCAATAAATTGATTAATGTATGGATAAAAAAACTAATTGATAAGTTATTTGATAATGAATAATATTTAATCCTTATTCAGTAATATTTGCAAGCATGCTATGGTTCAAACATTAATGTGCGAATTTCTATGTCTTCTATGTGAATATTTCAGATTAGGTTTCTAATATGATTTAAAATATTTTATAAACAAAAGGATTAACTAAGTAGTAGCATGTAGTTACGAGACAGACTGATTATAAATGTAAGTTGCAATCCTAACATTAGTATTTGTCATCTAATATTGCCACATTGATTGGACACATGACAATCTGGCACAAAAACAGTGTTAATACATCAACATTCCTGTTGTCACCATTGTAAGGTTCCTACACATGAAAACAGCCATCAGCAGGTGTTTTGCATTTCAAGATATCATATGACCTATCATATCACGTATGATAATTACTTAATAGTTCATGTAAGGGCAGGTTTTATTGTGAGGTGACCTTTTAAACTAGGATCTGATTTATTTGATTCCTGACTGGCTAGCAGACTGGGAGGTTGATGGGCATGACGGAGCAGACACAGGGGGCCTGGTGGCAGCAGGCCTGAGGTCTATTGATGCTTTGCCACATGAAGTGCAGAGACAGCGCGGGACACAAGGGCTCTTGGTACAGAGGAAAACAATGGCCAGTCAGCTTTTAGTCACTACAGCTGAGCAGCTGACAATGACAGGAGGGGAGGGGGGGGGGGGGGGGGGTGTGGGAGGG
>JAQMCX010000032.1:17891987-17939149 GCA_029814765.1 Acanthurus leucopareius
CCCCCCCCCCCCCCCCCCCCCCCCCCCCCCCCCCCCCCCCCCCCCCCCCCCCCCCCCCCCCCCCCCCCCCCCAATATCATATTGCTTTGTCTCATCTCTTCTTGGAAAAGACAACACAAAATATGTAGGGATACAAGAGCAGAAACAAAGGCTGCCTTTTGTAACATCAGGCAGGATTATGCCAGATAAAAGTCACAGTGGTGGTGGCATTTACAGAGCAGTTAGAGAAGAGTGTTAAAAGAGGACGGTGGAAAAAAGGGAGCCTGAGGAAAGAGGAAATGAAAGTGAAGAGGGGAGAGAGAAAGAAAAGAGGTAATGGAGGGAGGATAGATGGATTGGATTGTTTTGGGGCTAGCAGACAGTAACAACACATCTGGGCAGGGAGAGACTGACAGCAGGGACCTCCCACAGAGGAGGCAGCACATCTACATTGAGGAAATGGAATTACCTGAGCAGAGAGAAAAAACCAAAAGCACAGCGGGTGGCTGGGGCAGCTCTTTCTATTCGTCTGCCTCAGGCATAGCACAGGAGGAGACTTCAAGGAGCAACAAACCTGAATATTTACACTGAAAACACTGACTTCCATTCTCATAATCATCATTTTAAATAAACTAAAATTTGGAAAATATATAGTTTTTGCAGCTACAGTTAGTGCTGCTACAGGGTATGTAAATAAATAAGAAAATAAAAGTGCACCATACATTTGGGTCAGGTTTCATTTCTTCAGGGTCAATGTGTCAGTCGAAATTCTAACCTAAAATTCTGACTGTTAACTTCAGCCAAAGCAAACACCATGTTACCTCACTGGAGTGACAATGTGGATATTTTAAGAATCTTTATATGCTAAACACAAATAAATCCTCCTTTTCCTTGTTTACAGGGGAAATTTCATGTTTATGGAAGACAAAATGTGCTTAGAAAAACAGTGCAGGGAAAGTCTCAAAATCATGAGTTGTCTGATGTGTTGGACAGTTGGTCAAACAAAACAGGACTATTTGAAGATTTCTCCTTGGGCTCTGAGTTTATGCTCAGCATTTTCTGTCTTTTTCATGAACTAAAAACTAAGCTGCATTACTTTTTTTCATTATAAATATATATTGGTTATCTTTTTTTAATTATTCATTTTTATTTTTTAGATTTATGTTCAATAATAGTGAAAAAATGACCATTATAATCCCAAAAGGGCCAAAGTGGTTTCTATATATTGTTTGTTTTATTGGATCCTCTGTTCCAAACCCAAAGATTTCTGGTTTACAATCACCAAGTTGTCTCTTTTCTATGAAAACCATGTCCTAAAAAATCCACCTTGTTTTCAGCCTTGTGACCATGTATTTTTAGACATTCCCAGAGTTTTAAATGGTTTATTAAACTGCACTATATAATACTGGAGTAGCTCTAGGTAGCAGCATTTTAACGTGTGGGTTCCTGTTATACTGTTCATACAGGAAAGGATCCATATGCACTTGTACAATCGTGGCAAAGTGATAAAACTTTCTGCCATGGGTATGCTATTCCACTGAGTAACAATTGGTTGCAGTAGCATTCAAAAAACAGTCAAACAACATAGTATCAAAGATTTTAACCAGAAAACACTTTAAATTTTTCTTGAAAATCAGTCACCAAAATGGGAAACTTCTCATCAAGTTACTTTTTGGTTAACAAGAAAATAGTTTTAACTCTAAAATAATGTGCAGATTTATTAATACTGTAAAATAATTGCAACACTAAACACAACACTAATGTATTTAATTGATTAGGTTTAAGAAAACAATATTTTGTAGTGACATGGTTTCTGCCAAGTACTCGATACTGTGTGTGTCCCTGCATTGCAAATTATTTAGATTTCTTAAAGTGTGTGACCTCGCTGGAGATGTAACAGTTACTTAATTCATTCAATGGTGGTCAACTGACAGACAAAAGAAACAACACAGTAACTTCTAATCATGTATCTGGTAACTAAACTAAGAGACAAAAGTTAGGTTACTGTTTTTAAAATGTGAGCAAAAGCTTGCTTTGCTTGTCTGTTCTATTGAAATAAATATGCTGGCTTATTAAACGGTTATTCAGTCAGAATAAGTTGAGTAGAAATTACTTTGGGCTCTGATTACTTGTGATGGACATTTATCATTGTAGATTAATGAACAATAAAGGGCTAGGAGACATGGGAAAGTATGTTTCAGGCAACAGAAAATTAAAGGACACAGGCCCACATACCGTGACTCAGGGTGTTTGAGCATGTGTAAGTATGCATGTTCAGGGTGGAGATACAGTAACAGAGAGACCCATTGTGTCCCATTTGTGTGGGTCGTGGGTCACTCAGCCCACTACCCAGGGACTGCCAAGCCAGCCAGCCGTCCCTTCTCCATCCATGTTCTCTCTCTGTACTCATCCAGAGAAAAGTTCTAGTAACGGACCGACCACTGTAAAGCTATTGTTGTGTACAGTCCCTGCCAGAGAGAGGGCTGCCTTGTCATCTATACTGCCCAGTCACATGCTTGGGGTCTTTAGAAAATTGAACTGCATCATCAGCTGGCCCCTGGTCTGCATGTCACACTGAAAACATGACCACATACTGAACTGTAGACTGCTTGTCACCCACTGATTTATGCGTAAACATATTGGTGATTTAACACCCATCTGTTTCTGTGTGACACCTACTGAAAAAAGTACTTGATCTCAGAGATCCCAGTGCACTACATTTTTGTCAAGATTTCTTATCCAGTTGTCTTAAAAAAAATAGAACACATAACACTGTGAACATAAATTTAAAAAAAAATACACATAAAATCAAGATAAATAACCACACTGCTGAAATATGGCATCAAAGAACCAACTGTCAGATACAGCCACACTTAGCCAGGATCTAAATATCTCAAAGTGGACAGCCTTGTTCTCTTTCGTCCTCTGAGTGACCCGTAAAAGGGTCTTGGTTTGGTAATTGATTGTCACAGAAATGCTTGTGTAGAAAGCAATTCAATTTCCACTGGGCATGTCTTGCCACATTAGTGAGAATGGTGCTATTGTTTTGTTGAGCCAGCAATGGCACGTAAAGGCAACTCTGTCCGCCAATCGCCCGTGGTCCATTAACAGAATGTGCACTAGGCAGGGCAGGAACTGGGGCACACGGTAACCTTGAGCCAGGAGGTGGTCCTCTCCTGCTGCGGTGCTGACAGGAATCTGGAGCTATGGTGCCACTGGGTTGGATCACAGTAGCAGATAGGGTCAGTGGGTTTGTTTCAAAGTAACAAGAGGACACTGGATCAGGGCCCAAATGAACACAGAGATGGCTTAGAGGAGCTGGGTTAAGATCTGTTCCTTTTTTCTGTTCAGGACGGGGCCATCAAAGTGTGTCCAGTTTATGAGCTCAGAAATTTAAGATGTAAGGTTGACAAAACAAGACAATGCAGGGAAACAGAATTGCTGGAGGAATCATCAGGTGCTCTGGAAACTGAGAAAAAGGTTTTACTCATTTTAATGTAATTTTACATGATTGACATCTGGCCTCTTCCCAGGTTTGGATAAGGATGAAACTCTAGGTTTATTCAACAGGACATAATTTGACCAACTGTGATTATTATCTGCTCCATTAATACATAAACCTAATGACAGCAAATCAATATGCGATTAAAGAGCTAACAAGATAATCTGCAGCTTTAGTCAGTTCCCTTTCAGAAACAGGGTTGAATTCAGAAACTACACCTACAGCTCAAGATATATTGAGACCACTAAACCACGAAAAGGAGAATAATACTAGACTGAGCAGGTTGCCAAACATGCTGTCTCATAAATGAAAAAATTAAACAATGACAAATTACAGCCTTTTCCAACAACCATTTCATCAATTATTCAAGAAGCAGGAGTTGCACACATGCAAATGTTTTCTAACGTCTTCCATTAGTGTAACACCTTTGATGAGAAAATACAATGGTCTACATTTTTATTTTAGGGTCTTAGTTTGAAGTACATTGTTTCTCTTTGACATCCATCCCAAACATCACCTCAAAGAGAGCATGCTTAACATATCCAAAACACCACGGCCCGAGAAGCACCAGAGTGGCTGCCGTCGCATTTGAATATGTCACCATGGTTGCAAATACCCACTTATTTCAGATCAATAGGGGCTCAAGAGCCTAAGGATTGGCTGGCAGATCAACAACAAACCTCTTTACTGACCACCCGGAGGGGGCTCCTTGTCTGGGGCCACAGAGCAGCCACATAACTCAGAAAGAGGGATTACTCTCCTCTCAGTTACTGCCAGGGTCTTCGAGCAAAGAGACAAAGTAAGGAATATGAATCTATGAAAAAGGCAACAAAGGGGACAGGGGACAAAACAAATTAGGGGTTTAAATCACAAGTTTCATCATGAAACCTTATTCTGTCTGGTCAATAATATCAGTACAACATTTGCTGACATAAAGTCTAAAATGATAAGATTTCAATTTGATTCAATTCAGGGGGGGCTGTGATTGATACTAGTCAATATCATGCAACCACAATCAAACCTCTTATTTTCTGCTTTTGATCATAAAAGAAAGAAGAAATTTAAAAATCAAGTGCAGCAGTATTTTATTTAAATTGTTTCCATTAACACATAAAACATGACTTAACAACAAGAACATTTCACAAAGGTATGAAATTTGGCTTAATAATAGCTGTCATAGACAAAACTATTGTTTCCTCTGACAGTCACCATTATTAGCTTTGGTCTGCGACAGTTGCTCAGCGCATAAATTAATGTAGTGGCTACAGAACTTTTTCTCGAATCATAGTTTGGTAATTTACATGTATTATAACTATTTTTTCTTACTCAATGATGGTTTCAGTCACCGCATCTCCTGATAGGAATTCTAAGGTAGAAATCTGGAGAGCACAAACATTTTTGGGGTGAACATTGTTGAAACAGAGCAGTTAATATTCCTGTGGCAGGGGCAACAAGTAACCTTGTACTGGATGAGATGCCTAGCCAAGTTTCTTGCGTTGTTCTGTGAATTTCATCTTGTGTTAACATTGTTTGCATTTAGCCTGCGTTTTATCTGTTGACCCTTCTTTTTCCAAAATCCAAAAGATTTTCACACTACTGATTTAATCCCTACCTGTCTCATATACCATAGCCAAGTCACACAGACATTTTAGGCGACTACACCATAAAACAGGTATATCCTACAGCTGATCATGGATTTTTTTTACTTTTTCCATCATTTATATAGGATCATTGATCATTGAATCAATATGGAGATCCAGATTGAAAGACTTTTAACTCCCACTACAAATACTACAATCTCAACCCCCTCTTAAACAGAGATCTTAAACTACTGAAGACCCGTCATTATGCCAGTTTTGTTTTTTGTTTTTTTTTCACGGATCCAAACAACATTGGTACAAATGCTTCCTCAGAGTGTAATTTGAGATAGCAGGCCAATTTCCAGAAGAAAAAGAGACATGATATGTAACACCAGTGTCAGCATTTAGTTCAATGTATAATATAACATATGCATTAAGCAATGGTGGTTTCATGCTAAGAGGGTAAGGGGCTCCTGGACCTTACTGACTACTTCACAGACATTTTCAGATTCTGTTTATTAGCTGCTAATTTTATTTTTTCCTTTGAGCTAGCTGCTAAACAATGCTAGCTGTTTTTCAAATACTTCAGTCATGAGTTGCCTCCCTTTCTAGTTTGTATGTTTTATAAAAAACAGCTGAACCTTGAAACTCGCTGCCTTTAACAGGCTTTATGGAAGGGGCTTCAGGGAATCAAGAGTATGTCACATTTGACGCTGGACAGGACATGCTTTGTTTTTACCCCCACTGCAATTACGATGAAGACCAATAACTGAGAGCAAATCAGCCCATTGTTCAACAAGATGAGAAATGCCGCAACATGTTGATTTGGTATGAGCCTGAGTTTGGGGGGAGCAGGGGGGGTTTAACCCAGGAATGTACTGTACACAGCCCCTTAATCCAGATATGTAAGAAGATTGCATTCTCGTATGTGCATGTGTGTATGTGAATAGAGGCGGGGTCTGTCTGTCCATGCTTGGGCCGACCTGTAAGCCCCTCTGTCCCACAGTTGCTGTTGCATGAAGCTTACCCAGTGAAGCCTGCAACACTTTTTAGATGATTATGGCACCCTGGCCTGGTTTGTTTCTGTGGTTTAATCCAAACAAAACAATGTTCTAGTTGCAGCAATTTGCTCACAAAAAAAAAAAAAAGAGACACCCACTACACAGGCTTATTCCCTAAAGCACCCAAACAACAGACTTCCATACAAAAGCACAACAGCAGTAAGTCAACTAAAAAAAAAGACATTTGTCATAAACAAGGTTGTGACTAAAAATTGCTTTTGGTATAGATCATTCTTTCATCAATCAAATTTTTAAGAACATTATCATGGAATCTAAAAACGTCAGACCAAAATTAGCAACAATAACCGAATTTCTTTGTAAACATTCCAAATAAATATTTTCCACCAGAGTGTCACACACTAAATGAATCTAAATTGGCACCATAGGAATGAGTTAAATGGGCACAAATATAGTCAAATTATATCTACTGATAGCAATATGCACGCACTTGTAACAAGGAAATGAAGTAAAAAGATGTAAACAAGAATCAATGAGGTATGCCTGTCTGAGCAGATTAGGACAGGGGTTAGATGAACTCAGCTATCTGGTGACCCTTCCACTTTAGAAACATTAGCAGAATGGATTTAGTCTCCGTCACCTCAGTGGTAAACAATCACTGTCTGGTCTCCCACAGACACAAAAGAGAGAAATCACAGAAGCAAAGCAGGCCTGCAATGTTTGTCTCTCTGTCAGCAGTTTACGTAAAAATTAGCACATTCAAGATTAGGTTTATTAATCTGGGTACAGGGGCGGGTTTAAAAGACACAATTTCAAGGATTTTCTCATTTATACATCCCTGTGCAATTGAAACAATTTAATTCGTGTATAAACATGAGTGTCAACATCAAACTACATAATTTGCATATTTCATAGTCTGGTCTAATTCCTGAATTAATGTTTTGAAGATCTGGTGCGTTGGCACTTAAAAAAACGTAGAAAAGGGAAATTAAAGCCTTAAATCAACAGAGAGTTAGCGCTGCACAGGGCTGGAAGACAGCAGTGGCACTCACAATCCTGAGCACATGTTTGTTTTGCTTCTTTTCAGTTTAGATAAAACTGACCTGACCAAGGTCCATCACTAATGACATGTCAAAAAGATAAAAGGGTATGAAAACAAGAACTTTTCTGGAGAGCCCCTCCCAAATTACAGCTTCACAAAACATTTTTAAAGACTGGCAGGTTTTAGAACATTACCGTTCTGAGGTGGATACCAGCTATTCTATATGTTTATGACTAAACTCTGTAACCCCTTCTTTGACAAAATAATCAACAAGCTGTCAGTCAACTATACAAAGAGGTGATCAAACTAGCCAATGGTGATGCAGAGCAAATAGAGCATGAAGGGAACACTGAGACATCCGTTACCCCTGGCATATCCATTTCATTATTGGACACTGGAAATGCCTTTATGCCAATCAAATACAAGGGCACTGAAAGGCTGCCGGCCTTGGATGTTTCTGCCATGACAGTGATCAGCCTCCTAGTGCCTCTGTTTAATCTGTGAGCTATTTCTGACCAGCTTTGAGGAAATGTACAGAGACACATACTGAATCCCCAATAGGCAGAGCTTGGTTGGCAGATTCCCTGCTGAGCTGAGAGCCTATCTGAGTGCAATTATGGGATGTGTGTTAACAGTGTGTTATAATTGGATTTGCTGTTCAAAATGACTGGGTAAAGAGCTGTGCAGCTAGCCGACAGATCCAGACTGATCCACAGTGGTTTAGTGTCCACTCTCTCTGTATTGCCTTTGTTTTTCACTGAAGCATCTCTGTTCAATGACAGCTGCTAGTGGAAAGTTCTGAGCACAAAAACAGAAACCGTTTCTAGAAAGTCAATTCAGCGGTAAAAATCGTCAAGCTGGTACGGATCTGTAGAAGCAGCATATCCTCAACTATGTGCATACAAAAGACCTGCAAAACCAAAACTGATCAAAACATAACAACACAACCAACAGTAAAACAAACTTTACTAATAACAGATAAAAAAAACTGAAGAGCACAATGTCATCGACAGAATGCAGAGGTTGAACACACACCTCAACGAACAGCAGTAACTCCTCTACACTTTTATCACAACCCTGTGCACCAACATCTGCTGTATGATGGTGACACACTAGTTCTAATCTCACTTCCGCAGTAAATGACCTCTGTCAAGACAGACACTGGCAGAACTATTTCACCACTGATCAATTCAGAGCTCATCCTTAGTCGCTTTGGCAGCCACACCAAGTAATTAGCTATAGCAATGGCGTATGACAGAGACAATACGTGCCCCTTGATGCTAAACGACGCCTATGCTCCGATGCTTCCATCAGTCCTCACACATGCCAGCAGCAGCTGTGCCTCCCCTGAGGAAATCAGTGAGAATACAGAAACACTTTAAGACACACAAATATTGTCTTTGATCAGCAGTGGTGTGCCATATTGTTGCGCCAGATCACAGAGAGATGCGAGCTGCCATACAAAAGAGTGCAACAAGTCAAAGAGCAGCCAAAAAAACATGAATGGGGCAAATGTGTGACAAGAGGGTGAAAAAAATAGAAAAGATACACTTTCATTGCACAAATCATCAGGTCGCCTCATGATGAACTCAGTTAAAATTTGATTTCTTACATAAGGAGACTAATTTTTTGACAGAGAACCAGCTGAATTTGATTCCATCTAATGGTACACGTTACATCCTTAATCACATTGCTTGTAATCAATTCTGTATTCTGGATAGAAAAGATGGAAAACAAAGAAAACAGTTTTTGAACAACACTAGAATCAGTGTAACAGGAAATTTTATCGTGATAAGTGTGGTTGTTACAACTTTCAAATGCCAGTCAGTCTCCACGCAAGAGAAAGACCAGTGTGGGTGAAAACAAGGAGAGGGAAATAAACACAAACCCAAGCACTGTGGAAGTGACAGTGCTCTACTTTAGCGCTCTGCTGACACCAATCCCTCAGGTGTATTCAGAGGTAATAGGAGAAATCTGAAATAGTGTACAGCACATAGAAAGCAGAGAATAACACATCATGGGCCACTAACGCTTTTGTACCCAGAGAGCAGTAGCTAAACATTTCCATAGTCATCGTGCTAAAGGCTACATACATCCAACACACACAGCTTTGTAAGATATGCTAAGGGAAACAGTTCTCCAGACCGTGATTGTTGTCCTCTGTGGGTTGAATGTAAGCATCGCATAGACTTGTCCACTCAACCAAAGCAGGAGAGCGCTTTGGGGAAAACGACTAGTAGCTCTTTAAAAGGATCTGGACACAGCCAGCATCTGTTATGTAACTGTGTACTGAGAGCCCAGTGCCCTGAGCATCACTACTTGTATGCAAACATGGACCTCTGTGGATAACACAGTGGAGGGGGGTCAAGTTACTTGCTAAATAAATCCCACACAAGAACACCCACACGTGCCTAACACTTTATCAAACACATAACAGTGCACTCAGCAGTTGGTGCTGTCAGTCTGACACTACCAAGTCAAAATGTTACAGGAAGAAAGGGCTTAGAAAGAAATCACACTAGCACCCCAAAATGTCATAAGCAGCCAAACAGATCCAGGGAGGTTGCTGGACTAGAAAAAGAGGAACGTGCAAGGTAAATAAATCACTGTGGTTCCAGAAACAGGCCAGCTAGCTTACCTTCTCTGGGTACATGCTGTCCCAGTCCGCCGAGCTAAAGTAGGGAGCCGGGCCCAGAGAGGGGGACAGTAAGCGACAGGGGAGGGACTGAATAAACTGCAGTGAGTAGTGGAGTGAGGAGACGAAGAGGGGGAGAGCAAGAGTGAGCAAATTAAATAGGTGATGTATCCCTGTCATCCACTCTCACTGAATAAACGCCATGCTGCATCACAGGCTGACAGGCAGAGCGGCTTTATGGATGCTGGATCAGAGAGAAGTACAACTAACCAGATGGACAGAAAGAGAGGAAGCACTGAATCACTTAGTCACTACACTGTCAGCTGTGATTTGTAGGTCCATCTTTGATCAGTTGGTCATTGACTACATCGGAAGAGCTGCAAAGGAGCGAAAAACACCATAAAACAGGCTTTAACTGACAAAATTTGTTTGTACTCATCGTTCTCTTTAAAGTTTGCTAGAACTAATGTAGTAATGTAGCCCTGCTGAATTTTATGTGGAATGAGCACTGCGCCAGACTCCATTTAAAAAAAGTAGCCTTTTGAAAGAAAAAATTCCTTTTGGGTAACCGTCATATGGAAACTAAGGGAGGCAATTTGGCCTGTGTGTGCTGATTAAATTGGCATGCATTTGACCAACTAGTGCTAATCTTGTTTTAATGACAACTCAACCCCTGGCATTTGCTCCTGGTGTTCTCCACCACAGTAACATGGGAACCACATTTAAAGTGACAGTTTTTCTTTTAAAGTAAGTGCTGTGTCATGAATCAAACAAATGCTGGTGCAAAAAGTAGTTCACATGGATTATAAAAAGTAACTGATAAATATCATTTAGCAAATTTACACTGGGATGATTCAGCAGCCACAATTGTTACTGCGGGCAATAAAAATTATTTACCTACTTAAAGTGGTTTTGTTGACATTAAACCTGACAGCATGGTTCATGTCTCTTTTTATCTTTTCATTTTCCTTGAACTGCACAATCTGAAATTTTGTGCTGTATATTCACTGATAATGAGATAAAGTCGCTCTCAAAAAAATTGAATGCTTTGAGTACACTATTTATCATTGTCATTAAGCATTAAAAATTAAAATTAATGGGAAAAATAGGTTGTGACAGGGTTTTTATGATCCTATCCCTTGATGGACAAGAAAGCCCAACAAAATTTCTGAGTTGGTTTAAGTTCTGACTTAAAATGGAGCTAGGTGGAACCAGTGTTTTGGTGTCTATGGTTTCTTTTATATACATTTACAGAGAGTTGTATGTGTGTGTGTTTGGGGTGTTTTTGTGTGTGCCGAGAAAAGGTGAAAATTTTGTTTGTCAATATGTGAAATTTGTTCAGGTTCTCTGTAGAGTATTTTGACCTCTAGTAGCACCAGGGAGCTGTTGATCTATGAGACAGACCCTATTTTGTTTATCTCGTGCATGTGAACAAACACTAGTGGTGAAATACAATACTGTCACACTATTCCACTGATCAACAGGGGGCAGTAAGATTCAAACATTTGCTAAAATGTGACAGCAAAGACAGGGAGAAGAAGAAATGCACACTGGATAATTTTAAAATAAACAATAAAGGATTCAACCTTTTCTAACCTTACCTTAAAGATGAGGAGGATCTACTGATTAGGTTTGTGAGAGCTAATTTTGGGGGGTAGCACTGAGTATCAACCTAACTTATGGTTGTATTGAACTTAAGTGATTTTTTCTTGTTTGTTTTTCTGCTCAAATACCTGTATGATTAAATTGTCTCACATATTTGGCAGATAAAAAAAATTATCCCAAGCTAAAAAAATTCATGTCGTGCACAACCTCTATGCATTTTATTTATTTTTTGTCTGATATCTGGAGTAATAATTGCAGAGGTAAACATTCAATTTTTTTTTTCCCATCACTGGCTGCCTCAATCTAAAAGTTAATGGTCTTAGAAATAAAAGTCAACATAAACTACAAGAGAAATGTAATGAAAGCCATGTAATGTAAACTATTTTATCTGTTTCACCTCTATGTCAAACTCTGTAAAAAGAGGAAAAGGGGAAATCCTGTACCTTGCACAACAAACACGATTTCCCTTAACCACAAGCCCGATCTGTCAACACCAGCTCTTGTGGATGTTTCAAGGCTGACCCCTGGGGGGCTTGAGGGTTTAATCCTCTTGTTATATCACAGAATGGTGGATCAGGATGGATGTGGGAGAAAAAAATGGTGGTCACAGGTTAGAGTGCAGACGAGGAGCTCTGAGTTTCAAAAGTGTTTTCCTGTCATTCACTGAGATCACATCTGACAACATTGTTCAGTAGTAAGATTAAAGGAGAGACAGGTGAGCTGAAAAGGATATGAGGCTGACGGTAGAAGAGGAAGCAACCGAGACAGAGTAAGTGAGAAATGTAGAAGAGAAACTAAAAGTTCCAGATGCAGAAAGAGAAGCAATAGAAAGAATGCAGGCAGGCGGATAAGCAGACAGACAAACAGAGGGGGGAAGACTCTTATGTGAACACAACGGATGCACTATTTGCTCAAGGTTAATATTAGATTACTGAGGTCCAGTGCTTCACTTTTGAGGGGAAAGCAGACCTTGACTGAGTTTGCTTGCCTGTTGCCTCACTGTATGTGAGTGTGTGTGTAGGCACTAAGGCAGGAATGTTAAGTATGCACTGGAAAACAAGCAGGGGCCTCCTTTTCAGCCGGTCCAGGGGTAAGACTCTCGGCGGAGCTCCAGATTACAGGGCCCGACCGACAGGAGATGGCTACACTTTACAGTACTGCCTGCACTTGTATTTGGTGGTATTTCCAAGATCATTATGCAATGAGAGCATGTGCTTTCTTGAACTTATTTCAAAAGATTTCAGCTTGTTTAACAATTGGCTTTAAAGAATGTTCCTCTGAAAATTTTAGAGACAGCAGGCAAAGAATCCATTTAGTAAAACATGTAATTAGCAGGTTATTGTGGCCTTGGAATGTTTAGGAACAAGGCTTTTCTCTACAGTAAACTGAAGAGTTTCCCAGGACCCACAAGTGCGAGACACAGGCTCTCTAATCAGCCACCATATTGTCCTTTATATGAACAATACACACATTCTGCTTCACGTGGGAGAAAACACGTCACTGGACAATAATGAGACAATTCATTCCACCAGACCAGCAGCAGTCAATTGATCAAACCTTTGTAGGAGTGAAAACATTTTCAAAGTGCACTTAGGAGTTTTAAGCACCCCCATGTATCAGTCTACTTCAGTGCACTGCCTAACCCCTGACACACATTCTCAGCCTTTGCTCTGTTGCACAAGTCAGCAAACATACAACTTACAGCAGAACCAGGTGTAAGAGTGCAGAGCACAGTGCACAATCCATCTAAATTCAAGAACATCTCAACAAACCCTCAGACATTCATGACATCCAGTTTTAATGCTCTCGTCCAACTTTAATGATGGCCTTGTAATGTTGCTCTTTCAAGTCATTCATCTTGCTGTGGCAGCCGTTCAGAGGTTTATGGCTCACAGGCTACAACTAATCTGCAGATTCACCCAAACATGAAAATGTATCTGTCCGGTCTCCTGTCCCTGGGTCTCTGTGATCCCCAGAGGGACTCTGTCAAGGCCCAGGGCCCTCACACTTTATTCCCATTCTTGCTACGCCCACAACCCCCTCTCTCCCTCCCTCCCTCCCTCCTCCTCCTTCTCATCCAACAGGCACCAGCCGCTTACAAGTAGACCACACAGCAGGCTGAAGGCAGACAGACTCTGGCCTCAACTCAGCTGTTTCCCTTTGTTTTTATACTGTTTGAGGATCCCTTTACTTACAAATCAGTTATGTCATTGTGGCTACGGGCATCCTTCAAGGAGACATGGAGATTTCTGTCTAACAAGACATGCAATGAAAAACATATTATTTAGTGGAGGGACTGATCCGGCTTGTAATCTTAGGGAATTATTACAGACTACAATGCCTTCCTAATAACTAAATCCAGTGGAGTTGTGAAAGAGAAAGAGGGCCCATCACTGGTTGATACCTTGTCTGGAGTGTGATTGTGTGAAACGAAATAAAGGCGGGGGTGTTGGGGGGCCTCTCTCAAGGTCTTTCTAATCAGACAGTGAGTGAGTGCAGGGCAGCCCACTGGCTCCACGGTGCAAAGCCACAGACACAAACACATCCAGGGCCACCACAGCTTCCTCTGGGTGACACATCGCAGGGAAAGAAAACAACTATCTAGCCTGTCACACCATCCCACAGAGCAGCTTTCATCCACTCATTAAGGCTCTGTGCTTTGAAAAGAAAAAGAGTTCTCCCATCAAAGGAGCAAGTACTATTCTAAAGAAGATATGAGATTGAGTATTGCTAAATATACCAACTCAAAACAACTCTGAGACAGTGTGGTAATGCTTTTTCTGTTGAATTTGAATTAAAATAGGCAAAGCAGCAGTGTTTTCAAAACAGAATAGTGCAAAGAAACCCAATATGTTTATGTGAAAAAAACAGCCTTTAAAATCATATGGTCTGCCACATTCTTTTAAGTAAATAAACACTCTATCCCTCTGCCAGGTCCTTGAGTAGTAAGGAAAAGAGGTTTATTTTGCCAATCCCTTAAGAGCATAGGAGCCGTGCTTTCAGGGGAGAGGGGAGCAGGCAGAACTTGCTAACTAAATAGTGTCACCACAAACCCCACCAACCCTTCATCATGATGAGAAGGCGTGGAGAAAACTATCGTGCTCCGCTGCTGCCAGAGCCCCAGAGATAAGAAAATTACATATGGAAAGCATGGCGAGACACGGAGGCGTTAATCGTCACCCGCAGATCAAATCTAATCAATTAAGGGTGGCCAGCTGGCAGTGGAGCAGGGGCATGTCAGAGACAAATCCTTCAAACAGATCCATCCATCGAGCCACGCGACCATTCATGTAACAGCTCCTTCTCTCCTTTACAGAGTGGACATATAGGGAAAGAAGGGTGTAGTAGAAACTTAGGTAAACTTCTTTTGGGAATGAATAAAAGGAAATCCTCAATCCTTTAAAAAATAGTCCTGTGGACTAACCATGTAAGGTAAACTGATGTTGATCCCTTCAGAGCCACCTTTTCTATAGTCTGATGACATCATCACAGTTACTTCAATCTGCTCACACAGACTACACTTTATCCAAAGTACAGCCTCTGCTACAAACTGAGTTTGTTTGAAAGAAGTAAACATTTACCAGCCAAGAAGGGTCTGACAAAAGATGCTATAAATTGGATGATGGGAATTGTAGGAGACAGTGGTTTTGGCACAGCTTTATTTTCCTTTTGTGTGGATCTAACAAACAAATGATTGTTATCAACTATTTTAAATTTCCCTCTTTAAGATCCCCAACCAATTGCAGGTGCAGTATAATAAACCCTTGAACATAATGAGGGCTCCTGCTTTTTTCCTTAACTTATATTTTTAATTACAAAAATGCCAGGGATTATAACTGATGCATTTCAATTAATGTACCTTACCATGAATTTAGACAAATAATATAGTTATAGTTAAAGCTTAGCTTAATAAAGTTACAGTGTCAGTCTTATATTTTATTTCACGTTTAAAGTGCCTTTACTGGCATGTAACTTGATCGTCTGTGATGTTGGAGTCTGACTCTCCTAATGTACACAGTGAATGTATTCCCATGTTGCTGTTCTCTTCCCCTTCCACTGTCTGTATAATACTACTTTGCAGGGGCCATGTTGCTGCATCTTGGCTTAGCCCAGCCCAAAACAAAGGTTACTGGTTTAAAGAAATTCAAACTATTCAGAGTAGTATTTCCCCAGTAGCAGTCTGATAATATGTGAGGCCAGACCTTCCTCCAGTGCTGACACAACGTTTTGGAGATAGGGCTGGCATTGCAAGACATCTGGTTTAGGTACACAAGTTTTGGGCACAATTTAAGAATAAAAGGAGTGCATCCTCTCAGTTCAGTTATAAAATCCCAAGACAAAGTGGAGTGTCTTTTCTGAGTAGTTCTTGCACCTTGTTAATCAAACTGAGCACCGTTAAAAGAAGCAGGCCAGGAGTTGTGAGCATTATGAGGGTAAGCAGAAATGAGGGTGCAGTTGCACATTATGCAAATCTACATGAGTTCTTTATCAAGGTTTTTCCCATTTCCCTAAAGCTGGGTTTCTACTTACAAAAAAAGTGTTTACGTGTAATACTTATTTCTACAGAGCACACTCCACAATTTCTTACTTAGTAAATTTAGGAGATTCTTATCATGTTTTTGTTGATACAGTTATGTCAAAAAGACAAATACAAATTTTTAAATCAGTTTTCTTTAGGGCTTCTCAAATCCTGATTGACTTTAAAAATCTAGAATGGGCCACATTTTGATGAGAATTACAACTTAAAATCACAATACAGTATTTTCACAAACTCTCCTCTCTTTCTCTCTCTCTCTCTCTCTCTCTCTCTCAGGCCCAGTTTGTCTGAAAGCGGGCAATGACAGGAAGCAGTGGAAGTAGGGGAGTTGAAAGAATTGGGTTTTTTGCAGGGTCATTCACATGCCTGGCAACAGGCCAAACAGGACAAACTAACACAGCACCACAAAAGGCACAAAGAGCGAGGGAGTGGGCTCCACCTGCCCCTGCGACCACAGACAGCGCTGAGCTTCACAGGGAGCTGTGGCTGAATCCTGTCTGCTGTCTGTTTCTTATCCGCCCCTTCAGCACTACTGTAGCCTTACAAAAAACACTTTAAAGCGCTGCCCATGCAAATGTAAATGGCTGAGAGTGAAATGTGTGTTTATTTTGGCCCATGTGATTTGACAAGCGTGAAATTAATTCAAAAAGGTTGGTGCAGGCAGGCAGCAACACAGAAAACAACCCTTTTTTTGCCTTGATAGGGCCTTTTGAGGTATGTCAGCCCAGAAACCATTTAGCTGTCCTGCATACGGGGCTCTGAAGTTGAAAACTGTGCTAGTTTGCTTTCATTCTCACTTTCCTCTCCTTCACATGGAGCATCACACATGACATTCACACTCACACGTGCTCTTGCTCACACAGTGGTCCCCATGGCAGTGCGACTGGGGGTAACAGACTGATCCTCTGCAGATATGACCTAGTTTCTATTCAAGCCCATCTCTCTTTGTTCACTGCGTGGTGGAGGAGGCTGCTGCAGCCTGTGGAACAAAGAACACAAGCAGCATTTGGAGCCTTCAAACAAACTGACCCTGCCTAGATACATCCCCAAAAATGGCTCATGAAGAACAGTGTTGCTTAGACTCCCACTGTCTGAAAATCTCCTCCTTTTTCTACTTTGAGCTACCTCCGCTGCAGATGAAGGAGGATAAGCCCCAGCTCCTGCAGCCTTCAACACATTCTCCCATTCTCTTGGCTCAGAGGAATGAGAGAGATATCATGGAGGTGGCAGGAGGCCTGAGTTATCAATCTAGTGACTGCACAGATGGGGGGAGGGAACAAATGTTTTTGTCTGGGGCATCAAGAAGTTTAGATCCCTACATAGAGCTTACTTTGTCAAACCTCTTGAACAGATTATCTACGTCAAAGCATGAGCTTTGGTTGTAGAAATACATTTATCAGCAGGTTTAGAGAGAAAATACACTGGTAGCTCATCTAGTAGAGTGTGTACCACTTTTTGCTCCATGTCATCCCTTCTCTCTCCCCAGCCTTTCCTGTCTCTCTACAACTATCACAATTATAATAAGCTGAAATGCCAAATAATATTGATAACAAGTAAACCTTCACAACCAAGCAGTTGTCTTTGGCATTTAATTGTATTAAATGTACCTGAAGACTCTCAATTACTGAACCCTCCATTTAACACAGAAGCTGTGAACAGACCATTTAGTCTTCAATGACCTGACTGCAACAGCTACCTCCCCCAAAAATGCACATCTGTACAACTCAGACAAATTATGCTTCAAGGGCAACAATAGAAGATTTTAATAAGCTGCTGCCTTCCTTAAGTCTGGCAAATGAGGCACAAAATTGTTTGACGTAGAGCGTTTTGGGGGCTGATGAATGAGTGTAGCTCTGCAAGAGACAGCAAGTGAACAACATGCAATCTCTGAACACCAAAGAACACAGAATCCAATGTGGATAAGGGTGGTTATCTGCAGCCAGCCCAAGAGAAAAGAAATGAGCACAAGGTGAGTAATAAACCAGGGAGAGTGGAAGAAAAGGGATGGAATGGAAGGTCCAATTGAGACTGCAAAGCAGCTCAAAATCAATGATGCTCATGAGAGTCAGCACTTCAAATTTCCTGATTGGGAAACAGCAGACAAAAAAATAAAGGGGGTTCTTCACTGTGATCCATGCCCTCAAAAGCTTTGAATTTCTGACAGATTGTATTGATTATTCTTTTTAAAAATTGCAAAAAATGCACATGAGCAAAACTTAAAAACACACCCAAAAAAAAGCAGATCATGTTAAGATGCCATGTCTAACAAGAGTTTAAAAGCAACATACCTGCATGTGCTCTGTGGAGCTGCTGCTCAGCTCGTCCCCAGACTCTGAGTCATTGTGGAGTTTGTTGGGCCCCTCTCCTGTCAGGTCACTTGGTCCTGAGGTCTTGTCACTATCTGGACTTTTGTTGTGGTTGTTGCCCCCTTTGAGCGGAGGAGAGTCAGCCCTTGTCCTCGGCAAAGTGGAATTGTTGGCGTGGTGGTGGTTGTTGTTGTTGTGGAGAAGTACCAGCTCAGCTACCACCTTACAGTGATGGGGACTCCCCACATTCTGGTTAGCATCCTTGGGCAGAACAGGCGGAGTGACACGATCAGAGGATGGTGATGGGGTGGAGGAAGGTGACGGACGCCCAAAGCTTGACATTTCAGGCTGGGCCCTGTTGAGGTTTTCATTGGATGCCCGGCAGATTTCCAAAACAGTAGGCTTTGCCCTCAAGGCGGGCTTCTGAGGGGGCATGAGCGCCCGACGCACCTCCCTGACATACTGTGCCGGCACATAAAAGGCCTTTGTGCCCTCCTCCTTCCTCACCTGCCACCAGTCCTCATTGGTCTTCTTCACCAACATGTACCACTCTCCCTGGCGGATGGTCACCATCTTGTCTTTGGCCTTGTACTCATAGTCATACTCCACCTCGATGTAAACCTGGCCCGGGGCGATGGGCAGCCCCTCTCTGTCAGCCATGACTGCTGGAACAAGCAATTGAACTTTGATCTTAGCTGCTCAGCAACTCAGTCCTGGAGGGCTCCTCATGTCTGACTCTGGAAACTGCTGGGCTGCAAGAGAAAACACAACCAGGGGAAGTTTCTTTCAGTCAAATGTCACAAGCTTTATTTTTAAGGTACAAGACCTTTAGTAGGCTCAAATACATGAGAATATACCCACCAAACATCACACATATGATCTCATTTCACTGTACAAACACCCATCCTGTCACTCCTTGCCTTATTACTCACTTGATTACCACCAACCACAAAGTGCTACTGCTGTAACACACTCACATTATGAAATCCAGACAGAGATACTCCATTGGTGAGTCGAGTGAAAAACACCACATGGCAACATGTCCCTCTGATCATCAAAAAGCACAACAGCCAGTCAACGCTGATTGCTCTGGTAACTGATACCATTGCTAAGGATATCCAGCCTGGTAACCTGATCACCCTCTGTAGGGCGAAAGGTGATGACAACATGACCCCACACACGCCGATCCTGCATGCGATCCAATGACTACAAAGACTCTCTGGAGCTTGTATTCCCTCAGAGACAGTATCCAAAAATAAAATGTGTGTTTAAGTTAAAGAGTCCTGCTCTTTAGTTTGGCATCATTATGCATTAATGCAGCTACAAGACGCTGTCAGAAACCTTTTAACAGCTTACGGTGATAGTCTTAATGTAACACACACAGTGTGTGAGTCAGAGGACAGCTGGGCCCTGGCCGTTCCTGCAGGGTTTGTTTTGGGATGAGGCCTGTCATTGATCCGTCTGTCAGAGAGTCTCCCTGCGTCGGTCAACCTAAATAAATACCTGGGCGCTCCCACAGCAGAGTCGCAGCTCCCCTCATATCAAATTCTTGCTCCCTGAAATAGCAGCCGCCGTCGCCATGGACTGGCATCCTGGAAGTGCAGGCGGTAAAAGCAGGTGCTTTTAGTGAGGCGTGAGAACATGTCACTGAATATATGAGGCCATACTTATGTAAAGGAATATGTACACACACTCTGAAGCTCAGACTGACACCTACACACCCAGAATAGATTTACGGTGGCGAGAGACGTCTGGACCCAAGTGAAAGCCCACAAGACGTGAGCTGTGTGTTCATAATGGGCTTAAATTGTTTCTATTTTTTTTGTTTCAACACCATGAAGCGTGAACACACACACACACACACACGCAATGTTACATCACACCAGTGCTTTTAGTGTGTGTTCCTCAGAGCAGGTCCAGTCCGGGTCTGTCCCAATGCAAGCTTCAGCCATGATGTCAACGCAAGCCTCTATGAATGACTGTCTCTCAAGGATAGGTCACTGTCTGTTTTTATTTGTGCAAGTATTTAAATGAGGGTTGTGAATCATTCACAAATCTTCACGTAACCACCACTTCTTAATGCCACGCGGACACATTCTACAGTTCCCACCATCACCAGAGGTATCAGAGTCTGTCAGAGCTTCAAGTCACACACATGATAACAGCACTATCAATGATGCTGTACGACAGCCATCGTCCTGACCTCCTCACAATGAGTTCACTGTGCTGCAGTGCTGGAAGACAAATGGACCATGTCTCTGGCATGAGTTTTAGCAGTGTGTCCTAAACTGAAAGATAAAGGATAAAAGTTGAAGTAAACGACACGAAGGTGCTGGAGAATGAGAATGTCACACTGTTATTTAGTCTAAAGATATCTTTATCTGTTGGAGTACCAGCAACCATCCTCATTATACTATTAGCAACTGAAGTTAGAGACGAAAGATAGGGGCTCTCAAATTTAAATCAGTGTACCGAAACAGTCTGCCAAGCAGTGTCAAAAAGCTGGCAAGATAGAAAAAAACAAAAGGAGTAAAATGACGTAAAAAAATCAAATGCAGAATAACTTTGGTTGTCTGGCTAGAGGCAAATCAAAGCCCTGGGAAACCTCAAAACCCACACAGACCCTGGCAGGAGATCAAGCATAACATCACTCACCTTTGCCGGAGCCCACAACTGAGTCACGATGACAAAAAACTTACTGTTAAACTGACTCCTAGACACAATACCGCCAAAATTTACTACTTCACTCTCCCGCCTCTTTCCCTCTCTCTTTCTTCAGCTGCATGTCTCGGAGATCTGGCAGAGGACCTGAGAGAGTAAATTTGGCTGCGGTTGAATCCCTGTCACCGCATGGTGTCAGAGGAAAGTGAAGTCTCAGAGGAGTGTGCTAGCCAACTTGTTGCTCTGTGGAAATCCAAAGGGTGCCGCTAATGTTAAAGAACAGATAGGCACAGCTTTACACAACAGTGACAGAAAAACTTCTGTTCTTCTCTCCATTCTTTATATGGACCAATCCCACGATCATTTATTTTTAATTTGGGAACTGATCAATGGTTTTACAAGTGGGGCCCAAGGTGTAAATCACAGTATGTCTTTAAAAAATTAACAATATCTACTTTTGATCAGGTCTGACTATGTACACAAATCAGTATTACAGCTGTTACGGCCTGACACCCCTTCCACTGACATATTTATAGATAGCTCTAAACTTGTTAAGCAACTTTTGAAATTTCACCTGATCTTCCACATAATAACACATTGACTGTGTTGTAAAGAGCAAATCCTATTCTATTTTATCTACTGACAATTCCTTAATTCTTTAGAGAGCCTTCACTTATAACAGAAATCTGATAACAGATGTGGTTTCCTGGGAGAAACCTTGATCGTGACTAACCCAGTAGAAAATGGCAATAGAAAATGCCCACATGGCTCTGTGCTGATATGCTAAAAATCAGTGGAATATAGGTAAAAAAAGATAAACCCTAGATGGCATTATGGCAGAACACTGTAGCATATAGCACTCAGAACTTGAACTCAGTCAGGGTTGCAGATAATCAAGGTATGCACCAACACATAGATCACGACCTGTGCTTTTGTCTGCATACATCTGCAGACCATCGACTGTAGCAGCAAAACAGCCCGAGACTCGGACTGCCTTTGTCCCCGTGCTTCATTTAAAACAGATGTGGCCGAGCAGCATCCACTTCAACATGTGGTGCTGCTGCTGCTGCATTTCACTCCATCTATGCGGGTTATTTTCTGCATATTTGTATATGCCCGGCATGAAAACTGTGTTCTTTTGTAATTATGCACTGCAAAAAAGCTCTGCAAACAAGCAGCGTGGCTCCATAAATTGTGGGGGCTTAGCGGCCAGAGCATGCCTGGGGCGGGTTGCGGCGGTGAGGTGGGGCCATAGGTGGGGGGCAGGGTCCCCTTCAGCCCCACACAGACTGCAGAAATACAACACAAAGGAGTTTAATCCATGTGCATTCACAACAAAGGACTATGACTCGATATCACCAAAGATTCCCAGGAGCTAGGGAAGGGCAGGGACGCTCCTGCCCAAGAGAGCCCCCCTTGAACGGGGACAAATGGCCAAACACACCGCGAGAAAAAAGCTCAACATTTCTGTAGGTGCTTGTCAAACACACTGATGATATCACGTGGAATTTTTCTTCACGCAGCTGTTAAAACGTCCAGAAAATAAACAGCCAAAAATGTCTTTGTTTCGTTTATTTTTTACGACGGGGGGCATTTTAGTGACAGTATCCACGGGCTTCGTTTGCCTGGACAAAAGCACTGCAGGTTCACTCGGATACAAACCCACCGATCTGCAACAGCGTGCATAGCAACAAAGTAACTCCGACAGAAGCCAATAGCCTCGCGCTGACCACACGACGAAAAGCCCCGCACGAAAAAAACTCAAAAATACTGACCTTCAAATCCTCCGGTGGCGTCTCTGTGTTCGGCGTCGACCGCAGAGGTAGTTTGAAACAACTTTTCCCACCTAGTTTAGTATCGGCTGCTCCGACTGAGTCCGCTGCAGACCTCCAGTCAGTCAGTCTGTTCGCAATCCCCCGCCTCTATGCGCCCTGTCAATCTGAAGCGGCGATGTCCGACATATCCGCTTAAAACCTTCAAAGTAAAAGCTCGAGTTGACGTACTTGTATTTGGGGGCATAGAATTAGAGCAACGCAGGAGATAATTAAATCTGTGTATTTCTTTTCAGCAAACTCCTATTTGGGTAACACTCTGTCACATCCGCTCCTAGTCGGTGTGTTTCCATTCAACTTGACGATAAATTAACCCAGCAGACGCTGGACTGTCGTTCCCACCCCACCCGTCTGTCACCCCCGATAGACAGCGTCCAGCGCCGCGCGAACCCCCTTTCGGATTCAGCGCCTCACTATCCGGTGCTTCCCCGGCACTGTCTGAAACTAATGGTTCTTTGACTGAATTGCAGGAGAGCAGTTTCACTTTTCACATATTCCCCGAAAATCATTACAATTATACAATAATAATTTGAAATACAGATTTTTTACTTACATAGCCTAAATTAAAATCTATAAACATGATTAAAATTTGCAGGTTAAATACAGTATGTAAGCATATTGCCCCCGCCTCTCCTGTCCTCACTTCTAGCTGACAATCACAGCAGGGAGTTTCACCATCCAAGCAGGATCATGAATGATTTAGTGCTTGGATGATCTAGGAACACAGCAAATCTTGAATGGAGAACACTCAGACTATAGAAGGAGTGAAATTAGCCGCAGGCAATAAAACCTCAGGTTTACATTATTTCAGAATAATGTATGAACGCCAACACAGTCATTTAATCATATCACATCTAATTGTGTATTAGCATATTTGCGTTAAAAGCACATCCTGTTGGACCAAGAATGGAAGTGACAGACATGAGCATTGATGATTTCGGTGCCTTGATTATGTACATGATATGTGCAATGAAAGTACAGAAAAATAAACACAGTGCAGAGATCATTATTTAATTATGATTTTGCTAGGATATTACAGGGAATGAACTCATTTTCATTTAAAATGTAGCTCTAGTTTGTAGTTTCAAGAGCTACATACAGTTTTTTCTTCAAAAACCTTTATTCCATTTCTAAAGGTTAATGATTTTTTAAAATCCAATGCCCACTGTAGAGAGATAAACTTGTATTTAGCAAGCAGTGTTTCTATGGAAATAATTGTAGACCCAGAATCTAATGCTGATGTGCTCTTTCAGAGAAAAATTACTGTCTCACTACATTCAAATCCACTTATGTTAGGCAGATAAATGAACCACAATGAGATTTCAAATGAAATTTATTGTCTCTACATTCAAAACTTGACTTGAGATCCAGCTCTAAAAGACAACTCTTGTGGAAACAGAAGTGCTTTGTTTTGCTCAGTGTTTAAAACCTAAATGTACAGTGCTGCTGTAACCAGTGCAAACTTCACAAGCGCTTACATGAACATTTAAATGACTTTTCAACATTAAGTCATCAATAATACTTCCAGTGGTGTGTTCATCTGATGAGAGTAAGCAGCACAACAAGCAAAAACATTTCAAGAACCAATTATCCACTGAGAAGTCTGCCTTTGAGTAAATCTTTACCTTTATACTCTGTACATTAATAGGATTTTATTGCATCTCATTAGTGTCAGATGTGCTCACAAGGCTTCTACTATGGAGCTGACAGACATGAAAGGAAAGTATCAATCATCCATTTTTACTGCAAATTCAAGCATGTCCAGCTCAGTCTTAATATTTTAGCTACAAAACATAATGAATGTTTTTCCAAAGTAAACATAAGCAAACTCTTGCCTGCAGCTATCAGGCATAAATAACAGTTGTATCTACCTACTCCCAGTGCCTTCGTGGTCCTGAGCCAAAGACAAGAGTGCAGTTCCGGTGTCAAATAAGCTCTGAAAAACTGAGGAGTTAAAGGCTTTGTGCGATAGTTTCAAGCACTAGCTGTTAGTCAGAGCATGCATGCACTTGTTCTGCTTGGTCTATTGAAGTGAGATGTTCAGCTAAATATCATCTCTCTCAGCTCTTACTCACCCAGTGAAAAAAAAACAAAACAAACTGAAGCATAATTTTAAACCACCATAATGTGGCTAAGTACATGTTTGAAAGGTTAAGACAGATTATTGCAATCATCTGCACATAACAATGATGCGTGGGAAGAAGAGTGTCACTAACAGATCTCTGTGGTCACCCTCTGCCTTCCACAGTAACAGACACAGTGGGAAAGGAAAGGTGCTGCAATTGCTACTTTTTAAATCATATGAACACTGATAGGGTTAGTGTGCAGTGCTTTTTGAGTTAATAATAAATACAGTTAAAAATCACCCCCCAGTTTGCGTTAGATCCAGAAAAATCCCCTAAAAATATTAAAAACACAGCATGGAGAAACAGGGAAACTGTTCTCTACACTGTACAGCTTGATAGACGTCTTTTACATTCAGGGCTCCATCGTGGCCTGATATGTATTCATGTTGGCACAATTTTGGCTGATATTTTAGTGAGATGCTGCTGGCAAAGTAACATGCCACATCATGATTCAATTTTGCAAGGAACTAATGCGTTTTTGGTTTCTTTTACAGCCAGAGGTGCACAGGACTGCACAGTACAGGTCACATTTCTATACAATATATACACACTTTGTTGTTGGAAGAATGGTGAAGTGGTTCCAGGTAAAAGTTCAGTGTTTTGATATTGAATGTCTGGTTTTGGTGGCTGTCCTCTATCTTCAGGAGCTGTGGGAAGAAGAAGAATATAAAGGGTATTAATTTACATATGTTTGAAAGTCCTACCTAGATGAGGAATACATAGGGAAAAAACAAAATAACTCAGAGTGTATGTAAGTAATAAGGTATACTAATGCAGCACTTGTCAGTGAACGCAGTACAGACTCCTACGAGTGTGTATTCTGCTCTAACCTGTCGCCTCCTTCTTTGATGCTTGCAGGCTGGTTGTTCTGGATGAGGTTGGATCTGTTGACACCTGGGAGTGTGATTGGGGCTCCCGGCAGCTGGCCTGGTCTGATTGGCTTAGCTGGGTCAGACACAGAGACGGGACATCAGTTACTCACAGAAAACATGTTGATCTTATGTTATTCAGAGTATAAACACAGTTCTCGTTTCTTCGTCTGAAAGTTGGCATTTGAGGTCAAATAAGCTTATTTAGCTGTTCTTTTTTTAATCCAGGGGGAAGATTAGTAGACATTACTCTCATTTCTGAGTTTTAAGTGTGCTATGGGGACAGTAAGTCTTGTTTGGCATGAGGACTGGATGTGGGTTGAAGCAGTAACTCTGTCTCTGTCCAAAGTTCAAAAATGCACCTGCCAAAAAAGCTCACTAGTTTATAGATTGTATCTCCTCTGTTTAGTCGATACAAAAACAGAAATGACAAAAAAAGATGAGAAGTAGTGGTTTAAGTCGGAATTATGCACTGAAACTATTTCTGGACAATTTTTTTATTTTCATCTTTTAACCACAAGTACTTCACTGCAACTGCCTGTTGTTTTCTGAGAAATAATTGCAGCAGATAACTTGCTATAAGAACACAAGGTGACCTTTTTGTTCCTGCTTTTGCACAGATTAAACAAAAGTCAAAGTATGTTACTTAGTGAGCTTTTAACAAAGGTGTATATATTAGACAGAGCTAGGCTAGAACCTAGCACCTTTCTCAACTTACACAAAAGTAGCATTAGTGGCTAGAGAAAAAGTATACGTCTCCCAAAATGGCAAATTCACATTGTTCTTTAACTTTAAGATTTGATGTTTGTACATACTCCTTGGTTTTGATTATTAATATATATATATATATATAAAACTGACTTTTTTGGGCTTTAGTTTAAACTGTATTGATTTGTATATTACCACATTATCACACAAAATCACCTCAAGATTTTTGTCTCATCCAAGACATAGTTATGTGTGTTTGTGTGTCCACCAACCTATCACTGCTGAGGCCCTCCTGCCCATTCTACCCACAGGACTCTTGACTGCATCCGCCTTGATGCGTTCCATCTCCTGCTGGTGGCGATCTCGGTCGCGGGCTGCGCTCTCTTTGGCCTCCTTCAGAGCGGTCTCCAGGGCTTTGACCCGCTCAACCATGGCCCGCAGGCGCTTCTCCATTTTAGGAATCTCCCCGCGAAGGTCGGCGTTGTCCCGTAGCAGCTACAGAAGGGAACAGAGCCAGAACAAAAGAATGAGAGGACACAGAAAGTGTGTGGCCTTTAGACACAAAATCTGATGAAAGTCACCTCTATGATTAGTTTAGGGAGGGGATTATGTGTTGGTACACTCTTACCTGCTTGTGAGCTTTGGTGAGCTGCTCAAGGTTGTTCTCCAGGAAAGAGATTTTCTGTTTCTGTGCAGCACTCCCTTCCGAGTCTATCTGAGCATTCTGTTCAGGCACAACACACAGCTTTATTTGTACTCTGATTTCACTCCATGGTTACTTCTACGTTCATTCATCAGCTTACCTCTGTACTACTGACGGTTGCATTCAGTTTTAAAATCTCCCGAATCAAAGCCATCCCGTGAGTGGCAATGTAAGATGATAAGCAGCATATTTTGGATGTTATCCCGTGACTTCTAAGAAAGCCGGCTTTGGCTTTGTTTATCTCATCAAGCCTCAGCCTGAGGGCTGCATATGAGTGCCATGCTGAAGGCCTAGATCCCGAATTTACAGCTGCTACCTTTGAAGAATCAGATGGCCTACTTATCGCACACACTTTCAGTTGTGTTCCCTGGATTCATTAAAATTTCATCATGGTGCAAATTAAATGGAGTGCAGCCGGTGCATGAGCAAAATATAGATCTGTTCGTCTCATTGCAGGTAAATGCTGGATAGGAGATTAAATAAGACACACCACCTGATCACAGGGTGATGATAACAGTCATAATGCACCATGAGCAGCTTTCATACTATCAGGACTTTTACCTTTTTGACTCTAGTGGCCAGGTCTTGGACAAAAAGTCTTCTGAGGTTGTGGAGTGTCTGCAGCTCTCGGGCCTGTGTGAGGGAAAGGAAACCCAGCTCAGAGATTAAAAAAAACACACTATACACATTAAAAGGTACATTCACAAAATTTACACCAAAATATCTGAAATTAGTATATAACTTATTGCATTCCACAAGTAACCTTCTGGCACTTTACAAAAGTGAGCATGGTTCCATAGTGGTGGATTGTAGAAATCATAGACCAACTCCAATCAGAGACTTCTGTAAATAATATGAGTTCATATCTATAAGAGTGGTTTGCTTGTTTTACTCCTTTACCAATGAATTCAACAAATTATTCACCAAAAAGCACATAATCATTATAGCTAATAATACAAAAAGCCTAATTTTCGAAACTGCAGCAACAGAAACCTCCTATGAGAATAGTACATAACAATATTTTTAATATTAAGTAATCTGAAGATTCATTTTCTGTTTAGTTCATTATTTTTTTTGCCTGTACATTTTAAAAGAATAGTTATCAACCAATTTTTATTTTTATATATTAACAGGATATGATATAACATGTTTGATTGAACAATTAAACCCCAAACACAAAGAAAGGAAAAGTTTTTTCCCAAAATATTTTTTGACTGTTTTTGGTTTTGTTATTTGAAGGTATTATTGAAACTGTTTGATCTTTGTCTACCATAACTTTGTATTCATCCATTCCAATTTTTTGCAGTGGATATTGGCAGACCAGCAAACTTCAGCACAATAGAAAATTAGGGTTTCTCAGTGATCTTATCAACTGATTTTAGTTTACTTAGTGATGTCAATTTTTCCAGAGTAAACGTACTATCCACTCAAGCCAGCCGAGGCTTTGTATGTATTATAGATTTGAGACACAGCTCGGTCCTGAAGTAACTATTGCACACCAAAGATGATCTAGATGTTGCAGTTTCATTTTTTTTATTCCTCAGTTTCAATATAGATTTTAATGGACATGCCAGTAACTGACCACAGTCTCCTCCAGTCCCTTCAGGTCCTGTTTGGCCTGCTCCCGTCTGTCCTGCAGCACCCTGCAGGATGTGAAATAGATGTTACTTAGTGCATATGATACAATTAGAAACAGGCTGTAGTAGACTGTCTGTAGAGGCATTACGTGAGCTCCTGCAGCTGGCGGCTCTTCTCCTGGTCAGCAGCCTTGAGCTTTTCATGCTCCACCCTCAGCCTCTCCTGCTCCAGCATGATCTTCTGGTTCAGGCTGCACAGATGTAACAGTAACAGTATTAGCACAGAACTCTTGGTCACATTTAGAGGGAGAGTGTGTTGATGTTGTGTCTTACTCCTGCAGCTCTGTGATGAGTTTCTCCTTGTTGTCCAGTTCGTCTCTTAGGCTGCCGATCTGTTTCTGATGGATCTCTCTGTGAGACTGGATCTGCTTCTCCACAGCATCCTGAAGATACACAAGCAGCTAGCTGTAGCCACATCCTTTAGTTGGACTGCACATTTGAAAGGGACAGCAAAGGGTTACAGTACCTTGACCTCATTTGCAGACTGAATCTCGTTCTCCTTCTCCATGACATTGACTTTCTCTGGAAGGAGACAAAAAATCACAGTATGATCCCAACCAGGGAAACGCAACAGAAAACAGTCCTGTTTTTTCGACTGACTACATCATTTTTAATTTGAGCTCTTTATCAAACAGTAGAAAAAGTGTAAGAAACACATTCAATTATATTTATGTAAATGAACTGCTGGTGATGACTCAGCAGGTTGAGAGATGCTCTAGAGAAGATCATAAAAGGGTTAATGCTGTTTTTTTTTTTTACATGACAGCATCAAACACTACACTTACCTTGGGCCTTGATCCTAACTATTTCCTCATTGAGAGAGTCCACATTTTCCTCCAGCTGTCTTTTCTTCTGCTCAACATTCTGGAGGGACTCTGTCAGGGACTTTATCTTAGCTTCATACTGGACACAGAGAGCAAGATTAAAAAGACATAAAAACAATAAAAACTGTCATGTTTGATTCTGGGCAAATAAATCGAAGGCAACTGGGCTCGGTAATTTGTCTGTGAAGACGTTTGGCCTCTTATCCAAGGGGCTTCATCAGTTCATGCTCATCAGACTGGGACAGGCCTAGCCCACTGGATGAATGAGAACATTCACAGATGTCCTGTTTGATGAAAACTCACTCAAAGACTTCATGACAGGTATAGAACAAACAGAGTTGGCCATGAAAAAACCCCACCAACTTATTAAGCTGCTGTTTGATTGATAACCACATGATGTGCCATTTTAATTAACTGCTACATTTGTCACTATGGCGACAGTATCCACGATGGCAGAGGCAGCGGTGGGGAGCAGCTGTTACCTGGGAGATGCGGAGCTGGCAGGCAGTCAGCTCTATATCCATCTCCTCCATCTTCTGGGTGCTTTCTGAATTGGTGCTCTCCAGTTGTTTGCTGCGCTTCACCATCGTCTTCACCTCAGACTTCATCTTACTGATGTAGAGACGGGCCACGGTGAACTCTTCATCAATGAGCCCACTGCTCTCCTGTTGCTGAAAGGTTAGAGAAACATAGGAATTAGGCTTTTGGAGATGTGTCTCTTTTTTTCTTTGTTATTTGGTCTTTATAGCAATAATTAGCAGTTCATCACAGTGTTTTACACATTTCTACCAATACAGGACCAATACAGTTGAACAAAGAGAGCCCCATCACAGAAACTAAATTGCAGCAACAGGAACTTCAAAGAAAAAGATTAATCTGAGATACATTTTTAATTTTATTGATCAGTTGTTTAGTGTTTAAACTTCAATAAAATAGTGAAAATGCTCTAGATCATTTTTTTAACCAACCAAAGATTTGAAATAACAAGAGCACAAAACAGTGCAAAGTAGAAGATCTTCACATGGGAAGAAACTTAATCTTTAAGCTTTTGGCATTTTTGCTTGACATTGTAAAAACATTAATTATAAAAAAATATTTTTAATTTTCTGCCAAAGAACAAATTGATTAATAGATTAATTGATTGACAAATTCATTTGTTGACTTTTGGTGTTAGAAGCACAAGGTGTCTGACAGGTGACCTCTGAGATGTGCATTTTACAAAATGGCTGTAAAAAATACATGGAACAATAAAGAATTACTATTCTAATAAATAAAGGGACGCTCTAGCACAAGCTTAAGCTACATTTCCACTTGAAACTTCAGTATTTAAATGTAAATGCCTTTTACAAAGTGGCAGTTTTCAACTGTATGTTTCCACCAGAAATACTCAACCTATGCCTTGTGGAGAGGCATGGAACTTAAAATAGCCTGGGCATGAATTTAACCCTACAGCTATGAATATACTAGAAACTGGAGCCTGTGCAACATGAAACTGTTGTTAAACTGCAGTTATGCACAGCACTGCAAACAAGTGTCAATTAACTCACTCAAACTACAAGTGTGCTCATAATAACACTGAACAGCAGACAGGTTTACTATTGGAAAAAAGTAGACACTCTCTCCATGCTTACATGACCAATTTCCTCAAAAAAAATTAAACATCTTTGGTAGATTGACAAAAAATTAATGGAGAACAATTATAATAATCACCTGTTTGTCACAGATCAAGCAAAACTAAAGACTTGCCGGATCCAGCTCCTCTAATGTGGGGATTGTTGCTGTGTCATGGGTTTGTGAACTGTATGTTTGTTTTAGCTGGTTTTTAATCTGAAGATGTCACATTGAACCACAGGAAACTGCAGAAAACATTTTTCACTATATAATGGCATTTGATTGACAAAATACACGCCTACTAGCTAAATTATTGATTGAAAATCAATCAGTCAGCTAATTTGTCATTCAATAGAAAATTTATCAGCAATGATTTTGTATTATTTGGCAAACATGCAAAACATCACCCAATTAAACTTCTCAGGATTTTTTTTCTTTTTTTATGTTTTTGGGTAAAAAATAAATAAATAAAGGAATGAATACAATAACGACATCAAGTTTGGAAACTTTCAGATGTCACTTTCAGCTATTTTAGACAATTTGGACAATTTAGACAATTATTTTAAATAAATGTACTTTACGGAGTGCAAAATTATTATCAAACAAAAGAAATATTTGTTTACTAAGTGTTGCATGAATACTTGGTGATGATTATTGGACCGAAGAGACTAACTAACAGAGAATAAATTGGAAGCATGTGATCCAATAGCAGATGATATCAACACCACCAGCAGGGTGGTCGAGTTGATGAAAGCAGTGTGTACATTTGGTCTTAATAGGTCTGTGTCACTCTGCCAAAATATTTGTTTATTCTTTATTCCTCATACATTTCTGAGTTTGAAACTGTACGTCATCATTTGGACAGCTAACCTTTATGTCATTGCTTCCCACAGCGATGCCTATCTCTGCCAGGTCTTTGAGTAATGATGACATCATCTCTGTGACCCTCTTCTTCTGATGGTTTGTCATCTCCTTCAGCTTCTGGAGTTCAGAGTCAATGGAGGCCAAGGAGCTCTGTTGGTGAAAGAAAACATAAATATCACACCTTGCATAACTTGCAACGTGATCACATGAGCTGGATGTCATCATTTTCAATGGCTTTCACATAAAAGTACCGATTTCTCATTCAGCTCCTCACTGAGAGCCTCGAACTCTCTTGCTTTGTCCTCAACTTCCTGACTCTTTTGGTCATAGTTGACCGCCAGCTCCTCCAGGGCCTGCAGCACCTCCTTCACCTCCTCCTTGGAGGCTTCATTCTCTGCCAGCAGCCGGTTCAGTTCTGTTTGCAGGGTGTCGTGATCACGTCGGGAGGAAGATAAGAGCTAAAAGTAAGGATAGGGAGCGGAGATAAGACAGCGTTGTTTCATGTGGGAGGAGGGTGCAGAGGGAGGGAAGTCTGGAATTTATGATATGATCAAAAAATGCATCTCCATACAGCTAAAAAAACCCCATGTGTTCAATCTGCAGGGCTCCAGTGCTGCTTGCTGAGGGTGAGTTACAGTCTGACCTCTCCTGCAGGGCTACTAATGGTCTGCTATCAGCCGTCAGACTGAGTTTGTGCTAACAGGAATGGCTGGAGGGCTTAGACATGGTAGGGGTGAGGGGGGTGGGGGTTTGGAAGGGAGGGTAGGGGGGAGGAAAGGGGGGAGATGTGTCACCTCCTCCTGGTCCAACATCTGTTGTTCCAGCTTCTCCGCCAATTGAGACTGCTGGTTGATCTCTTCGTCCTGGAGGAAGGGAAGGATGGTAAAGAGGAAAGAGGAAGATTGATTTCCATAACAAGCACCAGCAACACTGAACAGTAGCCAATTACGCCATCTGCTGACCAACCAAAAAACTACACCAGACTACACTGAGAGGCGTCACCTTATATGTGAGTATGAATATCATAGAGACCATTTCAGTTAAGACTAACAATATAAGCAACACTTGTATACCACATTAGACACACTGGGTACAATAAAAAATTCAACCATGACCTTAATGGTGATGATGTATGTTATAAATAAGTCAAAAATATGCTTGTGAACAGGGTTTGTTTGTGACATTTCAGGGTGCTCTGAACTAGTGAGATGAAACATTACGATTTTCTTTTGCACAGGTAATAGAGTATGATAATGCTGACCATAAACAAATTCAATTTTCATGAATTTTAATGTTTGACTGAATACAGCTATGTGAAGTGTTTATGTGAGGCAGAATTGAACAAAAAGCTGAGAATCGAACTTGAGCCTGCATAGGAACATTCTGGTAAACTGCAATTAGCTACTTATGCAGGCAGGTTTAATCACTGAGGAGGAATAGCTTTGTTTGTTAGGTGATTCAAGTTACACGGAAGGGGATTCCCACTTGGTAATTCATTTTTTTACAATATAATAAGTACAGTGCTACACTTTTCTTGTTTTTGGATGATTAGAGAGGAGTTAAGTTGTGTTTCAGGAAGGTGGATTACTTTGGCTGGGTCAGAGGACAAATGCTGGAAAAGAAATGTTTTATGTAAGAAGTCATATTCTTTCCTTACAGATGTTGCTTCATTATGGCAAGATTATGTTTGAAGCAGAGGCACTAAGTCATCATTGTGCAAAACTCAAATAAGTCTTGGTTATAAGGGCCTGGGTCTCAGGAACCTGGAAATTAGATCAAGTCTCTCCAAGTCAAACGGCTCAAGTCTAATTGAAACCCATGACAGCACTGAAACTGCAGACAATGTGAATCTAAGTCCTCTTTTTTTTTTTCTTTTTTTCCATGCCGGCTGAGCTGATGCATGTTCAGGTAATAAATAACCACACAGAAAACAACTGGAATATATCAAGACTAAAATTATTCAGGTTTTGTAACAATATAAAAAGCTAGTTAAATAATAGCATCTTGTCAAAATGCGTATTGATTATAAACAGCAATTCATACCATTGAGAACCTTTTTTTTAAAAAAAAATACTATGAAATTTTTATCTGCACTGTACTTGTATCTGTCATATAGCTAATATTTATGTATCACTTGAGACCTTATCAAATAGAGAGTGGAAATATGCATGCTGTGTGCAGTTTAATAACATATTGTATATTAAAGTTGACATAAAGTTATTGTTATAGATATGTGTTATTGTTGTGATTATTTATTAAAACCATGAATTAGATTTGTTCAATCATGATTAATATTTTAGGAACTCTGTTACGTATTAATGCTTTTTTGATGTATTGATGTATTGACCAATTTAGACATTCCAAGAGGAATTTGCTGTCCTCTGAGATCAATGACATTTGTTTCTAACCAATCAAACAACACTACAGGCCTGAACACTCCAGTGGGTCGATACCCTGCTACAATCACTCTGGGTGTGTTTAGAACATAAACTTGTCCAAACAGATCAGAATTCTTAGGGGCTGTAGGCCGAGTGAACCTTCAGTGGATGTAACAGTGAGACTCTCCCTATACCAAACAGTGCATCATGGATCTTTCCTCACCTTGTCATCCAGCTCTTTGTAAAGTTTTGCCATCTCTGCTTCATACTTCTGTTTCTCTGCATCTGTGAGTTTGACTGCAGGAAGAGAGCTGAGGGCTGGTTGGGTCGAGGTCTTATCATTGTTAAGTGCACTGTCCAGGGCCTGGACCTCTGCTTTGGCCTTTTCTTTGTCAAACTGCTCCTCTGCTGGCACACTCTCTCCTGCAGGGGGCAGCAAAAAGAGACTTCAGTTCTGCTCTCTGTGGGTGTGAGTGCGTGTGTGTCCCCTCCCTCCTCTGTCACTTAAACAATCATACTTTTGTTTTAAGAGAAAGACCTATGACAACATTAGACTTCTCATGTCTTGAAGTAGGATGATCAAGCACATTTTGAAAGAGACCCACACCATTAACTTTATGACATTGCTGATATGGAAACAAAGGATTCTTTCACTGGGCATGTCTTTTAAGCCCAAAATAGAACCTGTGTATGATTTTATCATGACAAACTGAGACAAAGTTACTTTGGGACTAAGCTTTTTTCATCTCAACCATGATAAACCAATGGACCAGTCATCTTTCATTCACAGGAGTAGCATTTTTCCTCAAATTTAAGTCGCAAATAGTGCCCGTTTATTAAGTAATGTCTGAGAGTGTGGTTGACATTAGTGTATGAAGGTCTGATTAAAATAAAAAACAAGTGTTGACAGACTCCTGGTACCTGTTATATAACATGCATGGCAGGTTAGCATTATGTACATTGTATTCAAGTCTGTTCTCAATTTATCACCTGCAGCTGATCACCTGCAAAAAATGTGACTTGAACATTTGTGCTTTACGCCATTTGTTTTTATTTGACCATGAGTGTAACTGTGGAGCAGGTTGATGTTTTCTGTCTTCATGACATCAGTCTGTGCTACCTGCCGGATTGTTTTAGTCTGTGACAGTTGTGTTACTGCTTTATGCTTGCTATTGTTTCTGTACATTTCAGAAACTATTTTTTGTTGTTTATACCTTTTTATATTAATCATCACTGTCAATTTATGTTGTGCAGTGAGCGTGCAATGCAATGGTTGCAACTCACTTTTAACAGTTTACTGAATTATAATCTAAACCTGCATGTTAATCATTATTTGTGTGTATGTCTATGTGAAATTGAGGTTCACTTTGCTATGTCGTCTAGATTCTCCATTGTTACCATTATTAAGCTTGTTTCCTGTTCAAAATCTATATTTATTGACAAATATATGTATATACATAAAGTATATATGTATATATGTATTTATATATAAAGTATATACATTACTTTACAACTGCCTCAGTTCTAAAGTATTGTCAGTTCTTTGAAAAAAAAAACAGCAGGGAAATTGGCTTTGGCAGGGCCATTCTCTAACTTTATCTGAAATATCAGTGAGTACATTTTAGAATGAAGATTTTTTTTGTTAAATAGCTAAAAACAGATGTTTTTTTTCCCCACATATTTTCCAGTAAACACATGATCATGTGCTTCTGTTTCAATGGCCACTCTTAATGTAGCATATGCAGGTTATGAATGCAAATTGTTCTTAGACAGTTAGTCCTCACCGCTCCTCCAGCGGTTGAGCTCAGTCTCCAGCCAGGTTACTGTGTTTTTCAGCGTCTTGTTCTTCTCTTTCTCTTTCTCCCACTTGCTCTTCCACTGCTCTGCAGTCAGCTCCACGTTCAGACACACTGTGTTCTTGACTGTTTTTGCCCTGATGAAAAAGAAAGGTATAACGCTGGGTGCAATCCATTTAGCATAGCCAAGTAACGTATGGACTGGTTTCACTGCAGAACCAACCGAGCAGCTGCAGTTTTCCTCCTCTAATAGCTGAATCAGGTAAATGTGGGATGTCAGAGCTGAGATGCTTCAGCAGACTGGAGATTCTCTTGGTAATAGAATAGTTCAGTGTTTTGTTTTGGCCTTAATGTCTAGAGTTAGATTAGAATTGATACCACTTTCATGTTTTTTATGCAAAAATATGAAGCAACAGAAAACTGGTGGTCAGCTTAGCACAGTAAAGTCAGTTTTTAAAAAGCACAGTGGGTCATCCTGCTCTGCAAGGGTGCTGTAATAAAGCTTTGGCACTCAGAGTTGTTCAAACAAGTACACGAGCCATCACTAGCTTCCCTTCAACAAGTCAGGCCAATATTGGACACACAGACAGATCTTTGTGCATGTAGCTAGTAATTTCGGAAAAGTGCTAAAAATTATTATTTTACCTTTAAAATTTTGCACAGCAGCTTCAATTCTTACATCCAATACTTGACTGAAACGTTTTATTGTTACCACTGCAATGAAAATGTAACATCTTGCATGCATGATAGACAGCATTTGTGGAATAGTTTTTATGGATAATAATTTGCCATGTACAACCACAAATGGACTGCTAGATGCATTGATGAGCTATGCTGGATTGCTATCGTTGCAGACACAGACTTTATTATACACACTGCATGTCAGCCATGATGCCACAGATTTACACTGAATACCATTTGTTTGTAAATGTCATTATGAGAGTTGCTGTTTACCTTATCATTTGCATTCATTTATGTGGGCTACCGACTGTTTTTCCCTGTTAGACATGACTTCCAGTTGTTTCCATGCAGTGTGACGGAGAGTTTTATCAGTGTCTTGGTGTTTGGGTGTATTTGTGTACCTCTGTCCAAACTGCAGCGTTGACCTGGTCTCAGCGTCATTGTAAGAGGAGGGTGAGCAGCAAATGACCATGGTTGTCCGACAGTTCCCTCCCAGGGAGTCCTGCAGGATCCTGGTCATCTTACTGTCTCTGTATGGCACGTAACTCTGTCAAGAGGACACACATCACACCCCAAAGGTTTCACATGGACTTTCCACTGAGATATTTTGTGACAGCCTTGAATATTTCCATATTCAATGGCAGGTAAACTGTGTGTGTCATGGATTGCATAATAACATTATTTCAAAAGCCATATAATTTATATTTAAACTTAATATCAACAATAAACTTTAGCAAATCATGTTACCAACACTTGTAAAACTTTAGATGTAAATCTAAATAATTTAGTCACTTGTGTTTTTTTTTTTTCTTTGGTCATAATTTTAAACAGAAAGTTTAAATTAGAATATTTTAGTCCATTAGACCCATTAACTAACAGTAATTATGATGGTGGCAAGACCAAACGTCCCTCTGGACCTATGACCTTCTCACCGAGCCTTCTGCCAGAGCTGCAATGACAATCCCCAGTGAAGACAGGGACTTGTTGATCATCTTGGCTTCATCCAGCACTGTGCCTTCAGCTCCAGTTTTACCCACCTACAGAATGCACAGAACAATGGAGAGTTCTCATTATGAATCAGACTGTCACATTAGAAAAGATCTTCAAATTACTTGACAGAATTACTTGGCACAACTGACATTGTAACTGATCACAATCTCACAATAAATCAGATTTACAATACAGGAAAGCAAACTGTGCCAACAGTAGCAATGGAAATGTGCGTTGGAGTAAGATGACTTTGATATACAGTACATTTGGAAAGTCAAAAATGAAGGTTGCTTAGTTTACACTTAGTTTACAAAAATGCAGATGCACAAACTGGGAAGCAACTGAGGCAAAGATAGACAGATGCGGAGGATGAGTGTGGGATGGAAACACACTTTCTCACTGCCGGCCAGATCGACGAGGTAGAGCTTGCCGGTCAGTTTGTGTCCAGTCTGAGTGTTTTCCTGCTTGATGTTGATGAGGAAGATGCTGTGACTCCTGGAACTGTGTTCGTTCATGTCTGTCGCAAGAATTTTCTAGAAATTAGTGACTGCAGACATAAGAAATACAAAAATGTATTTAAAGAACAACTTGTCTCTTGAAATAAGTTGATTTGCATAGAACTGGAATCCTGTGGTTTTACTTGTTTTACCTACACCAGACATTTGGGTCTAGACAAAAATCACATGATGATGATTTTTAAAGTTAAAAAAGGGAAGATCTTTAGGGCTAACGACTATTTGTAATTAGCTTATTTAGAGTCTCATCTTTGGAGTTCTTGACTTCCTGGTTTCCTCCTATTATTGTTATGTTGAGGGGGCAAAAATAATAAAAGTGTGTGCTTAAGCCGAAGATTAACTGAGTAAAGACGCTGTCTGGTGCCTCCACAGAGTATTTGTTGGTGTCAGAACACAATATTGATGCAATTTCTTGGGCTTTTATTTTATTGCAGAAAAACCTTGATCACTTTTGTAGTCTGATAAATAGTTCTCCTGGCACCAGAGATTCTAATTTTCTATTATAATATATCTATATATATATATATACATACATACATACATACACACACACAGATGAAAACACTCAATTTATGAATAATTAAGTGCAAAATGTAATTTGTTGCAAATTGTTTGATTAAAGGGAATCACAGGGCACACCAAAGACTATAATTAAGCTCACTTTAGCGACAGTAAGTCAAGAGCCAAGGACTAGAAATACTTATTAAATCTCATAGTGATCATTATAAACCATAACTATTTTTATTTCACTTTTCTATCTTATTTTTTGCGTGGGTGGCACAGACCCAGTGTCTTGGCTGATGGGAATCTTGCTGCAGTCAGGAGACTCAGTGAGGTTGAACCCATGAGAGGCAGCCACACTGAAGGCGCTCAGTGTATGAACTCACTTGTGACAGCCACGATTCGGTTGTTTTTGCCTTCCTCTATGGCGTCCATGACCTCGTCTGGACTGCACACAAAACGCTCTGTACACCCCTGAGGACACATGTAATCACAAGGAAATGCTGTGTTTAACAGCCTCACAGCAGGCCGGCTTTACAGAGAGATGATTATTAGCTGAGCAGAGCAACACTTACTGTATCAGTCTGATGCTTTCAGAGCAAAAGTTACAAAAAAAGGTTGGACTTATTACTCAATTTCTAATTAATATTTCTAATATATCTCTTTATTCCCACTTCTAATACTCTAAAACTTAAAGTTAAGAACAATATGACAGAAAAAACTTATTTAATTAAACACACAGATTGTAAAAGTCTTAACTGAGCCGGTTATGTAACATATACCATCATCTCTTCCTGCTGATCACAGTTATGTCATTGTTTGGATCATATTTCTATTTTTGCTCATAGCTAATGCGCTACAACTGGCTGGGACAAACCTGTAACTCCATGAACTTAAATAGAAATAATCAGTGCTGTAACTCAACATGTGTCTCACCTTGACATAAGGAACCCTGTTTTTGTCCTCATGTACAGAAAGGTTGGTCTTTGTTACTGTGGAGGAGGAAGAAAGTAAACATCTTGTTTAAATGAATCCTGTTGTTTTCATCAAGGTCTGCATGACTATAAAAGGCCACAAAAAACAACAAAGCATACCATCCAGCAAGTCCCTGATTTTGTCCAAATAGACTTCAAAATATGAAACCTGCAATGTAGAAACTTCCAGTGAGACCTAACCAGCATGATGAGTACTCACTGATATGTGTCCTCTCAAAGGCATCTAAGCATCTGGCTGGGACATTAACATACTTTGATATGAAACTCCAGGTTCTGATCCATGGAATAAATGTAGTTGAAGATGTCTTGAACAATCCTAGGAATGACTCCCATCATTTCAGGATCATGGAGATTTCCCTTAAGGCGACAATTATATAAAAAAGCACAAAAAAGACAAACAGAATTTCAGGCCTTTCATTACTTTATTCTCTCATTTCTTACTTCTGTTCAGTAAAAAAGGTACTGCTTACTATATGCATAATATTACCTCCATTGTGTGTGTTTTGCCAGAGGATGTCTGCCCGTATGCAAATATTGTTCCATTGTAGCCCTCCAGCACATCTGCATCCATCAAAACAGAGAAAGAATTATTTGAATAGAGGTTTTTTGGAACTGTATTTCCAGGTTTTTAGTGTCTCAGCTACTGAGAGTCGTCCATATTCCACTGTACATCATACCTCTGACAATCTTTTGAGCCACAGCATTGTAGAATTGCACCTGAGTTGTATTGGACTGGAACACACGGTCAAAGTAGTATGGTTTCCCCTGTGAAGAAGAGGCAGCAGTGATGAGCCCCAGGAACACATGCCAACATGAACAATCATCATGCCCTGCAGCAATAAGCATGCAGAATTCCTAAAATTAAAAAGTGACCAAAAGCTCAGTTTGGCAATTATGTGCAAACATTTAAAAACCGAAAAAGAAAAATGAAAACTTTGATCAGCATACCTTCAGAACAGTAAGACTTCAGATAAGGACCTCTGACACGTGCAATCAAAGAAGGAAGTGAATAGTGTCATGGTCATGCAGTTTGTTACACAGTAAATAACCAAAAAATAAAAGCATGGACTTCCTTATTTTGGTTAATAAATCCAAAGACAATGGAGTGTTTGACAGAAGAAATGACACAACTTCCTTCTTACAAATAAGGTTGAATTCATAAGCAATAAAGCACAGCCTTGTCAATGTGTACTTGTATTTAAATAGATGTTGCTATTTAAAGACAATAATCAGTCAGTTCACTGACATTTAGACACCTCTCTATAAGTGCTACTTCATCTTTTTTCTACATCTTAGCATTATCAAAGATGTAAAAAGAAGAAGAAAACACTCACATCCAAAAAAGTCAGTGTTAGAGGCAAAAATACAATAAGTAACAGCTCCTCGTTATTTAAGGGGTGTTGCTCATCAAATGAGTCATTCAATAATTTGGTGAATAATACATCAAAGACTGGGAGCATCATCTGGTGTGAGGACTCTGTTTTCTATGATAACATTAGCAGTAATACCATAACTGATACTAGTCACCACAGGGCCTCACATTCCAGTAGCTACAGTATATGAATTATAATATCCATACTTAAAAAAACATTTTTAGAGACTCATAATGTTCCCCTATGCTAACATTCAGATCCAATCTGGATGATTACATGTGTAAATGCATGGTGTAAAGGGGGTTTGCTTAGATCTGGGTTAAATAGATTTGTATAAACCACATGGGATTCAGGGTATTGTGTAGTCTAGCATTAGGTAGCAATTCAGTCAAGTTGATACAGAAAATGGCACAATACCTGAGCTGACAGATGTTAAGGCAAACCATGATAACAGAGCTGGACCTGAAGGCCTTGAGAATTAAAACTGGACTAAATTCAATATTGAGCTTCATTTCCTAAATAGACGCAATAGGAGGAACTGCATTAACTATTATTTCACATAAATGTCATCAATCAAATTCTACCTCCATATAATTCCCAGTATTAAGAGACAAAGTCCATACACTTTGCAGCAAAATGAGCATAAGAGTAGTGTTTGTACAGTAGCAAAACAGAACCTTATGTAGCAGCAGGTACTGTTCAAGCATGGAGGAAGTGACCTCATCAGGCTTCTCTTTCCCCCTGAATGTGCTTCCTGGCACTCCCACAACCCGCAGGCTCAGCTGATGCTCTTAGCTCAGCAGCACTGGTCTGCAGGTTAGTGAGAGTCTGTTCAGTCTGTTCCTGTGCAATGCAGTCCGAAGCAACTCCTTACGCTAACTCTTGTGTATTACAAAAGGCCAGAGTATGGAGAACCACTACAGACATAGGCCAACATTTTCCTTCCTTAAAGCTTAACTACCAGGGTCAGTATATTTGACAGCATTCTATAATAACTGATAGACCTTTGTAATGGTGAATGTCATCATGTGTGAGTCACACAGAGAATATATACATATATGTCCACCTCTCTCTCTCTCTGTCTTTCTCCTTCTGCTGAGGAAGACAGGAACATCTAGTTGAGAATACTGGATAGAAATACTACAAACTACAAACTACACAAGCACTACAAAAGCATAAAAAAATTAGTTCAAATGCATTCTGATTCTTTGGGTTCAGATTTTTTTACTTTACATAAATAGTGAAGAAAAAAGCAACAGATATCTGAGGCCTGGTTCAATACTGCCTTCGATATGAATTGCATTGGAAAAAGCAGTGCTAAAGTAGGCCTACATCTACATATCCACATGAAGAAATTTATTATCAGATGGCCTAAGACTGCTTGTCAATACCTATGAACAAAGTAAGCATTCATTTTTTTCCCCCTTTTTACTTCTTATACACAATGGGGCTTACAGATGCAGAAAATGATAGGCTACTTTCTACTAATGTGTACACACTTATAATGATCAGAGGGAAAAGCCTGATGCAACACCTGCCCCATGTCATAAAGGAAAGACTAACCTGACCTGTGCAAATACAGAGCTTTGGTGGGAAATGAAAGAAGGAAAAGGGGGAAATAGCATCACCATGACCAGAGACAAACACACTAGTATGGTACTTTTATTATATATGTATACATCAGAAGTTAAGATATATTGGAAAACCTGCAGGTGATCTTGGCAACTTGTCACCAAGATGTATTATCATTTTCTTCCGTGAGATGTGTGTGCGTAAAAGAAAAGGCATTCAGATTAGCCTCTCGGCGCTCGGCCTTATCAACCCCTGGAAAACCCTCTGAGTGCGAGCCTCACCTAAGTGTTGCACAAACCTACTAAATCGCAATTTTTACCAAAGAAAAGCAGTGGAAGCAAGTAGGAGAATACGAAAGGAACTGTTTGTGCCATTGCTACATTTGCAGAAAAATGTTTTCCATAGGTTAACATGATGATTGAATAGTGATGAACTTAATTAATCAAGATTTTTGTTAATTAGCAGAGCCACATAAAATAGATTGGATTTTTTTTTTCCCGTTTAAGTCAAATGTTCCACATCAACTTTTTTCTTGACTCTATGTTCATGTTTGTGCTTGGTAGTTGTGGTAAGAACCTTTTTTTTTTAAAAAAAAAACAGAGTTGAGCACTTCTGTCCGCATTAAAACTAATGCAGTTTAGGGCAATTAAAGATATTTTTCATTGAAAGGCCTCATGATCAAACAATGATAAGGCCTTAATGATAAGTCAGGTAAGTGGAGAGCTGAGTTCAGTTGATTCTCTGATCCAAGAGCTGAAAGATAGAGCAACACACTCACCGCAATCTGCACACAGTCATCCCCTTGAAACTTTGGGATGTATTTGTCTCCTCGTGCCACCTCCGATCTGTTCAGAGGCCTAAAACGGCAAACCACCTTGATGCAGGTCTCTGCCGCGTCCGTCATCTCCGCCGCTGTGGATGGATGGAGCGCTCCGTCTTCCCGTTACAATCAGACAGCTGTACAGACTAAACCAGCAGGTAGCCAAGGGGGAGGCCGCGCCCCTAACACAGATCCTTCAGCTGACTTAGAAAATGTGTTAAAGTTATCCTCGAATATTCCACATAAAAAAATATTTACGTTGGCGCATCAAAGCGTAAGCTGCCTATAACCGGACGTGGGGCGCTTTGTCCTCGAAATAAAGTTAAAACAGAAAAAAAATGCTTTAATATATTAATTTGTGACAAATTTTTATGCCTGTTATATAAAATAGTTACGTTGAAAACACACTTGGTCTATTGAGAAATACCCGCAAATCTCAGCGGTTCATAAATAAAATGAAGATGAGGTAGAACTTAAAAAAAAAAAGAAAAAAGTTGGAAAGCGTTCACTTTTATCCTCAGAATGAATAAAAATCTAACTGTTATTGAGGCGGGACTAAAGAAAAATTAGCCTGGAGTGCACATCATATGAATAGAACAGTCACATGGAACTTAATCTGAGAAAAGCTGTTTCAGTTTATTGATCCTTGTAGACCGTTTTTGCTTGTAGTGTCCAGGGCGATCGGAGGTCAAAGGCTGCTCAAGACTTGAAACAGATTTTGAATCAGACATTTCTTTGTCATAGAAAGTTTCAAGTGTTCCTGGTCACTCAGTTCAGTTCTGTTTTACATTTGTATCTCACAGTGGAGGAGGGAAGATATGACTATGTGTGTCCCCATCCTTGCAAACCGTTTCATTCTACCTGAATTAGGTCGCCCAGAGTTAATCTGACCTTTTTGCTCAATATACTGACAACTGACTACCAACTGCTCTCAGGTACCTTGCTTTCTGAGTGTCTGAGATAGTCCCTGCATTGTATATTCACTTAGTTTCTCTACCTATGATATACACCCTATAATACAAGCAGTAAAGGTTGTCAGAACACACGAGTGTATAAAATATTTTTTATGTGGAATATTCGAGGACAACTTAAACACATTTTCTAAGTCAGCTGAAGCATCTGTGTTGGGGGTGCGGCCTCCCCCTTGGCTACCTGCTGGTTTAGTCTGTACAGCTGTCTGATTGTAACGGGAGGACGGACGAATGTCCACAATTCAGAGGAGCTCAGAAAGTCTGATGAGGCTGTGACTCATCACCAAGGACGTCTCCTGTAGTATTGTGCTGTCTGTGGCGCCACCATGTGGACTTTTTGTACTCATCCCTGCACTGAGAGCAGGTGCTGAAGTGAACTACTGCATCCCAAGTGTTTTTACTCACCAATAGATTGATGGATTCTTGTTGGAGTTGGCATAGTAATTTAAAAGTATAATTTTTTCCCCTTTTGGATTTTTTTTTTTTAAATTATATTTTTTCTGTTTTTGTCACAGTACCACCCGTGAAGTGAAGTGCGGGTTGTTCTGCTTTGTTTCCATCTTCTCCCTCCACTATCCTTCTCCCATCCCTTTTGTGTTTTTCTCCAGTGTGTGTGTATGTGTGTGTGTGTGGGAGGCGTGGCTCACTCACTGTTTCCCACCGCAGAGGCGTATACCTGTTTTTCATTAAATCATCAAATCTCTGCCATATACAGCAGGTCCTCTCAATACTTCTTTTGCCATATTGTTCCATCTCTAGTGGTGCACACTTGTGGTTAACCTCCAGTTATTTTTCTTGTGCTTTGTTTTCTCTTGTGAGATTATCTCTAATGTGATTCTTGTGATTCTAATTTCTTGATGATTCCTTCTACTCAGATGTCATGGCGTCCCTCTGCTCAGCCTGCTGTCACGGCTGCGCTCCATGCGTCTCATCAGGCCTTATCTTCCACTCTGCCCTGGTGAGACCTCTCCTCATCTCCTACCCATCACTCCAGCTGGAGCCTGCCTGTCAGCCAAATAAATCATCGTTCTATTGCCTCTTTCTCTGCTTTTGGTCCAAACAAAAAACTAAACTGTTATATTTTTATGAAATATTAAACCTCTTTGGAGCATGAACAGGTGCACATGTAACTAAATTCATCTGAGGAGTTTAAAGAGGGAAATGTTTCTTTGATGGAACAATAACTAGACCCCTGAATCATAACAAGGGGCCACAACACTGCTGTTTTATAATGGGTCACAAGCCAATATCACTGGGGAGTGCTTGTTTAATCCTTCACAATGCATTTCTGCATTTAGTATGGGCAGACAGACACACACACATACAAAGTGTAAATATGAAAAGTAGAGGGCACAGCCTGCCAGCAGGGGTCAGCAGTAGCCTTCAACATGCTGTGGGGAAAGTCATCTACATGGGTTTATTATGTTAAAAATTTTGTGACCTGTCACTTAAAGATATCAAATTAAAAAATGAAATTAGAGTCATCGTGGATGTACAGATTTTTTTTATTCCATAGAAACTGCAGCATTAGACAAGTGCTGAAGCCGTAAACCATGTTCCAAACATACTCTCACAAAATCACACTTTTTTTTTCAAACTTTCACACACACCCTCATTCACACCAGTTCAATCAAAGCTGAGCACTGGTGCAGGGAGATGAGACAGTAAAACACTGAGTCAGGAGTAACACAGTCGATCAAAAAAAGAAAACGGGATGGGAGGGAGGGGACATTTGCACCATCACACTTTACAGCACACAGAGAACTCAGACGGGCTTTTATTTCTGTGAGACCAACTGACCTCCTAAAAATGGCATATTGTCCTTAACGGATATAAAATATAAATTATTCCTACAGTAGTACATTCTCTAGATTAAGACCAATAAATATGCGTTTGAGAGCTCAAATTCCAGTATGTACAGAGGTCCATGCGTCCACAATATACATACATAACAATAAATATTGGATATAGTCACAATACAGCATCAAGGTGGATATTAGTTATTTTCTTTGAACAAGTTAAGGGCACAGCAAGACAAAGGAGTCAGCATTCATAAACCAGCTGAGGAAAGGCAATCAGAACCTGGATCCCTTTGTTATTAGGTTTTTAGTAAAGGTGCTGCCTTAGTTACTGCTGTCCTGAAGAGGAGAAGAGAAGAGAAAGGAAACCTTGTACTCCAGGCTTCAAACTGGCAGAAAAAAAGGAAAAAAGCAAGGGAGATGCTGATCTCAAGAGTTACACTGTGACAGATTTAAATGACAGATCAATGAAAAGCAGATTAAAAAAGAAAAGAAAGGTTTTCTCTCTCAACACTGATTGTAAAACCCCCGTAAAGAGTTCATCCTTTGTCCAGTCAGTCAGAGAGAGAGGAGGAGAGACAGAGTAGGAATGTCCGAAAGAAAGAGGTGTGTAGATAAACTGAGGAGAGAGGGTAGTGGAGGAGTAGTGTGTAACCGTGTGAGCAAAATTAAAGAGAGGGGGGGGGGGGAAACGAGACAGGCCTTAGCTTTGGCAACATGGCTTCGGGTTG
>JAQMCX010000032.1:17939249-17994451 GCA_029814765.1 Acanthurus leucopareius
CCCCCCCCCCCCCCCCCCCCCCCCCCCCCCCCCCCCCCCCCCCCCCCCCCCCCCCCCCCCCCCCCCCCCCCCAACGAGACAGGACTTAGCTTTGGCAACATGGCTTCTGGTTGCTAAGTAACTGTCTCTGAGGGCAGAAGAAGCACCTCTTTGAGGTTGTTCGTCTCCGAAATGAACAATTTTCCCCCCATCCAGCCCGCTCCACCTCCACCCTTCTCTGCCCTAATATGGGAAAGCCTTTCCTGAACAGTTTGAGAATGCTGGCACTGCAAGAACAAGCAATTCATAGTCACGACTGTCAGCAAACAAGGCAGTCAAAGAGCTTAGCTGGAACTGGATACCTCCTGTGTTATTTTTTTTTCTGCAATGTCTTTTCCTGAAGCACACAGCCAGTTTGTCCTTAACAGGCCACAAGCAGCACACCTAATTAAAAAAATAATTAAAAAAAAAACAGCTCTCTGCAAAAAATCTACATCAGTAAGTCCATAAAGCACAGCATTTGTATTATGGTAAACATGAGAGAAACAAGCTTCACTGCCAAAACTGCTGCAAAGTTGAAACAGCATAATATCACCCCAACATCAATTTGATGTCTGAGCATCTTTTTAAAAAAAGCAATAAAAAAATGTACTAATTCATTTAAAAACACAAGAAAAACAGTCAAGTGAACATTTGATGCGGTTGACTGATATTTAAAATGTATGAAATCCTCATACTGCACTGTACTCAGCTAATTAAAATTCCACTCATTAAATATTGAATGCTTCAGAGCCCAGATATCCCTCATATGCTTCAGAATGCCCTCTGCAACTACATGTAGAGTGTGAATGTATGCATCGATGGAAGTGAGGTCACTACAAAGGTTTTGCAGATGTTTCACTAATGAGCAGTAAAGGTTTAACATTGTCCCTGCATCACAACCACCAAAGAATGGATTAAAATGTATTTCTGCACTTTTGTCTTTCAGTGTTTTGCCAAGTTATTTGCATTGGCTGAATGAAATGAAAAGGCTGCTGGTCATATGATGGTCTTAATTTGAAACAGATGCCAGTCACACATTTAGCACAGAGCATGGCTAGCTGGCTAGGTGTCTGCTGAGCTGTTTAATTGCATCACCATGGAAGAGGATGAGTCTGTGTGGACATTTATAATCCTCCATTTAGCACAACTGCGCAAGCTGAGAGTAAATCTAAATTTTGACACTTGGAAGGTCTCAAGATGTTTAAGCCAATGTTATGAGTTACATCACTTCACCGCTAGGACACTAAATATAGTTAATTCATTTTTAGGATGAGACCCAAGCTGATTTCAAGATAATGGCTCTATTCTGAGAGGATCTTTAGACACAGAAGCCAAAAACTGTTCAGTCCCTTGTAATAAAACATCGGAATCCAAGTTGCCATGGTTTAAAAAACAGATGATGCACTGGAAGAAGTTAAACAACTCATGACTTTCTTTGGGGGCTGGATGAATTTCAACCTAGTGAGCAAAAACAGTCTTATCATTGGACAATCAAGACCATAAAATACACTCTTCTGCTTTCACCCTGCAGAAATTTCCAAATAACCTCTTTGTGGAGCAGGTTAGCCACACTTGTGTAACAAGTATGCACAGGGACTTGTGACATAGCTGAATCTCTATTTAGCTAAAATTTCAAAATCAAAACAAGGTAATATTACCTTCATGTCTAAGTAGCTCTGAAAGAACCATGTGATTTTGTACTAATTATACGATCAGTTGGTTCACTTTCAATTATTTCCAAAATTGTAAACTTCCCTTAAAACTGAACATGTGAATGTGTAAAAACTGACTTTAGACAGACATGTAGATATAAATATGTACATAACTTACATGTTTCATGATGTTGCTCTGAACTAAACAAGAATGTGGAATTCCAATTAACAACTTGTCAAGGTTTAAATCAGGCGTCTATACGTATATATGTCGTGAAAACTGTTATCAAGCAGCTGGGGAGAGTGTATCTGCAGATTTGACAAGGCGCTTTGGCAGACAAGGGGTAATCATATAACTTTTGTATGACTTTATATCACTTTTATAGCTATTTTACAGAGTGATAGCTTATCAGTGTTGAACTTTTTCAAACGGATCAGTAAACAGAATAGTTTCCAATAATTTGTAACTTAGGTAAGTGATGCAAAGTTCTTTGTAGTTGATCGAACCATAGCATTGGCTGTAATGTATCTTGACCACAGCAAACAACTGTGTGACATGTTAAACAATGAAAGGGGTCTGATGTTAATATTACTGAATCTATAAGCTATAAACTGTTAGAGCTGTTTTAATCAGATTTTGCGTTTAATGACACTTTAGTTATGTTGGATTAGGACTGCAATGATTTACAGCATGATGTATCTTAAGAGAAAACATTAAACCTCTAAAGAAAGTGTTAAAAGGAGAGTATTTTGGTCAATAATTCATTGATGGGGAACTAAAAGAAGCTAAATGTTCCAAGACCTCAGTCTACTGTCAATCTCTTAATACACTGCAGGTCAGTCAACAAAACCTCAACAACAAAAAACAAAGAATAAATACTTTAAGACTCATCAAAACATGATCCAGTTCCTTGGTTTTAACAAATAAAATACATACAGTACTTGTTTATTTCTTTAGACAAACACGTATTGTTGTTTTATAATATTTTCATATGTACATTTTCAGTAGTTGTTATATAGATAGTATTTCAGCACAGTTTAAGAACTTAAAACCACACAGGGGAACAGAGATGCATCAGAAAATCAATCTTTTGGCTTGTAGGTCAGTTCTTTTACCTGTATGAAGTGATTCCAAACTTTAAGTCAAACTGTACAAACAAATATTTTCTGTTGGTTTATTTTGTCTTTCATTTGTAATGACGGAGAGTAAAGGGTAGCTGTGGAGTTGGAGTCATGTTGCACTGAAGTTCTGAAGCTGCATTCATTATGCTTGTAAACTATGTCTGAAAGGATAAGGTTGGAAATTTGCTTTAATTTTCTTAGTAGAACAGTGAATTCAGATTAGATTTAGAGACTAATAAATGTTCTGTGCAATCCTGTTTGAATCACATAAGCTAAAGATAACAATATCCAGTGGTGTTGGGAAATTTGTCTTTAAAAATGAATATATGTTTCTTTATTCTGATTTGACCTTTGTTAGCAGAAATACACATCCAAGTGACACAGAGTAACATTAGTATTTATTTTCGGCCATGTTTCTGTCACTGAAGAATAAAAGTCAAATATTCTTTCTCTTTCAGCTCTGATTTTCCTCAGGGTCAATACCTAACCCTATTACTGTGAAATGCTTCATTAATTTTGTCCGCCCATCTGTTTAGCATAGCCTGGTTGCACAAGACCTTGTTCACTGAAAAAAGTTGCCTGTTTAACTGCAAACAAGATTGATGAGAGCAGTGATGCTGAACCTAGTTGTCGTGGTTGCCATAAACCACCCCTCAAAAAGGCTGAAAATATGTTAAGAGGCTACATAAACAAATTGCCTGGTGCAGCTTTGCATTCTTACACTATCATTAAGAATCTATGGGCTTAAGGCTGAGAGCCAAAGACAATGGAGGGTGGTCAAAAAGTTGCAAAGTTACTTGGCTGCAAATTTTAAGTCTTACTATCAGTGTGTGTCTAAACTGAACTTGCATATGATTTATACTGACAAACCTGCAATTTACTGCGCATGTTTAAGCATCTTTATAAAGCATGCTAAAAGCGACATCCCAGTTGCTTATACAAGTGTAATCCATTGCACTGCCATATGAGGATAAAACACCCACATTTCTTTGCAGACTCTCACTTCAGGCTCAGTACAGATATGCACCACCAATTCTGTGTTTTTCATGGCCATGCGTCATGACATAGAAAAGTCATGAAATAAATAAGAAGAACAGCAAGTATCGCTCTACTGGCCACTCATTCAGGATTTGAGGAGTGATGCACAGGCTACTGTAGTTGCATAAAGGCATATTATAGTGTAGATTAATCCTTTAGTTCAGGCTGGAAGATAAAATGTAAGTATCTCTGCTGCTTTACTGGATATTGCATACATAATTAGAGGGTAAACTTCTGAAAAACCTACCAGCCAAACTATTGATTTCTTTTATCTCTTGTTTTTTGCATACAGAAGAAGCCTACAGAGCAGACAGAAACTGAAGCTATCAAGCATGTTGATTTTTTTTTTAAACATTCACTTGGTAAAACTAACAAGTACTTCAGATTATAGCAACAATACAGCGGCACAGTTTTGACCGAGAGGACGATTGTTCTTCCTTGGCTGTCCTCTTTTGGACCCACAGTGTTAGGTGTCTTCCAGATCCAGTCATATAGCAGATAAGCTAAGGTGAGAGGTTCAATACCATTGTGGTCAAGCAAAAGACAGAAGCATTAGTTTCACTCCCTGATCTGCCTCCACAGCAGGACAATAATTAATCTTTTCATTGTATGAATCCATTTGATTTACAAGTCCATCTCTCTGGAAGGACTCAAGCACTCACTTCGGTCAAAGGGGAAGAAAAGGGCCTTATTATAAATAAGGGTTTGCTTTTTGATCACATTGCTTTCCCTCTAAGCTGAGACAGGGTATCAGGTAAGCATGACTCTCTGTATCATAGTGGTATAACCTTTCTATCTGTAACAGTAACAATACAGGTTTGACTGTATTAAATGAAGAATTGAAGAACTGAACCCAGGAGCTGTATGGATAAAATTCCAACAACAACAAGGCCTTTGCGGTGCCACCTCCGATCTTTAAGGTAACACAGGCATTCAGCCATATTAAAGGGGTCAGCACTTTGGACAGATGTTAACAGTAGAGTGACATCCTGCTCCGCCGCATTGCCTCACTGATTAAATAGGCTGGACTGATCTCTGGTTCCTCTGTCATTACCACAATGTTCTGCCACTCTCCACACTGGTTGGATTTTTTAATGGTGTCCACCACACAAAGAGCATAAAGACAGTCCTCAAAGGTGGCGGCCATTGTCAGAGGCCTACCGTCCCACGTCCTCCTGTCGTCCTGGTCCTGAAAGGCCTGCCGCACAGCCTGGATCATACGGATCGTTCCAGTGAGATACGGTGACGGTATGTCACTAAAGGCCTTCTCTGGCAAAGAAGCCTTCTCAAGAGGCGTGGTGTCTTTGAGCAGGAGTTCGGGACCTCCCCCGTTCCCTCCGCCCCCGCTGTTCTTCTGTCCATAGAGATCCGTCCCCATGACCATTAACCTTCCAACCGTCCCCACAACAATCACCTCTTGCCTAAACTCTCCAGGCACGTTGAAGTTGAGCGTGACGGTGCAGCACGCTCCTCCCTCCAGTACCATCTGGAACGTGCAGAAGTCATCACTGGTGATCTGACGGATTCCCCGGATGTGATCTGTTTGTTTAACGAAGGTCTTGAGGAAGCCATGGACCTTTGCTGCACGCTGACCAGTCAAAAAAGTTAGCAGATCAATGATGTAGCTGCCCACTGAATGCAGACCACCACCTCCCATCAGGTCATCGCAGCTCCAGTTGTATTTCTTCCCCAGGAGACTTCCGCTATGAACCTTTAGGGCAAAGAGGAGAAATTGTGACAAGAGTTTTTAGACACTGTATTAATTCTTGTATTCACCGAATACAGAGAGAACAACTACAACCAAAAAAAAAAACTTGGGGTTGTACCTAGGGTTAAAGCTTGCGCCAGAGAGTATCTATGTCATTGTAGTGCCTTTGAGAAAAAAATTGATTCCTTGTGGTTGCTGCACTGACTCAAACCATTTAGAGTTTTTCTTCATACCTGGGCCTCACAGACCAGAAGCTCCCCGATGTACCCTTCCTCCAACAACTCCTTCATTCTAACAAAGGCCGGCAAGAAACGAAGGACATTTCCCATTATGCTCAGCAACTTGGGGTAGTACTGGGCTGCTGACATCATTCGGAAGGCATCCAGAGGCGTTGCTGTCCGGTCGCAGATGACGTTCTTTCCAATACCTTTCAAAAAAGAGGAAAGACAGTTGAGAATGAGCCAATTTTTTTCATTTATGCTGCAGACTTTAATTGTTTTGACAGACCATTTGTCATCTTTATTGTCAATGTAATGATGAAGATAGAAGGTAGGGAACAAGTGAGATTGAGAGGGAGACATAATGTCTAATGCCTTAGCAACACTCATAGACATAATATCCTCTTGATCATGAAAACATCCCCTGAAGAAACAATGCAGAGCTACAAAATGTGGCAACTCCCAGAAAAGCTGACTCAAGAGTTCCGTAACTCTCCGAGCTTTCTCCTCTGACTCATGGTAATTTTATGACATAAGAGGGTTCCTGCATAGCAAAAAACATAAAACATAAATCTTGTACATACAGAACTGCCCACAGCCGAGTGCAAGAAACATGCTCTTAGACTTTAGATGAAACTTACAGCAATAAGGGAGTCTACTGACATTGCTGCAACCTTGCAAAAATGAGAATATTAATTCTGACATTTACACCTATTTCCACAATCAAAGTACAGAACGGTAAAACAATGACCTGGGCTAAATTTTGCAAGGACAAAATCTGGATCCCTGAATGCAATTTTGGAGGGCTTTATAGTTGGCAGTCAAATAAGACATTGCAGTCATTACTGGGTGGTATATAGTAAGACTGCAGAGCGCAGAGAGCTCAGACAGGCTTCGCTGGTATTACTGGAGGCCTTATGAAAGGTAGATAAAAAGAGAAGAGCAAAATGTGCAGGAGAGACAGACAACATGGAAAGAAAGAGCATGTTAAAGAGTCCACTGGTGCCAGCAACAACAAAACACACAGCAAAAAGAAAGACAACAATGTAAAGAGAGAGAGAGAGAGAGAGAGAGAGAGAGAGATAGAAATGCTTTTTTACTGGACAGTCAACTGGAAAGAGACAGATGGGAACCACTGAGTGGCATGCATGCCAAATAGATCAATGACTGGACTTAAACCTGACCCTCCGATTTCCAGGATATAAGTCTTTTCATTAGGATTCAATCATTTTAATCAGTGACTGTTTTTTTTTCATTTATCAAACTGATTTGTCATTAAAGCTCTAAATTGTCAAGATAAAGAAAATGCCTATCACAGCTGACTAGTTTTTAGAATCTTCTAAAAGAAGTGATATAATATGAGCATGCTCTAAATTACTGAAAGTGCTATTTGAGTTATGCTACTATCATGCATCAAAATTGTTTGGTGGTGGTATTTTTTCCAAAGAGTAGTATGTGTTAAATAAGCAGCAACTGTGGCTACAAGTGATGAGTAAATTACAATATTTAATAAATAGTAGCATTAGTAGCATTTAATAATTACACAATATATAATAAAAAATAATAGTAAAGTCATAAAGTTAGCATACTGATTCAGTAGTGTTCAATAAACAGAAATAGCTACATCAAGTTTGCTAGCATTAGCATGCATCAGCATAGCCCAGTTTGAGATAAATGTTTCACATTGAAAGAAGGAAGCAGCTTTGCACCATTGATCATCAGGAACAGGGAAAATCCAGACATTTTGTTTCCTAACCTACCTCTTAGTCCTTAACCTTTAAATGTTTTCCTTGTATAACTAAAAAATATGAGAGAGAAAGTTTTTAGATAGGTACTATGATGGCCCCACTTCTGATTAAGAGTAGCACACAAACCCACACTAGCCACCATGAGTTACTGATCATTCTAAATCAATGAGGAGGAAGCAATGAAACCCTGAATTAACTGAATTAAGAGAGGGTGCATTTTAAAACTTGTGAATTTCCAACTTTCATTTTAAAGATAAAGAATGTGTCATTTCTTTTAATTGTTTCATAGTTATGTAAGTCAAGTCTGAAAACACAGGGCTGAACAAAAAGATATTGGTAGGCTAAACCTTTTAGAGGTCTAAGGCTATTACTGCATATGAAGGATTTATTTTGACCAACGTTACATCCAGATGTTCTTTTGGCCACTGTTAGCTCACAATGTGCATTAACTGCTGTGGTCAGCAAGGAGTCAGACAAAAAGTATATGTACAGGAGCATCAGTCTTCACACACTTAAGCCCCTGATGTGTGAAAAAGCACCATTCTGCTTCACTTTCAGTCGTCCTGGCTTAGGGTTGTGGGTGGAGGGGCTGTTTTGGAAGTGAAACTTCCCATGCTAATCTGCCATTAGCTTCCATTGGCCAGGCTAGGAACTTAATCCCTGTGACCCAATTCTGAAGGGCGCCGTTGGGAGCCCCCACCCACACTCAACCCCTGCAGACACACAAAACCAAGCAACAACAGTGCACTCCTGTCCCCGTCTTGTTGGCAGTATTACGTATACAAACAGATATTGGAAAGATGCAGTGTCCAGGGTAAAGCCCTTCGGGGTAAGTGCTAAATGCTCTTGAGAGATTTTTTGGCACTCATAGTGCTCACTGTCTTTACAGAACAATGGCTTGGCTAGCTACTGAAATGCCTAAAGGCAGATTTGGCTGGATTTTACCCACAGCTATTCTCTTCAGGATTTGGCCAAAGTACATACATACAACTCTCTTCAGCAAGGTCTGCAATTAAAATGATCTAAGCTATATATATATGTATAAAACACTAAGGCCATGAAACTCAATGCCTCTCATGCAGTGTCATCCTGATCCCAGCATTCACTTGGGCTCTCAGTGTCACCTTTACGGAGATAAAAAAAAAAACAGCTCCTCTTCAGATCAACAATGACCTTTAGCTTCTCAGGTATAAAGCTCTGAAAGGTCGAAGCTGGCTTAGACCGTTCAGCCTGTTGAGTCATCAGAGCCACTCAGCCACAGCCTTAGACAGTGAGAGGATGCATTCAGTATGTGTCAATAGATTATGGATGCACCTGAGTATGAGGTTTAGTCAGCTGCTTCTGCAAATCAACAGTTATGGGATAAAATAGAAAAAGGAATGGAGAAAAGCATTAAAAGAGAGTGGTGAGAAAAGAGTAAAGCAAGAAGAGAGAAAAAAGGGAAAATGGGAATGTTAAAGGAAGAAAGAACATTAATCTAATTATTCATGATAAAAATGCTTTGAGGGGCAGGATGCCATAAAAGTGTGTGTGTGGCAAGTGATTCTCCCATAAAATTTTCCTCCCCACTCATCCACACAGCTGTCCTCATAAGATAATGATACAAATAAAGAACTGACTTAGCAAAAACTCTAAAAATACAAAAAATATGGGATGTTTTATGTTAGGAGACATATGAGTGATGGGAAAACATGTCCATGCTTTATGTCATTATCACTACAAATGGGATGAGAAATAGAACCTCCAAGTTTGAAGCCATGATATTCTGTAGGACTCTGAGCGAGTTGGACTGAGCTGCTCTCGTAAACCAGCTTTACGATCGAGGGCAGGATGAAATATGGGACTGAAAGATGGATTGCCACAATAATGTAATGTAATGTAAAGTAGTAATGTAGCCCATATATCAGACCGTCGTTCAGAAAAAGGAAAGCCAAAGATCTCAATCTACTAGTCAATCTCTGTTCCAGCTCTTGCCTTTGGTTATGAGCTTTGGAAACTGAAAGAACAAGACCGCGCATATGAGTGCACAGAGTTTTCTCTAAAGGTGGCTGGGTTAACCGTAAACTCAGCATATTTCACTCAATGATACTAAAATTGTGTCTAAAAACCCTCCCTCCACCTATTGTTAACACCAGAACTGGAACTGAGGGGGAATGCAGTTTTTAACCCATAGTGACAATATAACAACACTGCCATTGAACTGGTGCGTACATGTGACACAAAGTGCAAAGTCTCAAGCTATCTTATTCACTTTTTTACAGAACGTTCTGTCACTTTCTAGATGTCAAACTGATTCAACAACATGAATGCCTTCAAGAAGAGATTTTCAGAAGTGTGTGCCAGTAAACTTCCTCATACTATCATCACATTTTGTCTTTCTCTATGCTGGCAGGCTTTCCAACCTGCTTTTAAACATGGGCATCTAAAACAGCTATAAATGACATGTTTTAAGGTTTACTTTGTTTAAATTATATCTTGGTCTTCTGAGACATCCAAAAGAGTTTGTAGCAAAACCATCACTCCTCTGCATCAAAAGGATCGACTTACAGTGGTTCAGATCTGATCAGATGCCTCAAAAATCTCCCTTGAGAGCTTTTGCAGGTATTTTTGGGAGAACACTCAGGGTCAAACCCTGAATTTTCAATGGATTACAGAGCTATCGGAGTAGTTGGCGAGAGAGACGTCTGAGACTACCTTGCTAACAGCAGCAGACCTGATAAGCAGTTGAGAATGGATGGATGAATGGGTTAAAAAAGATGAGGAATGTAGTAAACTGCTCAACTTATTCTGCACCCATTTGCAATATTCTTGCCATAACATGACACAAAAAGTTTTTGTCCTGAGTGCTCTGACAGCACTGGGGGTTTGGATAACCTTCATGGGTCCCTGTAGGCAAATTCTCTTTTTCTTTGCTCCCTCCTGTGGGAGGTCAAATGCCACAGAGCAGCAGCAGCTTGTCTTCCTACAGTCAAGGTCAACCTGCTGCCCTAGTAATGGCTCTGTGTGTACTGTCAAAACCTGACACTAGGGGGCCTGGGTCAGTGAAAGGGTTACAGTGATAGCCAGGAAGAAGTGGAGCTCAACTCACAGGTGAAGCTCCTGGCCCCAGTGGGAAAGCAGTAATGGAGCAGAAAAAACCTCAAGCATAGCAAGCTCAGTCCCCCAACATCAATAATTTATGCATATCTAACCAAGAGACAGTAGAGACGGAAAGAGAGAGAGAGAGAGACAGGGGGAGAGATTGAAGAAAAACTGAGGTCAGAAGCACAGAAGTCATCCAAAAGATAGTATACATGTACTACAGCAAAATAATGAAGACTCAAGATTGAGAAAAATAAATGAATTTAAAAACTTTGCATAGTTTGGAATAATTGAAGCCAAATAAGTATGCTATGATCTTCATAATAGTGTAATTTTTTTTACCATAGAGAGGAACATGATGCACCCTGTATGAGGGATATCAAAAAATTGCAGAACTGGTGGTACCCAACGACAGTTTATATGCATCACTCTGCTTTCTAAGATTAGTGCTTGCCTCAGCGGCAGTGAACGGTGGCAGCCTGCTTGCCTTCAGGTGCCTTTGATGCGCAGTCTAGTGACATCCTGTCTGAGACAATCAGCTAACCTCACAGACTGATATCTCATCCTGTTGTCTCACAGACCTGAGGCCTTTAACTCCTCAAATGGATCCCAAGCACAAGTGGTTAGAACAGCCATGTGCTGTCATGAACCATAATTGCTTTTTCTTAGATATTAATTCTGAATGAGCCGTAATAATCAACTGGATACAATGTTAATTGTGGCATGTGCAGTATTTTAACCTCATGGTATCAGTTATTGTACAGTTACTAAAAAAAAAACATATTAAAATTAGCAAGTCTGTTTGACTGGATGAGAGTTAGATTTGTCAGGGAATCTGCTGGATGGTTTGCAGCACAAAACATACAGAGGGCGCTGTTCTTCTACTGCAAAACAGATTCTGGCAATGCAGACAGCGACAGGGGTGAAATTTTTGAAAAAGATATAATCAGTAACAAGCTCTAATTATTCTCTAACTATTTAAAAAAAGATTCAGTTGGGACAAGCGGCCAAATTCTATTTGACTCTTTAACTTTGAGTCTCTGCAGTGGTAATAAATTGATGTAAACTGCAGAGACGGTGTATACCACTTATTTCAGGGTGATATGATCATTTTATTTAAAAAAAGATAAGTTATGAAATTTATAAATAATAATATTTAAAAAAAAATTATGATGAGACATTTTTGTGAGCAGAGAAAGTGAAACTTCAGTTTTTCTTGTCTCTACTGTGTATTGATAATCATTGCAATCTGAACTAAACTAAACACCCAATTTAAAACTCAATACTTCAGGGCCTTCAGGAGACACCTGTGTCTATTTTTAACACCTTTTTATCATCTTGCCTGAACAGCAGCAGGAAGAACAGGTATCACTTCCTTTCTGAAACACAAACAATTGCAAAGCAAGGAGGTGAGAAAAGAAGGGTGAGAGACACACACAGACAAAGAAAGGCAGAGAGAGAGAGAGAGAGCAGCTGCATCACTTCAAGTGAAGGCCAACTCTCTTCAGTCCAGTGCTCCTCTCGGCTCGCTGCCACACACATCATCTGGGCCTTGCTGCATGGCTACAGTGTTTTCTACTGAACACCAATATTTACTGCAACGCACACACAACAACAACACACAGTGCACAACACCAAATGAAGCAAGACAAGGCTTCAAGCATGTGTGGTAGAGAGAATGCCATAATTGCAGGAGCTTTTTGCGTTCGCTCCTCCAGAGGAAGGAAAGGCTGGAAGTGGCGGCTGTGCAGGAAGGTCAGGTTGGATGTAAGTGTGGGCGAGGCTGACAGATTTCTTTTTCACAGCAAAGCTAACATAGCATGCAATTACTCATTGTATATTGTTCTACGTTTCACGGCAGGAGGGAAACAGGCCATAGCAACTGTGATACAATAAACATAGCCTGTCTAAAAGACTATAGAAACAGTTGTTCTGACAGTTTCTGATGAGCGTGAAAACACTTAAAGAATAAGAACAACTAGTTGGGAAACAAATGACTCATGTTCTACAACCATGTGTTTCCATGCTACAAGATAAAGCCATCTTAAATAAGGCCTTGTGGCAGTGGCTGAATACTACCACTAAGGCAAAAAACAGGTGGATTAAGAAGGATGCTGAATCCTTTCATCATAACAGCCTACACAATAAGCCCTCTGCACAAGGATGCCAGAAATAGAAAAAGCCAGGGGAACCGGTCGGTAAGAACAGCCATCTGCCATGCACATGCTCCTGCAGGGCGAGGGTCAGGAGGAGTAGACGAGACGGGACAGGAGCTTTTTACATTCTAAAATGAGGGAATAATCTGATGAGATGCTGTTAACGCATTTTTCATGAGTCACCTGCAGTATTTCATAGTATAGTGTTGTGTTTATGAACACTCAGGGATGAGAAGGAGTCAATAGTCGCTTTTACACGGCCTGTTAAAGACAGGAGCAACGCAGCATTACTGCGCCTCACATTATGTATAGCAGTTATAAAATTGGAATGAGGGGTTATTATTGTTCTGTCTGTTAGCATACAAACACATGGGTGAAACACTTTGAAGATGTGTTAAGTGTTTGACCCACCAGCAGGGGTTTGAAAACCGCTAGCGGCTAACTCACAAAAGAACAGCAGCATTTGAAAATGAAGCAGGTAGCTTTTGAAAATTATGTAGCATTCCAAGCTGAAGAGCAAGTTATCTTTCTCAGGAGTTGGTGGAGATAAAACAGAGCTAAACAGAGATGGCAGTGCTTGTTTCAAAAGCTCTTATTGCTGACTGAAGATGATGTTAAAAACTGAAAGCTAATAAGATGACTTTTGCTTTTGATTGTATTATGATACACACTCTCCTGTCTCAGTGCATAAATGCTCAAAAAATAAACATTTAGCATTTAGCAAAAGCATTTATGATTTTTTCCCCCACTGCACACATAAAATGGTTTGACAGAAATGTCTATAATCTTGTTGACTCTTGAGTTGCGTTGTGAGCTCTCTTGGTCACCTGAGACAACTGTAGTCACAACAAATCTGCAGAGAAATGTACACACAGGCTGAGAGAAGCGCAGTGCATACGAGGGACGAGCCTAACGACGCATTCAGCTGCTTGGTTGTTTGCCTGTCTGCTTTGGAAAACAGTCTGCGGCTCTTGACTTAGTATGTGTGTGTGTGGGATGTGTGCATGATTACACAATTGTATTATACTGTGTGTGGCAGCGCTGTGATTAGACAAAGGGAGTTGAGTGGGCCTGAAATATCACAGAGTATCCTCCACAGCTGAAGAACTGGAAAAGTAATTAGCTTGGTCTATTTAGCCTGTGGAGGTGTAAAAGCTTTTTAAATCATATTGACACACATTAAAATACACACATTGAGGGTATAATGAAGCAAAGTCTTTGCAAAATACAACTAACGCATCCTTGCAGAACTGGCCTGTTTTTCTTGGGCTGCTGGGTTAAAAAAGGTAGAAGTAAAGCTCAAATACTCTTAACTTGCAGGGTGTCTAAGCACATACATACTCTTAGACAACTGACACTGTTTTGGATTGGAAATGTTTATGTAATTATGGTTAAGATATCTGTGATATGGCTTCTGGTTTCAATATAATATCCAGTATTATCTCTTGTACCTGCCGGAGTAGAAAACATTTGTTAAGACTATGTAAAAAAAAAAGCTGTGTATGCACTGGCTTCAGTACAGAAGAGCAGACATTTGGAGACACATGGAAGGCTCATCTTTCTGCTGATTATCCCAAATTAAATTTAGCTTGAAGCAATTACAAAGAGAGGAGGGGGAGAACAAGAGAGGCAGACATGGAGAACTAAACTATACATTCTTTTCAGTGTGTGGCTCTCTTACTTGATGTAAATAAGAAAAACAAGCTCCCTGTTCACTAGTTTGCCCATATTGTGTGACTGACACTCACTTCCAGTATGAAATTAACATATAAATAGCAACCTTGATAACAGTGATGGATGAACACTGAGATATTTGCTTTTCTCCTGCAGCTGAAGCAAAATGCACAACCATCTGCTGTTATGCAGGAACACACACAGTCAATGGAGGAGACAGGAGTTAATCATCTGTTGCCAGGTTTAATGGGACATTATGGGGTTTTATTTGTGTTTAATCGAAGGAATGAGGACAGTCAGTCTGGTAAGTCTAATGCAGAAACATGCTGCTGAGGGACTATTATTTGTGTATCAATCATTTTTTAAATTCAACTGAAATCACATTTAGTTTCCCCTTTGGTAGTCAAAAATAAAGATAATTCAAATGTTACTAAACTTAAATAATTTTTTTTTTCATTTTTGCCACTATTAAGACTCAAAATGAGGACATTTGGACAGGAGAAGTCTGTCTTGTCAGGCTGGGAAGCTAATGGAAATGTTAGCTTAAGCAGCTACTGTTCAGAGCAACTGCATTAATGAAATTTAAGGGTGGTCCACCAGATATTAATACGTTACCCACCAGCAGTTTTTTTTTACTACAATGACCTTTTTTCATTTTCAAGTTCAATTAGAATCTTATTGACTAATGTTAAGTATACAACCAGTGTCACACCTTGATGACTGAGGGCAGGACTAGTCAACTGTTCTATGATTGATCATATTTCTATTCTGACTGACGAGTTGAACAAAACCTTAACAAATGGGAAGTGCATTTTTTTTCATGGACAAGTAGACATCAGATAAGATTGTGCTTATGCTTGGTACAAACTTAATCCATTCTGTTATACAATATAAACTACATATACAAACATCGAATTAGGCCCACAGAAAATACTTGCAATTGAATAACCATCAATATTTGCCATTGAAATCACAACACAATATTTTTTCACAAATATTTAAGTCCTGCATGACAGCTATGAGACAGATCTAATGATATTGTGTGTGTGTCTTGGTGTTCAAATATAGTAGTATTAATGAAAAACAGTCCTCAGTCTGTGGCAGGAAAGCATCCAAATGGACTACATCTAACCCACTGATAGAGTGATAAAACATCAGCAGGGATGGTCTGTATTGTCTGCGCTGCAGCTTCAGGTCCATTAGTGGCCAGCAGAACTATGAATGATGACGAGCATTAGTCCCACTCAGCCGGCTTCCCCGTACAGCTAATGCCCTTGAGTTGCAAGGAGTTTAGCATTCCTAAATGTGTTTAAGTGCTGCCATTAACCCATGCACCAGAGTGGCTCACTGGCTACGATGGAGATGAACAGCAGAAGAGGAGGAGGAGGAGGAGAGAGGAGTGGCTTCTGGCCATGTGGCTCTTAATGTAGGCTCTAAAAGCACATGCTAATCATGGGTGTGCACTTATAAAGGGCTGCAATTTGAGTACAGACACGTTATGAAATATTCAGATTAGTTATCGAAACATTTAAAAATGAATTTTACAAGATCCGCTTTCTCCACAAACTGTTGTTAGATGTTAGTTGTTGAACTAATTGAGCAAGAACTTGCTGAAGTATCTCAAACTGCAAAAACCGATTGACTTGGCTAATTTAGGTAACAAAGCACTGATTATACTACAGAAGGGTTCCTTGCAATGTCATGTAAACCATGATAATAAAAGAATAATTTTTTTAACTCATATTTTAAGGTTAAATTGACCCAAATTACAAAAAAAAAAAAACCTCACCCAACGCAATGGTATCAGGCAGTATAGATGAGTTTGTATTTATTTATACGGCAAGTTTTTCCCAAAAAATGACATGGTCATGGTGATAAGATAAACAGTTGTGGTTAAATCGTTATTTGTTGTGCACAATAGAACAAAGTTAACAGTTATGGTCATAAAGCAACCAAAACACTTCATAAAAAAATGACCTTCTGCTGTTTAAACATGAAAACGTCAGTGTGTCTGTGTGTGATCAAGCCTCCACCTGCACCCCCTGTGATTCTCCAGGGTCTAATTAACTGCTGTGCAGAACTGCTACCCCCTGCTTTATAATCACTCTGACACATACACACACAGCACCCTAATCAGCACACTTCCCCACACAGCTCTTATGGTAACACGCACAAATAAAACATGGCTGCCAAAGACAGAGTTGTCTGGCTCCTCACAAAGGCTCATTTCAGACCTTTCGTTTGCCATTTGCATTTTACGACTAGAGCGGCCTTTGTTTGCCTTTGTCAGGTATAGGTCAAGCAGAAAAGACCATCCAGACACACTTCTAGTTTTTGTTCCTGTAGCTGCATAATTAAGGTGATTTAAGAGTAGGTCTGCTGGTTTACAAACTGATTATTGGCTGGGTTGGGTCGGGTTCTAATTGACTGGCAAAAAATACCCGTGCAGTCTCCTGTGTACGTGTCCCGATTAATTAATTAGCTCAAAAGAATAAATGTCAGATCATTAAAAGGCCACTTTGAGGAGAAGAAAAAAATAACTAAACCCTGCAACGTCATGGCAATTTGCAGCAAGACTGCTCACATATCAGGAGGCTGCAGTGAACAACCCCTACTGAGACTGCCAGCAGTCATCAATAATCTAAAGGTAAGTGATTCTCTGTCCCACAGTAACAATGCTGTGACTGCTCCTAATGTTCTGGTGACAAAGCTTGGCAACAGTGCGTGATATTAGAAGTAGCAGGAGGGGTTGTGAGCGAAAGATGATTAAATACACTTGTTAGGCCTTTCCTCGGGGGATACAAATAGGAAATGGAGGTAAGAGAGGTCTTTCTTGTACACTGACCTTAAAATATCATAAAAAATCTATCCAAAACAGGTTGATGTTTATGCTTCTAGATAGAATCTATCATTTTACCAAAGCATAAAGATTGATGATATAGTCCAGAAGCGAAACAGCAGATTTGCCATATGCACAATTCTTTGCCTCAAATAAAAAGTTCATTTTTGTTTTGTTTGGTCATAAAAACATGTTTGTAAATATGGAAAATGCTTTTAGACTGAGCTGAATAATCACATCAAGACCGTTGAGACTGCAAGTGATTTTCTCTCTTTCTTCTTCTGTAATTCAATGAACAATTTGCTTGATGATGTTAAATTGTCTTTTCATGCCTTTGCAATTAAAAGGTGGCTGACTAATTGTGATATCTTGTAAAACCTTGAGAAATAAACAGAATCATAAGGAAACAAAACTAACTGCCCAGGCTTTTATTTTTCAAGACAACTCTACACAGTGTGAATTAATATGAAACAATCCCTCGTGCAGCTTCATATTCCATTACCCTCTTCATGATTTTCTGTGGATCTTAAACCATAAGCAAAAGGTTGCACCCTTTGAGCTGAAAAGAGGTGAGGACCTTTGGGACATTTTGGAAATGTCAAGCTCCCTTTAGCAGCTTCTGTCAGGGCCATGAAGGGGCATCTTTGTGTCAGAGGAGGCTGCGGAGGAGTGAATGAAGGAGGTGATGGGAGAAAGCTCTGAATGCTAATGAGCAGCAGAGAGCTAACAGTTAGTGGTCACTTAAAAGTAATGCATTTTATCATACGCAGCTGTGGGCACTAATGCAGATCTACACACTGCTCTGGCAAGAAGCACATGACTTACCGCACATGATCATTATTCAGTTTACTCATAAGCTCATTACCTTCAAACTACTGTATGCTGACAGAGAGCACAAGAAGCAGAATGAAGAGAAATTCCACCTTTCAACAGAAGCAAAAAGTCACATAATGCAACAAGGAGATTTAGAATTTTGAGGGGACCCTCAAGAACCAACGCTGGCCTGAATAGGGGGGAAAACATTTGCACCAAGACCCGACGCTTTAATAAAAGACAGCAAGAGCTCATTAATACCCATTAATGTCCCGAGGTCCATGTAGCATGTGACTTGAGTCAAAAACTAATGGATAGAGGCATCTTCACTGAATCTCATTCAACATGGATGAACGTTCTCTCTCTGAACAGCTGTGTGCCAGTGAAGCTCCCTTATTGTGCACCTCACTGTCACAGACAGATAAACTCCTCCTTTAAATCTGGTAAAAAAAATAAAAAAAGAGAGGACGCTCTCTGATGCTTGGTTGAATCTGGATTGTTGCTATGGTGATGACACCCCCCGGACACCCACTACTCTGTCTGCCATAGAGTCAAGGTGGAGGGAAAGGAGAGGGAAATGGAGGGCTGATTGATTTAATGACAAATATCAGTGTAGAAAAAGAAAAACCTCCACACTGAAGACTTTTAAATTGGGTTTCAATATTTGTACATCAACTACATTTAGTGTCAGTCACTTGGTTCAGTCAGCTAACAGTTGATGAAAGTTAGAACTGTTCTTTTCATTAAAAAAAATAGCTTGTGTGTTGGGCGCTGCTCTCATATAATAATGTGAAAATCTCCACCTAAAAGCTTGTTTTAAAGTTTGAACTTAAGAGGAGCTGGTGCAAGCAGCTCCTATCCTTTACAAAGGACACAATTTGACACACATCATTCTCACAAGAATATCATACAAAATGTCACATGGATTCTTTAGGGTCACTGATATCGTAGCCACTCAAGGTTTCCCATTTTCAATCTGACTAATGGGACATGACACACAAACAGTTTGTTGTTTGTTGTTTGCATCTTATATAAATCAACTGAGATGACCTCCACCAACTATTGACATAATTCTGCCCTTAGATACAGCGTGACATGTTGAAATACTGCCTTTCAAACCGTCTGTGGCCACTTGCTTCTGCACAATTAGATCTGACCAGCCTTCTCCCTGCTGCTTTGGTTGATAAAACTCACTTTCACTGGCTAACAACAAACAGGGCACTGATACAATGACTCGTTTATATGCAGCTCTTCTGGGGCGCGAGATAAACAAAGTGAAAAATGCAAAGCACTTTTGCAATGACTGTTCAATGAATAAACAACCAATACACCAATAAAAACCATCTGTACTCCTGGTGGACACAATGCAGTGCGGTCAGTGTCGGGGATTTCTCTGCAGAACCCAAACAAACATGTCATTATGCAGTAAGTAGAAATGCTCTTTACAAGACTGTGACCTGCTTTAACTGTGTGAACTCATCCAAGTCTCCTCAGAGATCCAGATGTGCTGTAACAACCACTGAAGCATACACCATAACACATCTGTCATTCTGAGAAATTCACTAGTATATTAGCTGCATGTATGCATTTGAATAGCTGTGTAGATACAGTGCTACGTTGTCTTCCCCTGTATGCAAAATTACCTATTTGCACTTTTCCATGCTGATCTAATCTCAACACTCATTATCATACTGCGACAGAGAACAGCTGACCCAAGTCTTATCAGCTGAGCTCACCTTTGTTTGCAGGCTTCTAGTTTTAAGTTCTGCACTGGTTATTTACGAGGAGTCACTACATGTCCATCATGTTGTCCTCAGGCTTTATACTGCATTTTATTGAGCTATATACTTGTATTCTCTTATTTCATTACTTTGTTACATAATCATCACTAAAATACAAGTTGTCAATAGTAGCATTGTATTGAGAATGAAGAGGCTGAGTAGGCCAGGCAGGTGCAGGCCTACTGACCTGCTACTAGCCTGACTCTGTTCAAAGTTCAAAAACTAACAACCTACGCATCTGAACCTAACTTACTAAGAGTTTTAGTAACATGCTGGATCTAATTCTTGACTGACAAAGGTAAGCTTAGGTGGTATCTTTTTTTCACACATTTTTGCAATTATTTCTGACATTTCACCAGAGTATAAAGAATTTGCCGGTATGTGTAAGAAATAATGAAAATGCTGAGCTGCTCATGATAGAAGTCATTACAACATGTGTGACATTGTCTAGTTCACAATGCAGTATGTTGAATATACAATTAGCCTATTTAGATAAATCTCTCTGGGTTTAGCTGGCTCACATTTATCATCAGGGCCAAATCCAAAATGATCCCCAAACAAGAAGGATTCTTCTAAATTGTCCTGTTATTTTATTTGCACCAGTTTCAGTCGCCATCTTTCTCAGCCTAGCTGCCTGTTCCACCAGTAGAGAAAAACATCACCTTAACAGAGAATCTCTATATGAGTTAAGCAGAAAGAGGAGCACCTGTAATTTTGACTATATTGAAATTATACCTTCAGAATTTCTAAATACTGTGGTAAAATGTAATTCCTTAATAATGCAAAAAGCCTAAACAATAGTTTATCCCTCTGCCCAGGCCTAAGTGCAGGGTCTTGGGTTGCCAGATACGTTGCCTAGAGAACAGACATGATGGTATCACACCTTGCATCATCACGATGACTGAAGCTGTGCTAAATTATAGCTGCTGCACAATCCTCCCCTTAAAAGCAAGAGTCATACCTTTATTTTACGTTTGCATTTCTATATAGATCAACCCTGATGCAACAAGCCATCAAACTTTTGGGGTGTCACTTTATGTTTTTACTTTTTTTCTCCTACCTCTAGTCTTTCTACTGAGCTAGGCTAAACACATTTCACTCCCACTCTTAAAACCGTACTAATCAATATTTTATATTAACAAAATGCTCCGGTGACTACATGTAATGTCACTTTGTTGCCCTTAGGCTCATTGTTTTGATTAGCCTTTTTCCAGTTCAATGTTACTGCCTTCATTAGCTTTGTTTCCAGCAGCAGAAGGCAGCTGTTTACAGCTCTATTACCTTCTTATGAAACCAGTTTACACTACCTGCCCAGCACTAAGCAAAGTGAGAGTCTAGCTGGTGAATGAAGTGGTGAAGAAGGATTCAGCAGGAGCAGGATTTGATGAACAAACCAAAACTAAAAGCAGAATGAATATTGAACTTGTTAGTTTTGGTTCAGTGGGAAGTTTTAACACTTCTCCATATAAAATGATGATCCACCTGTGTTGATTTAATGTGTAAATAATGAGCCATTTGCTGACAGATTCATCACAATAACCTCACAAGGTGTTAATACAGGATGTCAGTGCAGTGTTTACAGGCTGTTATCAGCACATTAGTAACCATGCTTTGATGCAAAACATGAGTAAAAAACAATATCTTTGTTGTGTGTCTCTGAAGAAAGCACGATAATTTATTAACTATTCTTATAAACACATTACGATTTAAGTGGCGGCTTCATGCACCTGATGAAGTGTTCATCCTTTTTATCTTCACCTCCACTGACAAGTTTATGTATCACTACTCTTTGTTTTCCTGTTAACATCTCTGTGGCTGATCTGTTAGTTGGATCCAGGAAAAAAAAAAAAAAAAAAAAAAAAAACCTGCAGGAAAATACCCTGCCCTACTCTGTCACACATGACAACAAGCTGAATCCTCTTTGTGGAAAAAAAATAACAAGGATGGAAAGAGATATTAGCCATTCAGTAACATGAACCTGTAACCAAGATGGTATTCAGACAAGATATAATAAAAAGAGGAGTGGGCACGAGTCCTCTTTTTGAACAAAACCTGCTCACATTCCATCCCTCCATTTCTGATTCAGACAGTAGAACATATTCTGTGTCTCTTGAAGGTGAGCTTCAGCTAAAAGTGAAACATTTAATTTCTACCTTTTGTAGCAGGAAGTCATTGAGAAGATTACTAGAGGCCACACAAGCACGCTGTTTCCACTTACCTCGTGCAGAACAGGAAGTGAGACACACTTTACTGTGGTATACTAAAATATCACTTCCTGTTGCAGCTGTTTCACTATAGAGCTGCATAACCCTTTAATCTGCAGCTTAAAAACTTTGTCTGTTAATTCCTTCTCACATCCTGTATTAAATGTTTTTTTGCCTCATTTTTCACATCCACCCTAAAAAGTAAAAGCCCTAAACACACTAACAGTGTGTAACAGTTTCAGTGCCAGGGGAAGAACAAGGACACATGATCTGAGGGTCTTTGTCACAGTAGCATCGCCTCCCTACTCCCATAACTGCAGCTGCTTCTTGTCCTCTGTCCCTGATGGCCAATTAAGTAACACAGACAGGCCTATTCTTGAACACTGACACATAAAGGACGTATGAGCAAGCCTATAATGGAACAGCATCACCTTGGGAATACACAGAATAAGCTGAGGACAGATGATAAAGAGCCAGATAAAGTTCATGACACAGTGCACAAGGTAGTAACAACTGTTATGAAATGATCACACGTGTGTTTGAGGAAGAAAACACGGCAGGCTACTCATTGGTGGACACACTACACTTAATATTTGTGCAAGGTGAAAATATTTCTCAAGTTATTACCCAATACCAGAGCTGATTGCGCAGGTATCTTTGTTTTGGCATGCCTTGGTTAGCTCAGTCGGCCACACATACACACACTGTGTGGGTGTGTTCTAACAGTCTCAACAGCAAAGTATTTTTAAGATCCAAAAGCATTTAGCATGGAAAAGTTGCAAGTCATAACAGGATATAAAAGTCATGCTGATAAAGAACAGAGGCAACAAATCTAACCAAAACTAGGACTATCACACATGATCACACTGGAACTGAAACTCGAAAAAAAAAAGTAATAATTCCTCCATAAACATGGAAATCATTTGTTTTTAATTGCATGTAACCTACAAGCAATTAAAAACAACTGATTTATGTATATATAACTGAACTGATGTTTATGTTCTTAATGCTAACTAAAAGATGACTATTTAACTGATGAGATGTCAGAATGGCCGGGCAGCCGCCAAAATCAAAATGAATAAATATACAGCAATAATGTAGGGATGACATTGGTGCCTTCACAAAAAATATTAATACTAATAATCTCAAGTCATGGAGATTATATGGATAAATGCAAAAAACTAAACAGCTGGAACAGTCTGAGAAGATCAGAAAAACTTCATTTTAATGTGACCTTTAAAACCAGGAAAAGATACAACTACTGCTAGAACTGCTGCAATATCTTATTATAACGAAAGCCAAACCTTTAAACCTCATTATTGATATAATATATATAAAAATATAGCCCAACAGATATGTTAGATTACATTTTACACCACCAGACAATGCCAACAACTAGTACTTCTATATATACACTTCCATTTTTATGAAAGTTAATGAAGCTGGAACAATTCACAGTCACTCAGGGGAGAAGGTGAGCTTTCTCTTTCCTCAGCACAAAGGTGGTGAGTATGTGGGTGAGTAGGTGTAACTAAATGAGTGTAAGGGTCCTGACCTGAGGGTGGTTACAGGTTTCACAATGACACAGTACACAGAGTAAAACAAACAATTATCTCACGGCCTCATTTCAGCATTAGACAACACCAAATGGTGTGTCATCTTTATAGTGAAACAGTGTGCATCCCTAAAATGAGTTCTCCACACAAATGGAACATTAATGACACAGAGCACAGAGGCTCTGCTTGAACTTTCATGGAACAACACCTCATTAAGAAACTTCACTTTTTTTGCTTTCCTTTGAAAATGTCACTTTGTCATTTTGTAGGGTCAGAAAGTGTGTTATTATGTCAAACTCTCCACATCTTAAGGACGTCAGGTGGCCCAGAGGTTTAAGACATCATGTAATTGCAACATCCCCAGTTCAAGTCTGGCTGGGAACCTTTGTTGCATGTCATTCTTTCTCTCTTTTGTTATTTCCGTCTCCTCTCAAATATCATTAAAACAAAAGAAAAGAAGCAAAGAAAAAATCCTTAACCTTTTTCACATTAACTCACGAACACAAAGCACTTATTCCTCCTTTCAAATTTAATAACAGAAAAAAAATCCTCATCCAGACCCCAGTCTAACAATGCTGAAATCTGTCTTATTGAAAATTTCCTACAATTCCCATTCTTTATTAGAAATAATTCCATATCAAAGCTCTCCCCTCTTTCTTGCCCTTGGAATTAAAAACACAATGTGACTCCTCATCCAAAGCCTTGCACCCCAATTCCACCGCCTCACAACAGTTCCTTATAGGTCCATGCAGAAGAAAAGTATCCCTTTGAGGGGGCGGGGATGGGGAGGTCTTCTGCTTTCCCTGTTTTCTTCAGGAATGCTCACTTGTCAGCGCAGCGTGTCGGCAGGCTGAAAGAGCCTCCTCCATCTAGCCATTCATCTGACACACAAAGGCAACTTCACAGGAAGACAAGCGTTCTCTCTGCTATTTTTCCTCACTGCTCCTCGTCGTCTCTCCATCCCTTCCCCTCTCTCCCTTGCGCACTCATTGACACACACACACACACACTCCCAAGCTGTCATTAGCATACTAATGGCAGGAGAACATGAATGTGAACAAGTGGGAAACTCTTGGTGAAAAAACTAGTGCAGACAGTGAAAAAGGAGGCCTGGGAATCGCAGTGCACCTCTCTATCTGTGGCATGCTCCTGGCAGACTGTCAGCTGTTGATTTGGACCAAACACATGCCTCCACCCAAAGGACCTAATCCATGTGAGAGTAAATAGAGTAAAATAGAGTTAATTCAGTCTTTCTGGTCTGGAATTTTTTTTTATGTCTGGTTACATTGAGTTGGGTGAATCATAGTTTAATTGTTTTGTTTTTTTTTAATATGGCTTTAAGAGAATGTACCGAATGAAAGTTGACTGAGTAAATTTGTTTTAGAGTTTGTCTTTTAGAAATGTTAGAAAGGACAAAAACCACCTGTCTCTTTTTTTTTGTTTTCTTATCAAAGTCAAACTAAAATTAAATAGCTAAGACATCAGTAAAGGATATATAATTGGTGTTTTTTACTTATGCACTTGTTTAAATTGAAATAATAAAAAGGAAAAAAAAGAAATTTTGTTTATTTTCTACTATGGTAGCTCTGCCTATATAACGTGCTCTAGAAGCACCAAACTCTTTGATTTTTCATTGGTGCTACCTGTGGTTGGGCACATTATCACTGCAATTGTACAGACTATAATGAAAATCAACACGTTCAGGTTTCCAATATTTCAGTTTTTCCTTCCTTATGCATTCTTTGGATGTTCCTGCCTGTTGTGATTGTGCACAGGGGTCAAAGGGTCAAAGGACTATCTTCTACTGTGAGTGAACAGTCTGATACCTTGCCATCACCACAGCTAGCCCCATGAAACAGAGACAACTAGCGCTGGCTAGTCTCCCTTCTTTCTACAATATGGCAGAGGCAAAGCTAAAACTCAGTGTGTGGGAGCTGCTCATGAGATGTTAGATGTTATTACAATTAGAAGTAATTATAATGGTAGCAAGCTGAGCTAAGTAGCTTCGACTTCCACAGAGTGAAGGCTAACCTCTTTTTCTAGCTGATGAATGCCTGATGCTCAGCCAACCCATATGTCCATGAATTATTTTACCCTCTTTGAAAAAATGTTTAAAAATGCACAAGTGTATTATTATACTTTTTGTGACACAAGAAGTGAAGAGAACTCAAATTTCAGTTTAACTTTTAAAAAATTGTGAATGTCACTTTCTTGTCAGCTGTTTTACCTTTTAATTTTCCAAAAAACTTATGACAAAGAATAACAACAACTGGATCCAGTATAAATGTATAATCTCTACCACTTTTCTAGCAGTATTATCACACAATGAGTATATTTAAGGTGTACTATCCCTTTAAAAAAAAGTTGAGTGGTCTGCCAAAGAGCTCATCACCGGTCGGAAGTGCAGTTGCATAAGAGCATCAGTGGCGGGAGCATGTATTTATGATGACGGTTGCTTGCCCTTTGCAGTCAGGTTATAAATAGCTGTTTGCCTTTGGGTGTCCCCTCAAAGCAGGTGTCTGAGAGCTCATCACAGATTAACCTTCGCTACCATGCATTGCATAAAATTATAAAAAAAAACTTTATATGCCGTTTACCTTTGGCTAGATAACTGAACAAGGACGCACCTTTTAAATCACATACAGAATAACAGGTTTATAAATAATCCAAAACACTCAATTCTGCTCACAGCAGGGCTCTGCACTCTGAATGATGACACACTCTCCTCTCAATTTATTCATCTATTCACTTCAGCTGTTGAGGGGATTTAAAAAAAACATTAACTCATTCAAGTAACACCTAAATTGGCACAGAATCAACTTTGCAGTTTAGTTAAATATTTATTCAAAGGTTCCTGTTATTGGGTCAGAGATGGTCCACCCTATGTGGACATGCGACAGTTCATCACAGGAGGTTTTGATAAGGGTGGAGGTAAAGAAAGTGTTATAAGCTAATTCAAAGTTTCCATCAGGGCCAAGCTTTGAAGATGAAGTCACACTAAGAAAGTCAAGCCATTTATCAGCCTAAGTGCATCCGAGATCCATTTTCTCTGCTTTTTTAAATCAATATTGGCAAGATTTTGATAATATTCTTTGGTATCACCTTTTGTGTGAAATGATAGTGGGGACCAAGTAAGCTGGGAAACATCCTATTTAGCTACAGCCAGTTCTATGACAGCTTTAAGACACATTTCCTGAGTTCAAGTTGAGTAAACACAGGTAAAGAACCAGGGGGCTCTATGAGGGGCAGCGACAAAACTGAGTAGTAAAGCTTAAACTTGCATCTGATGATTTTTCTGAATACTGGGCTGCAGTAGGTTTATCAGGCCTTTTTTGTTACAGACAACAGCTGCCTGCTGCACCAGAGGACAATGACAGCGAGAGCACTGACAACAAACCAGAATCATAAATTTATGCCCAGATATCCAAAGCAATAAAATGCTTTGTCGAGCTGATGAGAGCTGAAAGATAATATTCTGTTGTTCCTCCTCTTTCATTTAACAGATAGTTACTTGTCCTATTGCTTTACTAAAACAAGAATAAGCGCAGCTTTATAGATACATGCGAAAAACCTAAGCAGTGATCATGGATGAGTAGTTACCCAGGCTGTCCATCTATTTTTTGTTTAAAATATTATTAGAGTGTGATGAGCATTAGATGCTATTCTTAGACGGCCCAGTCTGGTTCAGTCGGCGAGGATGAGGAAGCGTCTGGGTGCGCAGCTCTGCAGCCGCTATGATACCTGAGAAGACCATGAGAGATACCCCAGCTTCTATCACTGCCTGGGGGAGGGATCACATTCATTTTGGATTTACTTGATCCAAGGAAGGAAGGAGTCTTGTGATTTCACTGTGTGTGTTTTGTATCACTACATTTGCAGGGTCCAGAAAACAGAGAACCCACCGTACTTCAAGGGTCCAGCGGCATCGTGGGGACCAAAATGCTGGACCCCACAATGTTGAACGGCTCTTTGGGGGTAAAGGCTTGGTTGAAGGGTTGGTGTTGGGTTAGAGAAACAGGCTAAGGAGTACATCATGTCAGCGGCACGTCCCCACAAATAGATGTGTACAAGGATGAGTGTGTGTCATTATGAGTAATCAGGCCAATGATTTTGATGCACAAATCACACTAAAATGTTGTCAGCTACCAATTGAGAAATCATGTGGGATCAGTCATAATTGCAGTATGTGCTCTAGTGCCGCTTGACCTTTTCAGCTCCCTTGTGTTCTGTGTTACATTTTTTATTTTATGTAATAACAGAATTTTTTTCATCTCACAATCCCATGATTCATGGAACAGAGTGATGAAGGGGGCTTTACACAGACATCATGAAGTGATGTTCACTGCTATAAAAAGCCAGACTTTCATGCCTGTTGCTCATCGCTGTTAAATTGTACAGGTCACACAGAGCTGAGTGGGAGGGCTCCTCTCAAACCACTTCCTCCTTGGGACGTCAAAACAAAACTGCACAAAGGCACAGAGAGGGCACAGAAGCTTCTGCTAGGGTTATGTTTCAGTTCAGCTCTCAGATTCCCTCTAAGCATCTCGCACACACACAAACACACAACCTACTGCCTAAACAGCACACAGCAGGAACATGATGAGGTTACCTGAAATGAAAGCACAAACTCATAAAAGTAAAGTTGAGGCAATTAGCAGATTAGATGATTAAGATAATGACAGGATATGATATTTGTCTAATAGTTTTCATCAATTTTCAGGCCAAAAAAATTACAAACACTCCCTTTAAACAATCAGTTTGAGGGAGACTGTGTTTGACATCACTATTTTCAGGCATTTTATATGAGAAAAGGAAAAAATTGTAAAACAGACACTGAGTTATTCTCAGGCTGAAAACTGTAGATTTTTTTATATGGCGTCATGCGACCTTCTCACAGAATGATGAATGATGCCCATTAACAGAAAGCATACTGTAAACCTTTAAAAATAAGAAAGTGGGGCAGCAGCCTTCTTGGTTTCCATATATTATACATTTCCTGAATGACTGTAGTTTTATAAACATTGGTCCAACAGAAAAAAAAATACAGCTCTGAAAACATGAAAGAGCTACTGTCTTAAAAGAGAATAAAATATATTTAATAAGTAATACTAAAGCAACATTTTAAACTGAGAAAGACTTTACCATCCTTAAATGTATCTTATGTGACACACAGCAGTCAGTCTGAATTCCTCAGGCTGCAGTGTGGTGGGAATGTTAATGTATTCCAATGGATCTTAAAAAAAAAACACAGAAGAAGCTTCAATCTCCTCTGGTTTAGGAAATCACTCTTTCACAAGCTGGTGGCCAAGAAATGCTTCAGGCTCACACAACTCTGTCTTTGAAAGCAGAAGGGTGTGTGTATTTTGTGTGTGTGAGTGTGTGTTGTGTGCAGGAGCAGACGGTGTGAGGTTCTCTCTGTTGCCACTGCCTTCTCAACTCACTGAGAAAGCCTGAGCGTAATCAGAAGCCTCAGGAATTTCATAGTAGTAAGAAAGAGAAAGGAAACAAAAAAAAAGAAAAGAAGTGGAAGGAGAGATGTGGCTCAGCAAGACTGACTGGTTTGCTGTAATGAGTTTGCTGAACTGAGAGGATGAGCTGACTCTGGTTTAACCTGAACAACACGTGCAGCATCTTGTTGACTTGTACTTGTGTTTTTCCATTTTCCCCATTGCCTCCTAATTCCCTGTGGGCACATTGGTATTTAATTGCACACTCATCCAACCAGAGTTTAAGATCGGCATTTTCTACCTCTTATGCTACTATGGGTCTCTTTTTAGTCATCTGACATCTCTATGGCCACCCTTTATGGTGTTTTGTCTCTTTCTAATCATTTAATTTTGTAACAACTCATCTTAACATTCCCTTTTAAGTCAACTACCTATCATATTCTGACTCAAGCTGGGGGGGAGGGGCTGCCCCTGTGTCTTTCTGGAAGAGCCTGGGAGATAAATGGCAGCATTGGTGTAGACACAAGCCACTTTATTTTCATTTAAGAACATCATTTAGATGATTTTTAGGTTATCTTTTTGATATAGTTGCTGGAAGTTTCCAAACAACCAAGACAGCTGCATATAAAGTGCAAAGTATAAATAGCTTTGACTTCAAGGCAGGCAATATATTGGCCCTAATCTTGCTGAAAGCTCCGTTTAAATTAGCCATGTAAACTACAGTTGAATGTCTTCAAAAGCAGAGTTCACATTCCTCTGTTGAAGAAGTCTGATCGCACTTATCAACTCAGCTCATGATGTAAGCAATAAGGCAGACACAGGCAGATAGCTATCAGCTCACACACCCTGACAAGAAGAGGAACATTCCCACACAGCTGGCTGCAGTGGTCAGTGACCAATCACTGGTTGCGTAAGACTTCATTGGCGATGTCATGCTTCATTGTGATGCAATATAGAGAAATACTGGCAGATGTCTGAGGAGAATTTTTGCAGTGGTCACTTGAGCAGATACTAGATTCATGTGTGTTCACAACATTATCACAATGTGTCTGCTGTCAATGCAGTGAAGTTGTACTGGACTTTTGTCACACAGAGGCAGATATCTCAACACTTTGTCATTATCTCTTTAAATGAAGATGCAGAAAATATATAAGGTTGTTGTTGCCATGTAAAAACATGGATAATCAATAGATATTCATGAGCTCAGAGAAAAACTGCCCTGTTTTCAGCTTTCTGAAAGTCCAGATTATATTGGCTTGGGTTAAAAAGAGGAACCTATCAAGGAATGCACTGAAATCAAAAGTATGCAGGAGGAACAAGAGGACATGTGCCAGATCATTGATGTATGCTTGATAATGTGCTTGTTCTCATTGTGATCATTTTAACGGATAGTGAACTTGCAAATTGTTACAATATTTTTTACCACAACACTTTGTAGTCATAGAATCGTCTATTCTAATGCTAGTTTTTTCACTAGATTAAATAAAATTTTCTTTGACACTACTATTTAAAGTTGCAAACCTGGATGTGTCAACCATTTCTCCACTACTTTTAGCAACATCTTTCACCTTCTTTGCTCATGTGCTAGACAGTTTTTAGTCACTCTTCACTGTAGCATGTTACATTCAGGTGTTAAAACTGGCTGTTTGAATGAGGGGTAACCTCTCCTGTTGTAGCTTATAATTTATTATTATTTGCAAAAATAAATGTATTGCAGACCAGCATTACACCAATCTGTAATCCTATTTTGTGTGTTTATTAAATTTATCCACTGAAATATGTGGATGTTCTGGCTTGGTCTGATCGCTGAAACCCTGGTTCAACAGAATTTGCAAACATTGTTTTATGTTCATCCAAGTAAAAGCAAATAGGATTGGACCCAGACTTGGCTGGGTGATGACGGCTGAGGAAGAGAGGTGGGTGGGAAGGAACAGGCGGCGCTCACACAATGAAGCCGTGAGGAAACGAGCAGAGAGGAAAAGAGAGAAAGAATGGCCACTGACAAGTTTGCGGCGGCTGGTGTGCAGGTTGAGTCAAGTTCACTGGGACATAATTAGAGATTCTGGCTCAGGATCAGCTGGCTGGTGTAACTTTCATACAGGGCTACATTTAGACTCCACTATCATGACCACATGAATGTGGACAGAGGAATAAAGAGATTCTTAATCAACAAGGAAGAGATATTGTTTTTGTGTGTAGCCTATGACTGAGTGCATGCATGTACAGTGTATATTGACATTAGTGTAGTCACTGTGTGAACAAACACTGTCCACTATACTGCAGGCCTGTCCCTCTTGTTAGCTCATGCTGCCACTCCACAGAACTGACTGAAGCCAACTAGCAAACAAGGCAGCAGTGTGAGAATGAATGGAGCCGCAGAGGCCTTATCTTGATGCTGGGATGCCGAGGCAGAAGTTACACCTTAACATGGGCAGTCACAGGCTGCTTTATGGACATTTTTTCAACCATGCCGATAAGCTTAAGCCCTGTAGAAACACGCCCAATTCGACCAGATAACAGCCTGCAGATGTAGGAGACCCTTTTAATTCAAACTTAACAAGCTGATCATGAGGAAAACTTGCAGTTTCTGATGATAAAAAACGTCACATGCTGTGTGTCAAGTCTGCTGATACACCATGGCATTCAGCTCAAGTCAAATGGAGCTAAAAAGAACCATAAATTTACATCACCTGATCACAAGACCTGCTCCACACTCACACAGATCTTCCCTCCATCTCTGTCTCTCACATACACGCTCACACACACACACACACACTCGCAGCTGGTGCTAATAGGCTCTCCTGCTGTTGGCAGGTCATGCTACTCCCCAGCAGTGTGATGAGTGACATGACATATTGGACCGCAGTCTGTCTAATATAATAAAATATTATGACAGGATAAATGTTTGCGATAACACCACAGTGTTGACAATAGAAAGAAGTAATGACAGATCTCACTAAAACAGGATCTTCCACGAAAATGTTTTTGATATGAACAGTATGCCTGCTCATATATCCATGTTTTATCATGTGGAGTATTCAGCTTTTACTGCATCTTAAAATACATTTCTGTAAGAAAACAAACAGCAAATGTTTTACTCCTGATGTTGCAGTTAGAATGTGTCTGTGACTGAGCTTTAGAGGTCTGTCAAAGGCCACAAGATCAGACTGTGAATCTGGAGTGAATGATGAACACCTACATGTACTCTACAATGCCAACACCTGAAGAAGTCCAGGGATGTTGCTTTAGAGCACTTCAGCTGTAACTGCTGAATCATTTAGTTCCATTGCAGCTGTTCTGCTTTCAAGTCCTGACATGACTGGTCAGTAAATTGATTACTTGATCAGCAGCAACATCCATTAGTAATTTATCCTTTAATTTGTTTATCAGAGAGAAATCATTTTGGGTTTGGTTGGTTGGTTTATCAGATAAAGTGTTTTTAGATATCACCTTGGGCTCAGAGCTATGGTGTTTTATAAAAGTATTAGTTTTTTTAATCTATATCTATATCAAATAGGTTTCACTGAGAGCATCCTAACTGGAGTAGTTGGGGTTCAGAGCCTTGCTCAAGGGCAACTAAGTGGGCAATGGCAGAGGGGCAAGCACTGCTTTTTATTGTCCCTTTCCAAATTTTTCCTGACAACTGATGAAAATAAATAGACAGCCTAACTTTCAAAAGTTTACCTCTGTCACCACTATTGAAAAATTCCCAGATCACTCATTTATCAAAAACTTCACTACTTGCAGCCACATTCAATACATATTTCCAGATATGTGATCACTGCCTCTCTGAGGCCGAGCATCTTTGGACCTATTTGTTTTTCAGTCACAAACCTGACCCATTAGAGCTCACTGCCAGCTGAGCTCTGCTGCCAAACTGTGGGGTAAATAAAGCCTGTGTGGAGTTCAGCTCAGCAGCCCTCACCACCATTCTCTCACAGCAGCCCCGAACTCCAAAATAAGCTGCATTGCTCCAGATTTAAACTGGAACACCCAGCCTTTGTGTGTCTTTCTTCTTCTGCATGCAGGCCTCTTCTCTTGGGCTTCCCTGTCTGTCAGTTTCACTAACACAGGTTAAGTCTAGTGTTTGACTTTGTTTTAGGGGGAGTCCCCAAATACTCAGATTAAACCCACATGCAGTATTGCTGTGGGTTTGTTTCCTGAGAGGCAACACTGAAGACAGTCAGAGCTTAAGTAATACAATACATCCCTGCATAGGGAGGGCAGGAGGAGAATGCAGTGTTTAGAGAGAAACTGTGGCCTAAACATAAACTCTTGTGCTAATTTATTAGAGGCAAAGCTATTCATGCAAGACAAATTAAATTACAAATTAAATGTTTTATTCCTACTATATTTTCTCAAAAGCACTTCAGCTGCACTCCTGACATTACCTTAAGGCCAGCAGCAGTCTCACATTAGTCAGCTACTAGGTCAACTTTATCAATACAAAGACGGATGCTGGAAAGATGTGTGATGCTGCTGGTGTATCAGTTTGCTCTCATCCTCAGCCACACCTATTAGCTGCAGCCTCAATGGACTTCAGGTCTGCTTCACTGCCGGACAATAGATCCTCAAATTTAACATATAAGCTTACAACGGCCCGGCCTGTCCGTCAGCTCGACCCCCTCCCCACCATCAGCCCCCGACACACCAGGGCCGCAGCATCCATCCCGCCCAGCAGCAGCAGCAGCAGAAGCTGCAGGACTCACCCAGTGTTTTGACTGCGATCTGCCGCGTCAGAGGCGGCGGCAGGTTGATGCAAACCAGATCCACGTCCTGATGCAGCAGCACGTCGTCGATCCGGTTGGTGTAAAACGGCACGTTCATCTCCTTGGCCAACTCCTCTGCCTCCTCCTGCGTCCGGCCCCACAGCGCTTTGACGGCGAAGCCCTCGTTCTTCAGCAGCGGGATGATCACCCTGGCGGTCAGGCTGGTGCCGAACACGCCGACCCCAGGAAGCATGGCTCGGGTTTATGTGTCTGATCTGGTGCTCTCTGTTTTCGGTTTGTTTTCACTGCTCTGGATGAAGCCAGACCTGCTGCGGCTGCAGCGGAGGCGGCTGAACGGCAGAGAAGCGGCGGCTGGGACCGTCAGGTTGGCCATCCACCTGCAGTCAAACACCCGCTGTGCTGCATTCTGCCGTCAGTCTGGCTCTACGATCGGGCATTCGGTATCCTGTCGTTATTCCAAGCGGATATGAACCAAAACTTAGATGGAAAACCGAGCCAGGCTTCTTTAGCGTTAAAAAGAACAATTTAAATGCACCATTCCGGTCTTTACCTCGTCCCCGTCTGTCAGCAATCAGCGCACTGACTGCGCCAAGCAGTGAGGAGCATTTCACCTCCTTGTAGGGTTTGTTCCTCCCTTTCCAGTCGGACCCCTGCTTCAGTTAGAGCGAGACTACAAATAAGAGGCAGAAAGGTGCTTTATCTGACGGCATGCTGACAGAAACACCGCCGTCGCCTTTTGTCTGCTACCCGGAGATCCAGCAGCAGCGGCAGCAGTGCTATTATGCTGAAGGCAGCTATTGATGCGGCTTAGACCTGCGCTGTAAAGTCAGAGTCAAGACCGGAAACGCTACCGGTAGAATTTTTTCAGAATAAAGGCCTAAGTATTACAAGCGCAATCCATTTGCGTCTGTAAAGCCTACCTATGAAATCACAAAATTTATGAAAAAAATCATTTACAATTTCAGGAAAAAAAAAAATAAAAAAATAAAGCAAATTGCAGTTTAAATATTATTTAAAAAGGTAAAGTAGTCAGTATATGAATGGGCAACCATCCGTAATGGATGCATGTAAACACAAAGTGCAGTTGGTTTTGGGTGTTTGTTATTTAAATGTGTCTATTAGTATTATGAAATTACAGAGACTGTGTTAAAGCAACGAAATGGTTATTTTAGCATTAAAAGAAAATTATATCACTTGATGTTAACATTTATTTATTCCCCCTGTTATTTCTACCATTATTGTTTTTGTATTTTTATTGATCATCAGCGATTTTAAATTCCACAGTGCTGAGTGACGCCGTCAACTTTCTGAACAGTGCAGGTCAGCGAGCCTTAAATTTCGAACTGGAATGTACTTTTGCTGCTTGGACTTTTATGTTTAGTTACATGTCTTTCATTTTATTAGCAATCTTGATCGATTTCCGATCACTTTCTGTCTCTCTTTGAGTTACTTGACGTAGCTCTCACCGAGCTCTCCCCAGTTTAACCCTTCAGCTTCCGGATATGATTCAGCCGGCCTACCGCACTGATATTGAAACACTGAAGTAACTGTGCTCTGTGGTAGAGTTATTCTAAAATATTAAATCTAACATCATGTCACTGTGCCTGTCGGTCAACATCATTATTCATATTCCAGCCAGGTGAGGTTGAAGAGTAGTTTTGCTGTATTTTATTGTATCTTTATCTTATCACTAATGTGCTGTTACATTCAGAAATGTTAAAAAATATATATTTTGGGGGAGAAGTGTCTTCTTAAGTTTCAAACGTTTCTTTAAAGAAACTAGAGCATTTTTTGTGCTATTTTAGATTATCTGTGGTTTCAGATGTCCAAAAAAAGGATTTCCTATTTATTTCTGAGGACCATTTTTCCAGGTATCTTACATCTTTGATCAGTCATCATGCTCATTATGCTGGTAGCTTTAATGTGCTATATATCCTCATTTTCTGCTGGGTGTTCAGTTTTCTGCATGACATTACTCATAAACATCCTTATCTCTGTTCACTCTCACCTGGGCCTACAAACACAACAGCAGGCTCTATTGTCCATCTTTACTCACTCAGCTGCAGAAGTAACTGATGTCTGAACTCTACAGTATGCTGCACCTTTTACGCTCCATAGAGCTGTGTAACACAGCCTGACAGGATGTGATAAGACAGAAACTGTCAGTGGTTAAGGCATCTTTTTTGAGGTTTAAGATACATGATGATAGATAGAGTTGAGTTGAGTTACTTTGCATTTTGCAGCAGGGATCAGAAGCCTTTGAAGTGAGGAGAGGATTTGAATATCATTACGGCTGAGTCCACTGTGTGCTGCACCCCTCCACACATCAGCTGCCTCTGGGTTTATCAGAGCGGATGCCACACACACTGTGGCTCCCCTCTCAGGATTTCACCGCAGTACAGTTAATTTGAGGCATATTGACCTGAAATGGCTGTGCAGATTAATCTTAACAATCTAAAAATAGATCCAATTTAGTGCACTTGGCAAGTGAAGAGGCTGTTCTTCTGTTTTGGCTGTAGCTAATGAGAGTGTGTTTTGGAAACTTAGCTTAGCCTGACTAGCAGAGGCTCTTGAAGCCACAGTGTGGTTAAAGTTTCGATGGTTGCACTCTGAGCCAAATCAGCAGAAGAAAAACTGTGAGAGCATTGAGTCTTCTCACCTTCACCTCTCGCTTTAATTCAGCCTTTTTTCTCATTTATATTCATGCTCAGAAATAGTGAACTTTCATATGATTAAACAACTGACACAGTTTGATTCTTACATGAGTTTATTAGCATTTTAGATGCACAAGGAGGTGTCAAAATGTATTTTTTTGAAACTGTAGACACTGTTTTTCTCTTTGTTAATGTTGCATTTATTTAATTTTCCTTGTTGTGAATTAGCAAGCTGTTGCTTCTGAGGATGTTTGGCCTTCCTAATAAAAAAGATGCGACTGGTGTGATGAGAATTTTTTAAATGCCAGAATCAAGGACTTTTCAAGCTCCAGTGACAGCAGAGTGGATATTTGGGATTTCATATTTGTTTGTGCAAAATGAAGTTAAGCCTGTCTGTTTTTTCATTCAATGTAAAAATGAGCTGGGTGTCAAATAGGATAAATAGATTTACCTTTTATCACTAGGCAAATAAATAATATAGTTTTTTTCATTTCAAGTTGGTTGAACTTTAGATTTCTTTATTTCTTTTCTTTCTTTTTTTTGAAAGAATAATTCAGAATTAAACCTAAATTCTTTCGACTCCTTTGACTTGAAAGGAAAAGTTGAATAAATGAACTGTTGAGTGTTCACTTAACTAACACATTAGCTGACCTCTGACCCTATTTGTGGTTTACAGAAAACATCCTTTAACACATTGGTTCTGTTTGCTGATGTTGAGAAATAACACTGCGGATGTTAAAAAAAAGGTACATGAATCCTATTTTGGTTCCAGTTCTGTTTAGTTGATCTGTTTTGATGTTTGATTTAGCTCATGTTCATTTCTGCTTTATATTTTCTCTGTTTTTGTTTGATTTTGGTAAATCAAAGCCATCTTTTGAGATATAGACTTGCATCCTTCTGTCAACCTGCTCAGCCCCTTTAACATAAAACATCCAACTAAGTCAGCAGGATCTCTGCTCACCCACAGATAATTAGATTAATCAATGACATTTCAGTGGATGAAAAGAGCTGAACATCACAGCTGAAATCAATATGGGTGCAAACTTACACAGAGGCATGCGTCCATATTGCTAAATCTGCTGATGATGATAATCAAGGAGAACATTTCCTTGAGCCTTTTATTCCTGGTCTTTCACATATATTTTTACAGTTTCAACACACAACAGGTCATGCTGTCAATGTTCATTCTCCTCTATCGATTTGGTCAACAATGCACAGAGCAAACAGAGGAGGGACGGACAGTACTTTGGACTGACAGATTGTTCTGGAGAAAGTGGTGAAAAACAACCAGAGGCCAGAGGTCAGTCAGTGCTGAAGTTCAAGGGTGTGTATGTCAGAGAAATTTAGGTGGGTTGTGTGCGTGTGTGCATTTTCTGCTGAAGCATTCTTAAACGCTGGATGATTTGGTAACAGGATTTAGGTTCAGAGCTTTGTTGCAATCAGAAATACATAACTTCCTCCTGAAGTTACTGCAATTCAACTAACAACAAACCCAGGTGCACCTACTGGCTTTTACAAGAAGTCAATACTTTTCTCTGCACCATTAATAATAAGTGCATATTCATTGATATTGATGATAACAGGAACAGTTGCGGGTCAACAGAACTGAACTATAAGTTCTGCAAACATGAAAAGCTCCATGTTCTTACACAGTCTCTGCTGTGCTCTCCCTCTGTGTCTCTGTCATGGTCACGCTCTAATTGAATCAGATGTTGGTATGGTTTGTTTGTGTGAGACAGAGCATGTGACCAGTCGGGCTCAGGCTGGCTGGTGCTGGATAGCTGACAGTCCATGAGATAGAAGAGTGGGGCTGGGGGGGCTGTTCAGATGGGCCAGGAGGAGGCTGACACCTCCCATGGCAGAGGGGCTGAACACCAACCTGACAACCTGCTGCACAGACACAGAGACAATGTGGGTGGATGAGCTCAGGCCAGTAAACATCTCACTGTGTTGACAGGCATTGCTGACTAAATCTCTGGATGTCATCTGATACAAAAATGTGTCCATGCTTGATTTGGCTCACAGATAAATCTCTATTAGAGTGGCTGCAGCATGAAGTCAGTTTCATTGGAACAAAAAGCTGCCCTCTAGTGGACAGATGTTGTTCTACCAGTGACAGTGCAGCAAATTTTCCACTGTCCAGAGTACTACAGCATCATTTTTTCATTTACTGTGTATTGAGGGATTTTGATTTGTTTTGTCTGCAAACCATTTAAGCTAAAGTGAAGATCCACTGCAATGTTTTAGAACTCTTTTTTTCTTGTAGCCCCTTAATATTAAGCTATTTCTCCTTGTAACCTCTGGTTATAGGTTGCAAGTCATCTTTTTTTCCTTTTTACATATAAAACAGTAAAACTAGACTGCTTCATAACAAAGAAGAAAGGAAGCAATGATTACAGAAACTTAAATTTGTAATCTTAATTTTAAGTGGTTGATTGTTTTAAAATCATTACTATCTTACTATCATTTGTAGCAGTCGTGATACTCATTTCTGGAACGTCCACCACGCTAAATTAAGATGGTAAACAAAGCATAGAGACATATAAACATACAGTCACTGTGACCTGAGTAAGACTTGACTCCTAATGGTTAGAATAAGAGCAATGATAAATTGATGCAGAGATCATTTTTCTTTAGAGGTGAACTATGTGACTTAAATATATAAATAAAAAGTTATATAGTCCAAAATAGAAAATGTGCCTTGTTCGTTTTTTTGTGCCCCTAAAAACATTACAAAGATTAAAACATAGTGCATCTCAAGTTTTTAAAATAGTTTTACCCTGGATCAGTAGCTGTCTTGTTTGTTTATAGGCATATAAAGATGCTGCATATTGCACCTTCAAGTAAATAATGATAAAATGCCTCCTATTACAGAGGCTTTTTGCTCCAGCAGTGTGACTGGTGTGTGACAAGAAACAGGACACAGACAAGGTTAATTTCAGCACTTTTAATAATTACTCAGAGAGGCACAAATACAATTTACAGAGCTAACTTCCTCTATATATGCGCCCACTAGTGACTTCCTGTTCCCTCCTTTGAGACCTGCCAGCTGAACCAGACAAAAGCAGAAACACAAACAGCTTCAGGCACACACACTCAAACACACGTGCACACAGTTCTGCTGGTCCTCTCACATAACATAAGCTTTTTTTTTCCTATCATGAATCCACATGTAACATAAGGTCTGAAAGAGAGATGCAATTGAACATGATTTTATTCCTTCAGCCACGCCTCAGTGACATCTTGAGGTAGATAACATTCTCCAGTCACCTCAAACATTAGAGCTGTAAAAACAGACATTGCTGACAATCCCAATTACCTCCAGAATTTTTTTCCTTTTATTTAGCATCTTTCCTTTAAGGTTTCATGAATTTTACGTTTTCTTTCAGCACAGCTACTGCTGATTTCAGCTCAGTAACCAAATTAAAAACAGAGAAAATTCTTCAATAATTTATGGTTACAACTTTTTAATGTTTCAAACTCCTTTAAAACTAGACAAATTTAACTTTATTTATACAGAATTATGACTTATCTTTGGTGGTTAAATATAAAACTGAACAAGGAAACTGTTAAATGAACATCACATTGCATTTCCAACCAATCATTGGTACCCTGGTTGATTCCCTCAGGTTTCTTTCAGTCCAGGGTGCCACAGTTTCCTTAGGGGTGGGGGTGGGGAGGGGGGTTCAGTCCAGTCAGTGTTGTGCATAATGTGTTTCTGATGGGTCGGAACAAAACACAAAATCTTGACAAGTGCTGCTGTCTTCACACATACCACCTCTCTCTACCTCCTTCCATAAAAATCACACTGAAAATGAACACTTAAAGTAACAGAAGATCAATTAATATGTAACAAACACTACAGAGAAAAGAACTATATAGTTACACAGGCATACATCGACAACTGAACAAAACACAAAACATAGATGTTGCATGACTGACAATCAGAAGTTCTCATTCCCCTGCAAACCCTGCAGAGAAATGGGACTTTCTGCTTTACAAAATACTGCTCAGCTAATTATAAAAAAAAAGAAACTGTGGAGGTTCACATGAGAGAGGGTTCAATCTCTTTCCTTTTTTCCTCGGACACAAAAGTCATTTTTTTGCAGGATGTAGACCATGTTCGTAGTTTAAAATGCCCTTGATATTTCACTTTTATTATATGCATTTGCTTATGTATTTGGTATGCATAATTGAAAAGAATTGTGGCAGGAAAGAGGAGCTCCACCATAAAAAAGAATCAAACATTTTTTAGAGTTTAAAAAAATCAGATTGTCACTGCAAGAAGCAGCAGCTACTGTGTGGCCTTGCTCTATGATGCATTAATAATTGTACTTCCACAGTTTCTTTTGTAGTCATTTTGGCACTTTTTCTCCTACACATGCTCCTAAAAAATCATCTACTCAGTCTGGGACTCAAAGCCTAAAGATTTATGTGGTAAAATATTATAAAAACAACAATGAAAAATGAGCATTAAATGGTATGGAATTACTTGCTTCCTGCATCCTTGTTCATGATCTTATGAGTTTGTTTATCAGTATCTCACTCCATCTATGTCAGACAAATGTAGTGTTGGATTAACCGGTACCAAGGGTCACTGTAGCTGATAGAATCAGGTATGAATATGCAGTAAATGAAGTGCTGGAAGACTGATAGTGCAAAGTCAACAGTGCTGTTACGATGTCAGTATGGGAGGAATTACACTAATTCAAGTGATAATTTGTGCTTTAACAATTTAAAACTAGATACACTTCTGAGGGAAAATTAAAGATTTATGTGTGAACCAATCAGTTATAATATGTCACTAACCTACTGCAATGCTGTCAAACAGCCCTTGGATTTAAAAAATCTAAAGTTATTCCCAACTAAGCACTACTTCAGACAGCATAAATATGTATACATGTGCATTTAATATCTCATCCTATGAAGCTTACAGAGGGTGCTGAAATATGAACTATGGCTATTTTGAAAAGTGATTCAACATCTGGTGCACACTCAACATCCTCCTGGCCAACAACCAATGACAGAACCACATAACTGCCAATGCAGGAAGTTCTAGCAGCTTCTGAACACACTTTTTGCCCTCTTTTTAGTTCAGGCTGTCACAACTTGCTTTAAAACTATTTTAAATGAGAACATATAAACTGCATAATGAAAATTCAGTATGAGTTGTAATGAGTGACCTTTTAACACTGAGTTCAAAGCCGTTCCGTAACTTGTCCTCTCTGTGCATGCTTTCCTCAGGTCCAGCAACGTTTCTGCACCTCCCAGAGTCGAACACACCAAACATGAAAGACTACGAGGTTCATATCAGCAGCACACATTCACTTCTTTGCTTTTCTTTACATACTGAGTGCAGTAACTTTACAACATCGACACGAGAAGGAAAAGAATATGAAAATGAAACAGAACATAATAACATTTCCAGAGTTAAATGAACAATATAAAGTGTCTCTATGCTCTATCTTCCATGTGCAGGGGTACTGTGGCCCAGCGTGGACACACACTGTGCTCGTACTCTCAGCTAGTAAACTTATTCAACCCTAACTGATTCCTTCATCCTGAGGTCCTTCAGACACCTGTCAATCACAAGTGGTCCCGCCATCCTACAACCCCCGCCCCTTCATAAAAACCCAATTAGGCTTCTTCCTCGAAAAAAATGCCCGGTGACCGGTATCCATGGCAACAGCCCATGTGTGCAGGGAGGGGAGTGACAGTTTTTTAAGAGTAGATGGTGATGACTTCACGGCCACCGCCTCGCACCAGGAGGACCCGGTTCAGACCCTCGAGAAGAACCTCCAGGAACTCCATGTCTGAGAAGACATCAGTCAAGGTGCAAACACACAGAAACAAACAGACACAGACAGCATCAGCCTGTACCACACATAAATATTTTCCACCCCTTATTTCTACCGTGGTAACACTGTCCATCACAATGCACATTCACTTTTCTAAACACTGGAACAAACTGGAATAGCAGCAATGGTGGTTTTTGGAATTAATCCTGCAAAAACTGCTTTGTTTGGTAACTTTAAGAAAAAAAGTTGTCCTCAGTTGTATATTTAAACATTCAGCATTTTCTGAGCATTGTGATTATGTAATTAAAGTTCCATTAGCAGGTGAATGGAAAGAGAAAATTTGCCCTTACTTCTGTCTCCAACAAAATGAAAAAGAAAGTTTTCTCTTTTTATAAACCAAAAAGCTCCATTATGCAGTTATGCTGGTCTTTATCTAACAGTGTTTCTTTTTTTTTCAAGGACTTTTCCACAGAAACTAGATGCTTAATGCTACTGGAAACGGTGCTATTAGAGGGTTGAGGGTAAAATTACACCCCCACAGCCCTCAGTGAGCTTTGATCCAGCTGTAAAGCTCAGTGAAGCTGAGAGGAGCTGCAGCTTCAGCTGATGACTTTCTATAGGTTCGTCACCACACACAACCCCTTTCTAATTGTTTTCCCATTGTAATTTCACAGCCTGTTGTGATAGTCTAGCTTAGTTGAGTTAATTAGTTTATATGTAAGGGAGAGTATAGAGAAACATGGTTGCAGAATCAGTGTCCAGTGTACTGTACTGTGTATGCAGCTGTAGCACTAGTTTCTTAACAGGCACTATAAGTTCAAACAAGCTAAACCTCTATCTGTTTACACCTTTCATGATCACCTGATTATAAAGGACATTCATAAAAGGTCATTAACAAAAAAGGAAAACTACAAAAACACAGTAACACCAGCTGCTTAAGGATACAGTTTTCATCTCCTCCTCTGTTCTTCGGTGGTCCGGGCATGTTGAGCAGCACCAGGTGAGCTCCCTGCGACTTGTTGACCACCACCTCATTCAGCTTGACAGCTGTGTGCATCCGACGAACATTTGACTGGTTCCTGGTTTGACAAGAACCCACAGTGAGAAACAACTGCACTGAGGAAACATTAATAATCATACTATACTAAACTAAACTAAATTCAGCTCAACTCTGAATTTGCTTGGGAAAAAAAGTGAAACTGCTATAATATTAACTGGTTTCTGGGACTTCTGTACTGATAAAACCACTCTGAAAAGTTTAAGCCTTCATATGTTCTTTAAATATAAAACTACTTGCAATACATAATAAAGGTATTTTCTCTCTGTACTCAGGATCTGTGAAGATTATGATCCAGGTAATATCTCCCTTTTTAACACAGTCATTTTGAACTGACAGCGGGAAAAGCACAGTTGTTACCAATAAAATCTGCTCGAGTGCCCCAGTAAATTATGGCAGTGCGACATTGAGCCTGAATGAACAATACCAGGACCACAGCAGCTACAAGTTCAGCCATCATTGTTTATCTATTCTTCTCCTACTGTCATGTGTCAAAATGTTTACTGTAAAAAAGGATGATTGAATCAATAACACTGCTGCGTAAATCAGAGCTGCACTCTTGAACATCCTTTAGTCCTTTAAATAAATATTAATTTACAGTGCAGGCAGAAAACTTGCTGAAAACAAAGTACTTTTCAGCAGTGTCTTCTTTACATGGTTATATAAAAAAAAGAAAAATAATGTAACGGGTGTTTCCAGATTGTTTGTGAATTAAAAACATCACTAACACTGTGTACTTTGAGAGAAAACACCTTTACAAATACAACACAATATCAATATATGAATAACATTTTGTCAAGTATAGGAGTTGCATTTAGTGAAAGCATTATGTGTGTTAGTCTCAAAAACAAAAAGGGATAAAAAAAAAAAAACAAGGCCTGGTTTAGGGACTGAAGCTTCATGAAGTCCAATAAAGAGACGTTACTTAAGAACAAAGGGACATGCAGTTTCACGTCAAGTCAAACATGATGTTGTTATTGTTTAGTTTGACAAATCCAATTGTACATGCTGTAATGTTTTATTGTATTCTGTTTATCAACAGTCCCCACTGTAAAAAAAAAATGCCTGTCCTCAACTGTTGTCTCTTTACTGTTGGCTTCACAATATTCAATCACAAAGCAATAAAGCGCAACATTAACGGCCACAAGCCAAATTACAATGGAGAGAAAAACAAGACAAAATTCTGCTCTCCATTTTATTTAATAAGAACAACATGTTAATAGTATTGTATTGTATTATTGTATTAATAGCATCTTAATAATAACTACTTGAACATTTCTGTATTTGCTTATTACAAAAAGGTAAATGGAAAGCACAAATTTGCTCATGCATACAAAGGATCTCATAGATGTCATGCATAATTAAATAAATGGAAGCTTTTCCAGCAACACATAGTCTGATGCTGAAACAGGAGGTGCATGCTCATTAAGACACATATCAAGGACACAGACATATATACACAGAGGTAGGAGCGCATAAGCTGGAGGACGCTGAGCAAAGCTACAGTCACCACAGCAGCAGTACAAACATACGGCCTAGGGCAAAAAGAATGCGACTTACAGACTCTCCCACTCTCTAGAAGGAGAAAAATGGGACAAAACAACAGAAACAGGCTTAGATGCTTCCTACATTTACTCTCCAGCTCCCTCCACCAAACTACATGCTTCCCAACTGTCCCAAATGGCTGGGCATGACACCCATAGGTGACCCACGTATACCCCAGAAAGTGATCCTGGGCTGTTTGATGTGTATGAAGAGGCTTTGTGGAAAAATGGCCACTATTTTTTTCTGTCCTGTGAGATTTCACATGTTTTTCCATGGCTAGCTTCAATTACAACCTCTGTATGCCAATAGAGGTGGACTGGGACACACCTGAAGAAAGTCCACACACTGATCTTATGGACAGTGATGGATGACAAGGTGTTAGTCTGAACAGTGTGCACGTGGTCTGTGTGGTCTGGCCATGCACTAGGACTGAAATGGCTGCAAGTGCACACACACGCGCACACGCACACACCAAATGCAGCCTGAATGCACACACCATGCAGACAGTCCCATTTCACCCTGTCAGCTTCATTACTACCACTGCTACATCTACACATGCTGTCCTCCTGCAGTGAGGCTTTGGCACCATCCTGAAATATTGTCATGACTGTATGTGCTCGAGTTAACCCTGAAAATATTTGACTTTAAAAACTTGTAAAAACTGATTCAAAATGGTGCAAATGTCTCTCACAAGGCACATGCAGCAACACCATGTATGTACCATCCCTTTAGAGTACTTGTCAGTAGCATATACAATAGACTTGACACTAGTCTAATTTCAGGAATCAGATCTACAGAACAAAACTTACATTTTTTCCTTCTTTTAAGTTTACATGCTCAACATCTACAGAGGCTGTTTTATTTATTTATTTGTTTTTTTTCAAACTAGAGTTATACTTACGGCTTCATGTTAAACAGGTCACGTACAGCCACATTGGCGTTGCACTCGCGGTTACGATTACGCTCTGTGAAGAGCTTGTCCTTAGTCCAGGTCATGTGAACCCGCTCGGGTCCACTTTCAGCCTTGTCATTTACTGTGGCATGAGACGCTGTGTTTCTGTCATGAATGAGCTGGGCCTGGAAAGAAGGAAGAGAGAAAGATGAGGAAACCAAGTATTAACTTTTAGGTATTTTGGGGAGAAGATGAGATAAACAAAATGAACAGAATGGAAGAGACATAAACAAGAAAACAACAGGCAGGCTGCTGAAGGAGAGAATGATGAGAGGATGACAAGGTGATCAGATCTTTGAGTCCAAGATAATGCCAAAAAGGCTAATTAAAACTGTTGCTAGAAAGAAATATGTGGGAATATTGAGGAAGGTGAAAGGTGAGTAAGCAATCACAAAAACGGAGGTGAACAAATGGAACAAATGTGACAGACAAGACAACCTGGGAATTAATAACTCAGAGAATAATGGGGAAGAATATAAACTGTTCAACAATGACATTATACAGGTGGATCATGTGAGAAAAAAAATACACTCTGAATCACAAGACAATGTTTCTTTGGGCAGGTTGAAGGTTCAAACGCAACATTTATGGGTGAGAGAACTGAACCAGGATTAGAGGGTATAGTTTGATGTCAACCAAGTGTTCAAATCAGATACAACGTGTCCAAAGATCATTTAATTATCTCAAAATTTTTTATCAAAACAGAAACTTGAAAGCAGTTTATTAGCCTATAATGCAGCGATAGAGCAGGAATAATACAGCATAGCATTGCATAGCATAGTAAAATTAACAAAGCCATAACTGGAATAAATTATGATCAGGCCTCATTAAATATAACAAGAACTTCTTCATCTTTGTGTCTGCCTTACAGAGCACAATGTCAACAGTTATATGTCAACAGTCAATAACAAAGGATAGTCATAAACTATGAGCTTATCATCATCTATCATAATAAAGTTATGGATGTTGATCTTTGGTTTGAAAAATTACAATCTGCCTTCATTTTCTTTTAATATGTATAGATGGGTGACTGTGTGGGTAAAAGGTATCCTCATATGTTTTTGAAGGATGGGTGGTTACTTTCTGCAAGATATTTCTCTACTTATTAACTAATAGCTGTGACTGTATGTATGAACACTGGTCTCAGGTATGAATCACTGGAGGGTGGGGGACATTGACATGGAGGTGACTGGGGTGGTGCATAGGTTTGAACTTAAGAAAAAAAAAAAAAAAAAAGGAGCGCAGAGCATTGTCAGGTCAGAATGATGAGTATAAACAGCTCCAGGGTGAAAAAGTATTTATAAATAGATCCTGAAGTTTGAAGCCTGGATAATATGCCTGTGAGGCTGTTGTGTTAATTTAACAACAGCAAAAAATGCTGGATGAATGGAAAATGGAGAGAATGATTTATTGTCTGTTAAGTTATGAAATATGTCGAACTAAACTTTTGTCTAGCTTTACTGTATGCACTGACTCTCTGTTAGCCTGCTAGCATTAGCTCAAAGCTAGCTAAAAGAACAGCTAAGTTAAAGTCTATGTGAGCATGCAGTACAACAGCCAGCTAAGATGGTGTAAGCTTTCAAGATCTCAGAACATTAGTTGTCTGGCACAGTTCTGAAGTTTTTTTTTTCTTTGCAAAAAATCAAACACACGTTCCAGGTTTCTGACACAATACTGTCCGCTCACATTTTTGGGCAGGTAGGGATGAGGGGTGATCATGGAGGTATAGTGGCAGGCAGCAGCTACAGGGAGCAATTGGCTAGTGTTCACAAAGCAGCTCTTGATGATAGTGATGCTCAGAAGGAAGCACAACTGTTGGGCAAGTCTGAACTAATTAAACTGTCAGATGCACAAAATGGGTTTTTATCAGTAATCAAGAACAAGCTTCTCTTTCTGTATATTTAAATGCTGACCAGTGACCTTTCCTATGAGGGCTAATGGCACCTATCAGATTTTTAAATGCTACATTAACCAACCTGTGGCCCTGATTTGGCTAGAACATCACACTGTCACGTTAAGTGTAGATCCACTGTTTTTAGCCGGCTGTGGCTCTGATGTAACCTGGGAACTCATCACCTAAGTACTCTGAAGTGGTACTAGCACATAAAGTATGAACATGGTAAATCAGCCACGAGCTGTTGCTATAGATAAACTCACACTGAGAAGGTAAAAAAACCCTCAACGGATTATCCAGAGAAACATTTTAGAAATTGACTTAAGCTACAATAACACCAACTCTTTTGCAGAGACAATTTGTCATAAAAACGAGTCCAAACATTCATAATTATGTGTCTCTTCAGCAAATGAGCCTTTGTTTTTTTTAGGATTTCAACAAAAGCTTGAGGGACCTTGATGAATAAACATCAACTTGTTTCCATCATGGTGATAAGGCAAAATTGATTCTCAATTAGCACCACCATACTCTGCAAATGCATACACTTCTCAGTTCAAAAGTCAGTCGTATTTAATTCAATAACTAAGCCTATGTTTAAAGTATAAAAAAAAATACAACTGCTTAAACCTTAGCAGTATTAGTCCTCCTCCATCCTTCTTTCCCCCTTTTGGACTACTTGTACTGTACATGGGTTTGATGCTTACACTCGAAATAAATGGGGATTAAAATGTGTGACCACCTGCAAATCTATATTCAAATTCTGGTTAATATGAGATTTTCAAAGCAAAGTGATTATAAAAGTCATTGAGACAGTAAAATGAGAAGTGACAACTGCTGTTAAAGATCCAGCTTTGTGAAGACAGGCCTGTGAGTCTAACAGTGAGGAACAGTGGGGTTGACAAAGTCAGCTACCTCATCCTCCTGAGCGTCCTCCATCAGTGAGGACTGCTGGCTGAGGTTGGCGCCCTGGGCAGCAGCCTGGTTCTTCCTCCGGATTGAGCTACGTGATTCGTCAGTGATACTCTGAATCTGAGTGGTGGGGCATGGCCCCCAGAGGCGATGGCAGACGAACAAGGAAAGGGGCCAATTGTCATAGTTGTAGGCCATTTTATTAATATGATTGGGTTTTACAGTGGAGTCCGACACAACCTGAAAAGCTTGTTTTTACTGTCTGTTTAATCTGGTCTGTACGAAGTTAATTAGATGGGTTGTGAAAATAATGCTATCATTCTAATGGGAAGAAAACTGAACGACATTCACAAACATTAAATGCCATCTTGTTTATGTGTTGATTTTATTAGTATTGAATACAAGACTCACTACAAAATACTACATTAGCTTGTTTTGAATTTAAATTCAACTGCAGAGAAGAAGTGACAGAGAGTGCAGGGTTGTGTTCAGGCTGATGAAGTGTTCATTACCTCTCTCTCTCTTTCAGTCCTGGACAGCTGCATCTGTTTCAGCATCTGAGACCTCTGCTCCATCATTAGGGTCTTCTCATAGGTGAAGGCTGAGATGTCGTTGTCATGCTGCACAGGGAACAGAAGTTCAGCAGCTCTTTAGCAGAATGTAATTTTTGTCAAAACTTTCCCACATAATGACACAGTGCCGTGAAGATATGGCTGGCTATGGGAGACTAAGAGTCATCAATCCAAAGTTTCGATCCAAAGCAGACATATCTTTCCAACAAAGAGATGAAAACATAAATAATGACAGTTTTAAAATAGTAAAATAATTTAACATTAATTTATACAACATTAAAGGATGAAACTCACTCATCTTTTAAGAATAAAAAGTCATTCCATAGAATGAAAGTAGCATTAACATACTGGGCGACTAATTGCAGTTGATAGAGAAACATAGTTTTTGTTTTTTTAAAAACAACATCATCAACGTATGAAGCAGCTGTTTACAAGGACTACTGGCCTGATTCCAATGTAGTGACATATCATCACTGTTACAAGTTGAAATTAAGTGCCATTTTATCAAAGCCTCACCATCTCGACCACTTCCACTTCTGCATCCAGTCGCAAGTGATAGAGAAACATCTGGAGATCTTTCTTCATTTGGATGCTGTTGTCATCCATCTGGGCCACGGTGAAGATACGCATCTTACACTTCCTCCACACCTAGATGAGGGTGAGAAACTGTTATTATGGAAGGAGTCATCTAAGTGGATAAACAAGTCAGACCATCAGTCAAAGGTAAGTGGATTGTCATGAGATATAGCAAAGCTGAAAGAAGAGGAGCAGGGACAAAAGTGATGTCAATAATAAAAGGGGACAATTCACAGATAAATGGATGGATAAGACTATGCTAAAGGTTTCTGGACATGAATATAAATAAAGGAATTAAAAAAATATTTTAAAAAAAGATTTGTGAAAAAAAAGAGAAAGATTTTTCATGGAGGTACAACCCAAGACATACACACAAACACACCAACCTTGTGCTGTCGCAGCAGGAAGGGCAGCAGCATGAGCATGCCTCCATCGTGAACCACCCACCATACGTCAATTGTCCCCTCCCCCAAACGGTCCTGGTTGGTTGGGAAACTGTCCACATTCTTAGCCACAAGCAAGGCCTGATGGGCTGCTGTGGTCTCTCTGATTGTCTCTGGATGGATAAAGGCAGAGAGACACTGTCTTTGACAGGCATAGTCTATTAATCAGTGTGTGCGGTCTATGAGATAAGAAGTGACTGCCATCTCAACAGAAGAACTGCATGAGCAAATATTTTATGATGGGTCGACTATTGTTTCTCCGTATTCATTTTTAAAAATACTTCCTTTGCATACAGTGTCCTTTAACTGCCCCCAATGTGCACCTGATTTTGAATTTCTAAACCTACATATATACAGTACATTTGGATCCATCTCCTGCTCCGTACCTATGAAATTCTTCCATGACTGTGGATCATTGGACTGCCTCCAGGTCCCAGGCCAGGCCATCAGGACTGTGTTGTGCTTCATGCCTCCCAGCCCTGCAGACTGGATGAGGTGGGAGAAGCCATCTCTGAGGTTGGAAGACACCACAACATGACAGAAACCTTTTGTTCGCTCTGTTGCCATGGAAGACTTGATGTTCTGGACACAAAGAGAAAAGCAAAAATCATAGAGCATGAAGGAGGATTCATACATCAAGGCAATGCCCTGAAAATCATGTCATTTTAAAAAAGATACCATGGCTAAGATTCTCTGTTCACTTCTGATAATGCTGTTCCTTGACTGAGCTTAACCTCAAAATTGACATTCAGCACTCTCATTAGTGTCCATTGAGGACACTCATCGTGGACGGCCTAAATAATGCCCATGGTGTCTGTGTAATCTGGAGTTCAGCCGGTCCACATGATTGCTTTTGTAGAAAAACTAATCCACTGATTTAAAATGCTTTTGAGGATACAGTCAAATCAGGCTGCAATAAAGAAACCAGTGACTCCCTCAGTCTGGCCAGTAGATGGCAGAGTTCATCTGCATTTCAGGTCAAAAATACTCCTCATTGTAAATCTTGACTGACACTGCACATTATTTGTGGGTCCTAAGGTAAACTTTAAACACAACCATAAAAGAATTTTATCATTTTGTTGATTTGACTATAATGCTTTGGGATTAAAGTATAAGTAATGAGTAAGGCAGTTTCAGAACACATTTGGTATTTTATCAGCAACTGTTCCAACATTTGGCGGGGCAGGGCCGTATGAGTGCAGAGGTTTACCTCAGTACATGTCAGTGGCCATGATTGTATTTGCACTTTGCACATTCATGCTTGCTTTGGGTTCCACTTTACCTGCTCAGCCCTCTTGGCCTCTGTCTCTTTGGTAAGATAGGTTCCCTCCAAAACATTTCCCACTATTGTCAGGCCTTTCCCTGCCTTAAGTTGAGTGGTGAAGGACAGCAGACGAGGGTGTTTGACTCCTTGATCTGAGTCCAGGTTCAGAAGCACTAACAGCTGAGGCCTGAGTACATCAAGAGAAAACGGAAGGGGGTGGGGGTGAGGAGGGGGGCAAACTCAGACCGTGCAGTGCTTTGCAAGGTGGAAAGAAACAGCAGAAATTCTTTGACTCAGAAGGTTCAAGAATAGAAACAAAAAACTTTGTGTTGAGACAGACAGGTTCATTTGTGTATGCGAGTTAAAACCAATGTACTCTTTTGTATTCACACATTTTCAAGGACTATAATTAATGAGCACAACTACCTCATAAAGTAACACCTCTGTGTAAAGTACATTATTTCTTTAGAATAGGTGTGGCAACGTTATTACAGTTTTATTTGTTCACACTCAGCCTATGCTGGAAGGCTGAGCAACCTTTACAGTCCTACAGTACACTACGGTTGCCTTTAATGAGAACCATCTGTATAACTGGAAACATCCCATCCCAAAAAAGAGTAACCAGACTGAACATGCCAAGAGAGTACATGGAACTTGTTTGGTTTTTTGGACCTGCAGACTGCAAGGTCAGCCAGTTTGAGCCTCAGTATAGAATAAATTCTCATCATGCTATGCTGTCAGATTAGGTAGAGAAGCGAGAGATTAATCAAATGCACCGTCTGTGTCTATTCCTGTCTCTCTTATATGACAGATGACACTATGTCAGCGGTTACCACATCCATATGAAACACACACACACACACACACACACATACACAAACAAACACACTATACTGTACCTCCAGTTCTTAGTGTGTGGTGGAGCCTCCTCAAGGCGAATGAGGGCGTAGCGGGCTGCATTGAGAGACAAGCCACGGATGCCATCTCCCCATTCCTTCTCTGCCCTAAAGAGAACAAATTATTGCCAAAAAAATGAACAAAGAGAACACAAAAAAAAGACAACAAACCATTGTCAGTGGATGTATCTTAACATTTTTACACTGTTTCACACCTGTCTGGTAGTTCTAAATTAAATGCTTGAAAAACTAACAATGAAAACTTGTCTTGAATTAGTGTTGCTAAGCAAATTCTGCATTCAAAGCTGTATGGCTTCGGGTACAGCGACAAATATCAAGATGTTGATCATGTGAAAGTGGCCGTTTTCCTGCCAACATTCTGTTAAAATTAACTTTTCCCAGTCAAGGATTTACCTACCCCTATACCTAAAAATAAAATGTCCAACATTACATAACAAAGTCTTTCTTACCCTCTGTATTCAATGTATTTGTAGATGCAGCTAGCGATAGCCATGGCCACAATAGCATAATACCAGGAGGAGATGAACATGAGAGCGAGACACAAGCTCATTCCAAGGAAAGACAGCGCCCTGTAAGAGAAAACACACTACAAGTCTATTAATGACATACTTATCCAATTACAGAACAACTGTTTCAAGTTTTCTTTACATTCATGGAAAAGTCTTGATGAGTTCAGAAAGTTCAGAATAAACAGCTATGATGCGTTAGACTAAAATGGAATTAAATGATGAAATCCAGTGGACCCAGTAGTGTCATTCATGCTCTCAACCTTTGTAGAGAAAGTGGCCATCATCACACAAACCACACTAGTGTGAATGTGTTTATGTGCATTTATGGCACGTTTATATGGAAACCCTGTCAAAGAGGTAGTGCTCCAGAGATACAATATACTTTTGTCACCCACCAGTGGTAGTATTTAAAGCGTGGTCTCCAGTTAGGTGTCCTCAGCAGGGTCTGAACTGCACAAGCCAGGTTGACAAACAGGTAGCACATGAGGAAAAACCTGTGGATGGCAGACAAAACTTAAATACAACACTCACTTATCATCTGAATCTCAACTTTATGACTTGATGAATGTAGACAAATACTTAAGGGATTACAGACTTTATTAGGTTGTCTTAATTTAAAGAAAGACAGTAAAACAATATGATGGTGCAAGCAGATGCTGACATGGAGAGAATAGGAGCCACAGCGTCCAGGGAGGCGATGAGGATGCCGATCTCACAGATCCCAGCAGTCAGCAGCAGAGCCCAGGTAGGTTCTCCGTTAGCTTTCCCATGACCAAACACCTAACACACACACAGGCAGGTAAGAAAGCTTAGGATACAAAAGTGAAGACCACCTTGACTGTATTTATTTATTTGACAGGGTGTATCTAACCTCTAAGAAAGGAACAATGCCATCTCTTGCGATGGCCTGCAGCAGGCGAGGAGCACCAGTCAAGCTTTGTAGCCCAGCTCCACAGCAGGAAAAGAAGGAGCCAATCACAATAACCCAGGGTGAAGGCCAGGATAATGTGCCTATAACAAGGTTCCCTTTCACAGAGTCACCAAATCTGTGATGTAGAAACATAATATCATGTGAATTATGTGACTATATTATTTTATTAGGCCACCTAACATGTGGGCATATTCTTCTAATTAAAAATCATTTGTTTCAATGCTCCTAGAGTTCATTCAACTTTTTAGAGTAAAACTCAAGAAACTCACTTTTCAATCACTTTAAAGGTCCTCAAACAAAAAAAATGTAAAGACTTACTTGTCTCGAAGCAGAACTCCTTCAATGCAGGCACCAAATAGCACCACACATGTGACGTCTGGGATGCACTGCTCAGGAGAATAAATTGTTTCCAAAGACAGAAACACAGAGGTACTCCTCATCTTCATGTTGCAAGCCTAATCCTATGTCCCTCAGACCTGCTACCCACCATCTGACTAGTAGGCACTGCTCTGTTGTATAGGGCCTTCAACAGGCTTACAGGCCTACCAGCAGAAACTTATACAATAGGGAGACAAACAAGAAGTGATATCTGGCATCATTATATTTATCATCTACATGAACATCTGTAGGCTGAGCTGATTAAGCTAAAAAACATTTTTAAATCTACACTCCTAGCCTTGTGACTGTATTTTTTGCTTTCAGCGTCACAACAAGGTTAAAGGATACAGATGACGGAGGTGGTTGCAATAGCCAGGATGGTGCCAATCGGGATGGACTTCTGTGCATCCCGCAAATCACCTGACCGGTTTGAACCAGCCATGATACCTGGACAAGGGGGTCAAAGCAGAAAATCAAACATATTATCTTCTGAAAGGAAACAAAACTCCAGTATCTGCAATTTTGAGTAAAAATTGACCTTATAAACTACTACACATAAACACAAATAAATGCCAGATCATAGTGTCTTTGTGGGTAGTTAATATCATCATCTCACCAGTGACAGATGGGAAGTAAATGCCGACCAGCAGGGTGAAGAAGGTGGTGATGTCATTGACGACATAGGGCAAGTAGATGTCCTTGGCAGGGTCAGGTTTCCCTACAGAGGACAACTTCTCGTCTTCAACCAGCACACCCAGAGGGCCATACACTGACCACATATTTTCTACAAGAGACACAAGAACAGAGTAATTAGACTCTAAACAACAAAGGCACTGCAATGCATAAAGCAGTATGTCATTCACTTGATAAATAAATGAATAAATAAATGAATGAATGAATGAATAAATAAATAAATCCTCTGTTCAGAGACGGGCAGATTACCGTATTTTCCACACTATAAGGCGCACCTAAAAGCCTTTAATTTTCTCAAAAACCGACAGTGCGCCTTATAATC
>JAQMCX010000032.1:17995966-18013828 GCA_029814765.1 Acanthurus leucopareius
CAGTTTTAAAATAGGCCATTCATTGAAGGTGCGCCTTATAATCCGATGCGCCTTATAGTGCGGAAAATACGGTAAAACAAATAAAATAAAAATTTTAAAACATATAACACCAGATTCTGCATTAATTAGTGTCAACAAAATAAAACCTGATTTGGCAGTTGAATGGTTGGTGCCACCGTAAGTGAGCAATTGAACTCAAGTATGAGAGGCAACATGATACAAATAATGTTAATACTGAGGTCAAGACTCAAAACAGACAGTAAAAAGTAATATGTACACATATGAAATCACTCCTGCACACACTTGCTCCAGATGCCTCACAAGAAATATGACAGGAATGCATTTGGACCAAAGGTTTGCAGCAAAAAATAGTTTTTCATGGCCAGCAGTTACATAACATGAGGAATGTTCTGAGTTTGCACTGTATTAAATAAAATTTTTCAGTCCTTAACTGTCTAAGTTCCTACTGAGATGTTTATGTTAAAAAAACATAACCAAAGTCTCTTCACTTACTGTATCTTTCATAACGGTGGGTTCAGTATGAGTACATTAAACTGAGTGAAAAGTTCTGGATAATTATGACATGTTACGGAAAAGATGAGGGAGCTTTCTTTTTAAAACCCGATACTTCAGCACACAGCACACACAGAGGAAACTCTGTGCCCCAACCTGAAATGACTCCGCTGGTTAGTCCAGGGATGCCTTGCACACTGGTCACATTGTTGTTATTGAAATAGTCGTCGCATGTGGCATTTAAGTCAGGTCCATTACAAAACAGCTCCCACAGCTTGGTGGGGACCGTCACGTTATCTATGATTTCCGTCTTGAGACAGTGGTCAAAGTCCTGGTTCTGCAGAGTACGATTGCCTAACATGCAAACACTGTACAAAGGAAGAGACAAGAGAGGGGAGACATTTTAAAATAACATGCTACCTTAAATATCTTAACTGCTAACAATACGAAAACACTGAAATCCTATCCTTAAGAGCCAAAATAACTGGCTCACAAATCTAGTCTTTTGCTAAATTTTTGCATCATTTGGTTCAATACAAGACTGAATGTTATTGTAGAGTGGACTCACGGGAAATCTGGTGGTTCAAAGATGGTCTTAATGACTCCAGCATAGATGGCGAGGATGGAAAGAATGACACAGGCCAAGAAGACCAGTGCCAACTTGTTGACATATTTTACCCCTACAAAGACGACCACAGCCATCAGTGTTAGGCAGCAGGTGCCATAAACACGCATGTTATTCAGCAGTGCAGCCGCCTCATCCTCCTTTTTCTCAGCCACAAAGATGGCTGCTTTAGGCACGATATAGGTCTGCATGGGGAAGAGTGAAGGGAAGGTTAAGGCAAAAAATATGGAATAATTATTTACAGGAGATACACAATACAGCATACAAACATACAAATGTTTGATGTTCAGTAAGTAGGAGCAAAGCGTAGAGGACAGACACTCACCAGCAGAATCTCTATTGTACCGAGGATGTACATGGAGCCAGCAAAGGTTGTGCCCAGGTAGAAACAGAGACCTACAGCTCCACCAAACTCTGGGCCCAGAGATCTTGAGATCATATAATAGGAGCCTCCAGCTGGAAGAAAGATGGAGGAAATATTTAAGAAGTGTTCTATGGGAAAAAGGAAACTACCTCCTCTTGGGTGAGTTTTCAGGAACTAAAAGAACGTACAGATTTTCTAATACATCAGTGAATGTATTATGCCGCTGTTTTCTATGAGTAAGTATTCCAAGTGACATGGCTTGGTTATCATCAGCACCTCAGTAACACATGTTTTTGCGGCCACTGATACATGCACAGTTACAGTTTTATTTTCCTGAACAGAAGCAGCACCTTTTTGAAGTCTGCAAGGATCTCCATCAATAGGCCCAGGATAATCAACATTTAGCACTGACAAATTAAACTAGGGTATGATGCCACCTAGGTTCTCCAATATGACAACACGTCCACTAAGAGTGCATTGAAACAGCACTGTTTTTTTTTTTTTGCCCTTAACATCACATTGTATGTTGTATCTCCACATTTCCTACAGCCAAATTTGGTTCCATGTAACTTGTTTCTTTTACTCAAAATTGAGTTTGGTCTCTGGGATGTAGCTGTAGAACAAAGTTTATGTCCACTGTAAAATCATAAATGTACACTTACCAGTGGTAAAAAAAAGGCATGCAACTCAGACACTGATAATGATCAAGCAAGGCAACTTGGTAACTCATAAAAGTTCTTGCTTGCATCTGTTGACTACACGTTACTGTGCAAAGCTCCGCTTATTGGCTACAGAAGTTTTCAATAATTTGTATGTTTAAGTTTGCATGTATTCTCAGCCTTATTTTAAGATATCTGCTAAAAATAAGCATAAAATCAATAAATAAAGGAGGAAAATGTGAATTCTTTTTAATATAAATAAAATGAAGAGTTTAAATCTTACTGTGTAAGAATTTCCTCTCTATAATACAGCCTTTGTTAAAGTTCTTCTGTGTCTGAGTACCAAAGCTTCTTACCTGGCACAACACCATTAGTAGCGATTGCACTCATAGATATGGCTGTCAGCATGGTCTGTTGAAGACAGAAGACAGTAAGAGACATCAGCAATCAGAAGGAATGTCAGAATAAACTCTTAACTGTACAGACCTAATACAGATAATATTCCATCAATATTCAAGTTCTTTTATTGTTGGTATTTCATCAAAGTTAAATTTCAGGGTTGCATTGAAGAGAAACTTTGAGATTTAGTCTTCCCCTATTAAAAACCAAGAAGGACAATTTATATTTCTTTGACCTTTTTGTAGCAATGCCCACAAAAAATGATTTATTTCAATCAATTTTCCAGATTTTGCCAACAATAGGATACTTGAGGAGTTAATCTAGCATTCAGCCAGTTTAAATTCTTCTAAAGGGCTTATGCTTTAAATCTTGCGGATTGGTAATGGATACAAGCTTTTCCGTGAAATCAGTCATTGTGGTGGAGGATATTTACGTCAGCCTGTTACCTAATAGTGTTTCCGGATGAGAGAAAGGATGGAGTAGAGAGAAGGGCAGGGAGACAAGATAAGAGTAACAAAGACAGGAAGAAAGAGAGAGACATCAAAGTTAAAAATTAGATAATGAGAGAAAAAGGGAGAGGAGAAAGCATGAAGGTGAGAGAATAGAGGACAAAAGAAAGAGGAGGAAAAGGCAGAGGGGAGCAGAGAAAAGGACATGACCCCGATAAACCTTGTTCTCTTTGCTCGGCTTCCGGTTTAAAGTGGCAGACAAGCTGGAGTAAAGCCAATTAGCTGACAATTTTACCCCAGCTTCTACAGAAACCCAAGCAGCTACGCAGCAGACTGTCTTGACCACTGTTTTGAGCCCTGACCACAAATAAATCAAATAACTAACTGCATAACAAATGACTGGGAGGCCTCACTGTTGGTGTTTGAAAAATTACTACACAGTTCCCATTACAATAAGTCATTTGGATAAATGTGTTATAGTACAGCAACCTGATTTTTCAAAACCTGACAGACTTTAATGAGCTCAAAAATGCAATGCACCCTGTTTGTACATGTTGTTGAACAACACATAGACAAAACAACGGACTAAGCATTACATGATGGATTAAAATTGCTTTACTCCGGGCTAATGAGAAAGTGTATTTGCACCTGATCTCATAAGAGCTATTCAACTCACTGAGCCTCCATGTCAACATCTTTTAAGATAAATCTGTCTCTCCATTTATTATGGCTGCAATACAATATTTGCTCCAGCTTTCATCTTGTAAACAGTGAAAGTAGGAGAACTATTAAATCATGTAGGAAAAAAAATAAAATAAAATACAGTCAACTGTTTTGAGCCCTGATTAGTTTTTAACAGGCTTAAAGTGAGGTCAGATGAATTCAGTTAAGGTTATTTTTAGACATTTTTGGTGGAGGGTTTAAAGCCGCAAAATATGACCTATAAACAGGTGGCTGATTTGGAACCATCAGTGCAAAGTCAGATGTGGTCTAAGCAGTGAAAATGAACATTAATCTGTTTGACTAAGCTTATCTTCTCTCATTATGTAACAGCAGTGATGCAGTGGAGGGTAAACCCTCCTAACGCACTAAGCTAGATTGTAATATGTGAAATGGTGTCCCCGTCTTTCTAGGCAAACCTTTTTTTTTCCTTCCTTTTTTTGGTCTTTCAGTTACAGAGTAAATATCAGGTTTGATTTTGACTTTTTGACTTTGCATAATTGAGAATGTGGTCACCCTTAAAAATTGATTAAGTTATTCCATTAGAGTGTTCCATTATAAGGCTAAAAAGCATTCAACTGAGATAGTACTCAAGGTTTTTGTTAGTACTTTCCCTGATTAAGATGAAGTAATCCATTGTCTACCGTGGGACTGGCAAATATAGCCACTGTGTGGGTGTGCATGTCGCTACATTTCTGACACTTTGCACATGGAGGGATTAGATGTCAAGCTGCCAGGTACCATTAAGAGCTAGGAGTGTATGGGAAATGGAGAGTGAGAGTGGCTAAATAAAGCACGGCTCAGTGGCCACTAAGTCGACTTGCCAGTCATTCATTACTGCTGTCAATCCAGCTTTTTCACCAGTCTACCATTAAAGGTTGAAGCAGCCTTTGCCCCTTGGTGTCATCACAACACTCTAGAAGCAAATGTGCATATATTTACTGGCATGTGCTAATGCATTCAGCATGTGTTAAAGAGATGGCTGTGTACATTAAGTTCACTCTTATATAATCATGCATGTCATTGCTCTAATGGATTAACTGCATAATTTTGATAAAAAGCATAAAATGTCCATGAAAAGCGACAGACCAGTTCCTCTCACTTTTCTATAATTTAACGAGACAAATTACCAAATAAAACACTTGAGGTTCAGATGTTTAGTCCTTTCTTTATTTTTTATTTTCAAGGCTAAGATAGATGAAGCACAACAGGAGTAAAAGAAAGTAAGTAGAATACTCACACAAGAGCAGCACAGGCCAACGATAGCCAGGGACTCCAAGATGCCGGCAGTGCCAACAATCCATGTGAGACGCAAAAACAGGATGACTCCCAGAATATTCTGGAGGCAGGGGAGATAGACACCCATGAAGGTGCCCATCTGAGGGCTCTGCACAGAGGGGGTGAGGGAGTGAGATGGGAGAAAAAAGACAAAAGTGCGTTATTTTATGCACATGAGGATGTGTGTGTTTGTGTGTGTGGGTGATAAGCAATACAAAGGAGAAGGAGGGAGATGGGAGATGAAATGAGGTGAGAAGCAGTGTTAGCAACTTGAGCTCAAGCAGCATTAGGACAGAAGAAGACCACAGATGACATAAGAAGGAACCAAAGGCATATTTAAAGGGGGAGTGAAGGGGGAACTAAAACTGTAAGTGGTTGGTAATACATGGTTCAAGGCTAGTCATGCAATCTTTTTTCTTTGCAACAAAAAGGACAAAGCATAACCATACACTCTTAGTATTAAAGTGATGCTACTTAAGATGACATTAAAATGTACTTACAAGTACAATACAGTCCTTAACAACAACACTGCATGCAATCCTTATACATGCACATTATTTTTATCTTGGCAGTGGTAAAGATTCTAATTTAAATAAGCTGTGGTTTCCCTGACAATCTTGTTTTAACTGTCTCGGACAGGGCAACATCATAAACACAAAGCAAAAGCTGAACAGTTAGCAACCAAAAAGTAATGTGCTTAATGTTCTCGTAAACATGACAGCTTAATAAAAATGTTTGATATTTACATTAGACTTACATCTTAATGACACAGGCAACATTATATATAAAAACCTCTACAGTATCCTGTAACCCAATAACAAAAAAGTTGTCCAAAATCCTTTAATACTTCCCTCCAAAAGATTGCAGTCCTTACAAAAATTAGTAGTTTCGCAACTGGATGTAAAACGTCCAAAAGACAATGTGAATATAAAAAATATTTCGGACAAAAAAAACAAAAAAAAATGTCCGACTGACTGTCTCAACCATCAAGCAGTTACCTTTTTAGTCATCTATCTTCAACTGTACAGTACTAGTCCCACTGATCCGGACGAAGAGGGGCAACAATGGTGTGAGCTTAACTCTTTACCAAGATGTCCCTGCAAGCCAATGGGAGGTGCTGGGGCCCTTTTCCATGCAGGGGACAATATGAGCAACTGGCATGGGACCGAAGCTGTGGTTACAGAAGCATGTATGTGCATGGCAGCACTGAGGCTGCTTTTAGTTTTTCATTGAGGATTTCTCGAGGACAAACAACATTAATGGGCTGCGGAGCAAGGGCTAACACAGCCCTGTGCTGACTCATAAATAAGAGACTATAGCTGCTGGACTGCCTGAGTTACGACTGCAGTGTCAATAGAAATCAGTGTAATGTTGACCAAAGAGACGGGAAGGGTTAGGATTAAGAATAAAGACCAAAGGAAAGAACAAATAAAGGAAACTGAGACTTTTCCTTTTGACTATTAAACCTAAGTAGTTTGTTATTAAGTTCAAATAGACACTTGTGTCACATGTGAGTAAAAGGCATGCCTGAGTTGTTGCATTTGAAATAATAGTACCAAAAATAAATAGATAAATAAAATGTCGCCCATGTTTACAAAGAATTTACTTTTTGGATGGATTTTACTTTTTTTAACATAAACTTATAAGATCCAGCAATTTCTAGCAGCAAAATAAGTGGCTTCACTGAACCTCATTATGTAAAGAGGTTCAACAGGTAACTGAACAGTGAATAACCGAGATATATGCAGACTACACTTTTCAGCTCTGATGCAGATATTGTATAAAACAAGACTCTTTGTTGTACCTTAACAGCTTTCTTCTTGGGCCCTTCATCATCCTCTGCCTCTTCATGCTCCTGGGCTCCCTGGGTGAGATTGGTGTAGTTTGCCAGTTTATTGAGGAGGGATGACACCATGGGGTTGCTGTCCATCTCCTCCTGCAGGAGAAAAAATGTTTTTTTGACATCTTGAACTCATTAAGTTTGAACCTCATAGATGCTTTTATTCTCAAATCACAGTACATGATGTAAAAGCATATGTTGACAATATTAAAAAAAATGTTTTTCTCAGTATTTTTACAAATTGAATTTCTCCTCTGAGTGGTCAGTTACTACATGCTTTCAAGGACAAACCCTTCAAGGATGGAAATGAACCATGCAGTATTTAGTGAATTGTTCAAAGCATCTTAGAATAGCATGGCTGGATCAGCTTCTTGCAGAGTGGGGAAAACAGAACGCACAGTGTCTAATTGATCCTATACAAGGGCCAGTGACCACAGAGCGGCAAGGTCTGCCAAATGGCAGAGCAAAGCACCTGGCAAAGGTTCAGCTGAATGGACTTGAAGGAATGCACATGTTTTAATGGCAAATAAACCTTTGATTGACACATTGTTGAACTCAAAAAAGATTGGTATGTTCCTATTTATTTAGTTCACCACAGCTTATCCCAGATGCTTTAACATATTGTGCATTAATGAATGGTTTGTGCCTCATAGGCTGGATCAAATTTAAAACTGCAGAAATTTTTTTGGCAGTGTATATTTACTTAAAAGGATATTCAGATATTTGCAGCTTCCACCCCACACTTTGAGGTTTTTTCCACATCTAGCATCTTGCCTAAACAAATCACACTGTTATATTTCCTTGTGTAATATAACATCCCCTGTCCTGTGAATAAGGGTCATACCAAGTTGACGATGATGAAAAGTGCTGAATGGTTACCTCAAAAAGGGCCATGTTGGTGCCATCATAGCTGTTGCCTTTGTCATTGTCTGTGTTGTTGATAAAGGGACTGTTTTCCTTTGGGACGCCATCACCTGTGGGAACACAACACAGTTGTTTCTTTATAATAAATGTAGTGTGGGTTCAGCACGCCATGTTAAATAAGTTTAATGTTCTGCAGTTCACAGTTCTGCACCCAACCCACCTGCTTTAATGCTGTATGTATCCTATATTTTACTGCATAAACATCAAACATTTTTTTACTTGCATTTTCTTTCTTTTTCTTTGAAAGAGAGGTGATAGCATGGGCATGATGATGTGACTTTGGACAGGATTTAGATAGACTCCTCTTATCTCCAGCATAATTAAAAAACACTCAATTACTGTAACTGGGAATTTCAAATACCATTCTATTCAAATTTGGCTAAATGCACTTAATTAAATTTAAAAAAACACAGACCGTGATAAATAAGAAAAGAGACCCAAAAAAAATAAAAAAGGTTTCAGCCTTCATCAAGTTTATTGGTGAGAAATTATAAAAAGCACATTAAAGAACATTAAACCTACAGCAATTACAGACCTCTTGCAGAATAGGAAGCAGTGCAGACAAATCATGTCACACATAACTACAAAGCACATTAACAAAAAAAAATAAAATAAAAAGGAACAATCTGTGCATAACACAACCCACCATATTTCTAGCTGTACTGTAAAAGGTGTGCTCAACTTGTCATATAATAACAACTTGAACTGAGTTCGAGAATAACCAAAAACTTAACATGAAATGAAAAAGATTTGGTTTATACTCCTGGAAGATGTGCCTTTGTTTTTAAATTTGTGGAAAAACAAATATTTTAAGACAGTCAGATCTGACCCTCACTGATACTTCAATTTGCACTTGTCATCTCTCCCCCTCATCTTTCAAGCACCAGCATTCACACTCATTGTGCCAGAAAAACATAGACTGTACGCTTAAACAGACCAAATCTTATCTTAAGCTCCTACCCCATTAGCTACAGCATGATGCAACAACTTTAGAGAACACGTTTCAACCGAAGACCTCTTTCCTGTGTCTCCACTTTATCAATCAACTAGAACAGAACACACACAGTCGATCTGCGTCAGTCACAGCAACCACTTTAGAGCCATTTTAGAGACAACATTCTAGCACCAAACTGTGAACCCTGTTGTGTCTTTGTTGCTGGGGCTGACAACCTACACAGCAACGCACTAAGCAAATGTTTTGATTGAATGGACAGCTTAGAGTGTTGTGGCTAAGATAGCTGACATGATCTTATTTCCAGACAAATGTGTTTGCTAGAGATTACCTGTTTGACCATGTATGCATCCATTTCCTCCATCAAATGAAAAGATATATAAGGAAAAGCTTCTCTTGCTTCCATTTACAAATAATTGCATACTACATTAAACTGAAAGCACAAATGTATTGACATAAAAAAAAACAACAACTTTGATGCAAGGGTTTTGCATCCACTAACAAATTATCTTAGTTTATTTTAGGGAATAAAATGTACTAAAACTAAACAGCAGGAAGAACTATTAATTTTATGTCCAATAATCACATTTACCTGATTTGGAGGGTTCAAAGAAGTCATAATACTAAAGCCTTTAGGCTGCTGCCTTAAAGCTAAGATTATGAGTAAGAAGAGCTGAGAATAAGAGCCAGTAGTTGAGTAAATTCAAGTAAAACTCAGCTAGTTTAGACATTAGAAAAACAAACACACAGACAAAAATGGTACATTGTACTTCATAGACTGTAAATACAAGTTAAAACAGCAAAGAGGAAATATACCACAGAGGTGGTGACCAAAAATGTGCTATAGTAAAAAGTGAAGGCATTCAAACCAGACCCCTCAAAAACAACTGATACAGGGACACTGGAGCTCAGAGAATGAAACAAAGAGCAATACTATCATCCGGACAGGACAAATAGGATTCAAATTATTCCGGACTCTGCATGAACATAACACCTGGCTAAAGGATATTAATTTTAGACGAGGTCTCCAGAAGAACATCATGTAGATCCAAATGTGTGAAATATCCAATACACTAATGGTTTACTAATGGCTGCACTACAGATTTAAGGTTCATTAAACAATTTAATTAAATTTAATCTAAGGTCCACATTAATTCTACAGAAAAATGCTGAAGACTTTTAGCTTAAGTCAACAGATGCATTTTAAATGCAATTAAAAAGTGCTCAAGTGTGTAAAGATACCCTTTAAAGAGACACTGTAGTGAATTAAGTACAGAAAATATTCACAACCATATACCAATATCTTTTGTACATTTTGAAGCCCCTTAACTTGGTCAGAGTTCATTATTGACCGCAGCACTGTACTGGCTCTTTTTTTTTTTTTTTATCAGCTGTGCAGGCGACTGTGAACTCTGTCACTGTGGGGATTTCATGGGTAACTTTTACTGCTTGATCCAGCTGCAGGGGGAATAAGAGGCTTGCAGTGTGGCTTAGCCCGACGGTAATCACAGGGAAAGTCACTATGTCCTTGTACCATGTAGTGTTTTAAAACACAGTCTAAGCGGGATATCAGAATATATTACGTGAAGGCACAGTGCTTCAATATCCAGGGATAACAGAGAACGTTTAGAGTAAAATATAATGACCATCATACTGTGAGGATGCAACCAATATGTTAGTCATCCCTTAGCTTTGTAGGATGCTACACACTGCAGGTGATCATTGTCTTAAACATCACCAGCTAAATCCTCTTTGAGGCCCAGCAACAGGCTAAAAGTGGCAGCACTGTTTCCAAATCAAGTGAGGTTTCAGCCTCTAGAATGTGTCTGCGTGTACACAGGTTAAGACATAGATCAGGAAGTGAGCTAATTGACTGAGACCACTCTACAACTGCTACAAATACAACAATAAAACTGAGAAAATATTTTGTGACACTGTATTCAAGTTATGTGCTTCAGTGTTTAAGTTACAGTAAGAGAACTAGCCTCCTGAACAAACACTGGCGCACTCAGAAGCGGTCTGACTAGTTCTGACATTTTTTCAGTCCTTTTCCAAAACGTTTTCAGTGCCAAGATAGTTTATCTTTGACAGTTTGCTTTTTTTTTTTTTCCTGCAAGAGGCACATACTTCTTAAACACTGCAAAAATGAAACATAGTATACTATCTATCATGTTTACCTTTTTTGTTGATGTGTAGACCAATAGATCCACTCATTTAGAAAACTGACATTTATAATCTATTTAAGAAATGGCTCTTTATTTGAATAATCTGGCTGGATCATTTTTTACTGAAGATGATTTATGAAAAAAAACTGTTAGTGCAGAGGTATGTTTCTGGTTGTTTAAATTAAAAAAAAAAAGCAAAATGCAGACAAAATGAGTGAAACTTCTTCCTGAAGAGGCACTAGTGCTAAGTGTTGTAACTAAAAACCGTAAAGGTACGAAGCATCTACTTCATCAGTATTCTTGATATTTTTCATAACTTTGGATTTTAATGAATTCTGAATAAATTCTGAACAGAATTAGGACGCACCTTTAATTGCACTATAATATAATTCAAATATTAAAATATAATTAATATAAAAACTTAGTGGTGTTTCATTGGAAACAAAGCTAATATGTCAGTTAAACAAAAAATATTCCTAAAATTAAAATACTGAGTGAAGTTTAGAAAGAATGAAGAACACAGACATGGATCAACATCAGTCCTTCCTCCTATTCTCTGTCCTCCTCCCTCTGCTGCTGGTGCCGCTGATAGAAAGGAGGAGCTGGATTTGGAGGGGGCTGCTGTCTCAGCCAGCTCAGTTTACAAGTGTTTGCAAAGTCCTCTGATTTGTGGCAAACTAAAATAAAATGTTATGCGAAATGGACCTGTTTACAGTAGCTTGTTTGTGTTAAAACAACAACTGCAGACAAAGCAGGTGGCAATATCACTTTTCTAACTTTACTTTTTTTGCTCTGGTTGTTGTAAAAATCATTATGTTTCCTTGACCTGGCTCACCGTCTCCATTGTGGCCTGTCTGCGCTGCTTTCAGCTCTGTGCATGTATGTGTCAAAGAGCTGAACAAGGCCATACAGACTACTTTGAAGCTTCCAGGCTTCATTCATAGTGAACTCCAGCCTCAGTAAAACATTATGATGAGAGGACAAAGCAACTTTAAATTATGGCAAAAGTGGAAGTAAGCTCTCATTATATTTTTTAAATGCTTAGGCGAGTGCCTTAGTCCTACGGAAATTCCTGTCATGGCAACACTTTTACAATCAATAAAAGCTGGGCTATCCCGTAAAGCTAGACATACATTAAATAGCTGATGCGTGGCAACAAACTGTTGCATCTCCACATTGTTAAATCCTATAGCAACTTTAAGCTGCACTTGCACATCACCATACCAAACCAAGCAGAGGTGCCAGCTGCCACATATCTGTCCAGTAGATGTCAAACTCACTACTTTCTGTAGTTATTGGATTACAAAAAAAGAAGAGTAAAAGACAACAATAGTTTTACAGAAGGTGAAGATAACCAATGTCTGTACATGTCTCTCAGTCGGTGTACTTATCATCCTAACTGTTGATGTGAAAAAGTCAACATTCATGTGTATGTGAAAGTGCTGTCCAGTCCTGGGGGACATGGTCCAGATTCATGTACAGTAACACTGACAAGACTCTGGCCTAGTTAACAGATGTTCACAGATTGCCATTCATCTTGGACTAATTCACTCTGCTTCCTGGAAATTCATGTGCATGTCCTCTCACTAAATGAGACCTACAAATATCCAACTGAATAGGGCTTCAACAGGCAATGCTTTTTTAATATTGATTAATCTGCCATTTATTTATTTTACTTTACGTAATGTCAAAAAATCAGAAGAAAGGTCGGTTTTTATGTGGGTGAAACATCGCACCCAAAAAATCTTTATCGGAGCACCCATAGCCATAAACTATCCAAGGTTCAGATCATATTGGACTAAAGTAATTTCTGCAGCCCGGTCCAGCTCTGCCTCCCCTGAAAAAACAGGCCTGGTTATGAGGACCAACCAGGTACATAGACCTCTATAAAGATAGCAGGGTTGACAGTATTAACTTATCCTGTAATGCACAAACTCCTAACATCAGCTGTTCTAATGTCAGTCTAGGAACGCTGAAAGTGCACTGCACATACAAACCCATTCATAGGAGAAAATTATGTAAATGTTGGCAAATATGCACCTGGTGTGCAGGAGGGAATGAGAGGGGAGGAGAGTACCGTTGAGGAGGACAACTGCAGGAAGAGTGTGGATGTGTGTGTTCAAGTGAAACTGATAATGCTTGCACAAAATATCCAACCTTTAAGAACCAGTGAGCTAAAATGAGATTTTTTTTTTGGGGGGGCACAGACAAATCTCATGTAAATGCACATTAATGTAAGGACCCTAATGTGGAATCTGTTCAGAACAGCAGCATGTGGAGGCTTAAAAAGGAGGACTTTTATAAATGGGCTGCATTTCAGAAAATACTAAATGGACTGCATCTGTTGGACTTCATTTACATAGCACATTTCTGTATATCTACCACTTAAAATACTTTGCAATACATTTCAACATTCATCTATTCATTTGTACACTGATGTTGTGTATTTTATGAGGAAGGCAGGGGCATTCTTACAAAGTGCCGACCTGCCTATTAGGAACACAAACACACACACGCATTCACACACATTCACACATCAAATGAGCAGTCACAGGAGGCAATTGAAGGTTCAGCATCTTGCCCAAGGAAACTCTTACATGCAGACTGAAGGTGCTGGTGACCACTCTGCTGAACTTAAGTGGTCATCTTATCTAAGACTCATCTGGTCTCATCTCTGGACATTCTGCTTCATTATTTCCACTATGTTCCACAAAAAGTATAACTTTCAACCAGTAGATAATGTAATATGTTTAAAATTTTTCATAACCAATCTAAGACATCATTAACCAATCTAAGACATCATTACTTCCAAAGTGGGATCAAGCCAACTATAGCCTGTAAAATTAAGGGAAAATACATACATACATAGCCAACAATGTGTTTCCTTAACCTAACTATGCAACCTAACCAAACTGTTGCTAAGAACTGAAACTAAGTCATCTAAGTCTCAAATGAAAGTATAAACTGTCCTTTCTTTTTCACATATGACTGGAATCCCAGTCTCTTGGATAAAAGTCTGATGTCTGCTCCATTCATCCACTAAAATCTCCAGAATGTGCAGTCTTTGCTGCTTGGTGACTGGTTTAAAAAGCCCAATAGCTACCGTGTGACTATTTTGGGACTGCTTGCAAAAAGACACTCAGTATTAAATAGGTGATAAAACTAAATCCCAAGCTATTCTTGACTAAGAATAGCATATAAATTGACAGTGGTTACAGCACTTTGAATAACTAATACCAGACAGATTTTGATCCTTTCCTGTAAATGGTAAGCTGAAGAGTGTAATTTGCTCAAACTTCCCACTAACTAGGTTGCCAGCATACCGAAGTGGACTAAGGCCGGTAGACCTTTGGCAGACACTTAAATGCCACTTAAAAGACCTGTTCTTGCAAGAGGTCCCTTTCTATAACGATGCCATATAAAATCATTACCCAACTCTGCAGCTCAACAAAGCTTTGAAGAATCCTTAACTTTTTTACTTTTTGGGTTAGGAGACAACATAGTGATGAAAAAAGTACAATATCTAGCAGCAAAAGAGTGAGATATTTGCTTGTACTTGGTGGAGACCAAACAGGGGCTTTTGCCATGTAGAAAAAACACAACTCTAAAGCAGCAGATAATGTTCCTCTACTGGCTGAAGGTAAACAGTGTACATTACATCTGTGTCTTACAGCTGCAATGTGCTATTGTTTGACCCACGTAAGAAGTCATTAAATAAGTTTATAAGTTAGTTTTACATACAAATGATTACTATTTCATCACTGAGCCTGCTTGTTTGGCAGCAATGATTTGTGCAATTTTGTAATAAATTGGTGGCGATGCTAACCTTAATTGATTGAGCCAGGCTTAACAAAGAATTTCAGCAACCTACTGATTTGCACATAATAAAGAGGGAGAAAAGGAAGAGAGTGAAACCTCTTGTGTAATCGATGATGAATGTATGCAGGTGTATTTGATGGTAAGAGCACTGTGTTTGTGTGTGCGTGTACTTGTGTGTGTGTGGACATGCTCTACTTCTGCAGGTGGCCAGGAGAGTCTCCCTGCGCAATAGAACATTAGGTGACCCCTAAAAAAGTGACATTGCTAGAGGGTACAAACAGTATGTGAGTGGCAATGACCATGCTGCACTAAACTAGATTCAAATCAACCCCTCTCAGGTAAAACATCCTGTCTATCCAAAAGATACTTAACATCTTCACATTTATGAAAACTTTGCAAACTGCTAAGTTCATAGCAGTTAACTTGGAGACAATGTAGTTAAAATTTCTAAATAATAACAATATAATTACCTTTGTTAAACTTAATATATTCAAATATATTTAAAATAGGATTTTTTTAGTATTGAAATTTTGACGTAAGCTATTCCCTGTAATATTTCAGTTTTAAATGTTTTAGCTATACCAGACAAACACCAAAGCATAATTCTGCAGAGTAACATGAGATATGGCAATCAGTTTGACTCAATGCACTTATCAATAATTTATTGGAGTACACCTCCTCTAATTAATTTTACTCTGAATAAATGATAATTAATGAAAGAACATGTGGTCAGTAACAGCTCAAGCTTTTAACTACACAATGACATGCTGTGAAAATTTTCAGGAAATTATCTATTCAGGTAAGGTAAACATGTAAGTATCTAAGAGTGAAAAATCCTCAATGATCACAATTTTTGGTTTGAAGTCCCAGCATCATTTCAGGTTAAAGCAGTTATAAGAGATGGTTTAGAAAATCCTCACTGCTAATGCAGACTGGATGGCCCTGACATCTGATACTTAAAGAGCACTCATTTACATCACAGTCAGCAAAGTCGCATAGGAAAGTGGGATTCCCTGACCTGCCACAACACAGCACAGCATAAAGAAGCTTTTCCTCAGTCAGCTGTCAGTCATTTGTTTTTGGTAAACAACTAGAGGATACATTATAAACCGTCTTCTTCTACCCTCAGATTTTCTCAGTTCTTTTCAGTACTTTTTGTTTGTGTTTATGATCATATCTCTGGCTGCTGTGCTGTTTTAAGCTTGGGCTAAAGTCACACTTCATCAGCACCCTGCTTACTGATGGGTACAGATTCACCGGCAGGTACATTGAGGATGTGCTAATGGTTAGGCTCAGCCTCTTTGGTCACTGTGGTAATAAATGACCATGCATCCTATTTATAACTACTAAGCTGCACACTGTGACGACGCTGTAAGCTGCCTAACACCACCAGAGTTAGCCCATGGTTCATTGTACCAAGAAAAAAAAAGAGAGAGTGGGGGTAAAAGATAGAGCTGTAGGAGATGTTCGGAGTTCATAAAACACAAGTTAAAAATCAGGTTCTCTACCTCAAGGCTTAAAATAGTCTCAAATTTATCAGCTTTAAAATTAAGATGCAGGTGGTACAACAACACAAATTGACTTTTTGTGTGACAAAGCGTCCTTTGATGTACACTTAGTAAAACACTTTGAGGAGAAATTTTGAATTCTATTTACAAAGTTAGTGTCATGCATTTTGTCAGTGATGTACACAGAACTGTGGTTCATTCAGATATCATGACTTTTGACTTAACAAGTCCCTAACAACAGAAGCACCGCAAAGCCATTAGCTGTTGGTAAACGTCCTTCACTTAAACAATTAACTCTTAATCTAGTATGTAGACCCAACACAAAAACACCTCCTTTGGTGGTGGTTGCATTGTATTGTATTGAGGCTGTATTTTTCTTAAGTGAAGCATTTTATCTGAGGGTGAATCAATACACAAGAACAATTACTCAAAAGCCCATCAATTACACAAGCATCTTCACGAAGCAATTCTTTAAAAAAATAAGTAACTAAGCAACATTGGTAACATAATCTCCTAACATCCCCCAATAATTTGCTTGAATATAGTGGTGCAAGCAAAGGGCAAATGAAGGAGTACCTTAGTAAGAAAAACTTACCCTTCCGTCGCGAGCCTCCCCTCTGCTCCATTCTGAGGAGCTGGGTGAAAAAAGGGGGTGGAAGGGAGGGGGTCCTAGTAGTGGTTCCTGGGGAACTCCAGTTACAGGGGTCCAAAGTATAGAGATACCGCTAGTGAGGTGCAGAAGTCAGGAATGCTGCCTGTGCTGTGTGGATAATGTGAGGATCAGCTATTTCTGTGACAGTGTGTTTGGCTGTTTGTGTGTGTGCGGGTGTGTGTGCGGGTGTGTGTGTGCGTGTGTGTGTGTGTCTGGGTAAAAAGTGGCCTGTGACGACAATGTCAGCGACATCATCCATGCATCACAAAGCACTCTCACCCTCCCACTGACAGACCTGCACGCACACTCACACACACAGAGACACATACACACACACCTCCCTTCTCTCAATGTCCCTAAGCTTCTGATCTTGCTACACACACAAATGCACATGCGTATGCATGTTTGAATTCACACACACACAAAAAAGGCAGAAGCAAAGAAACAAGGAAGGCAGAAAGTAGTAAAACTGACAGACAGCTTTAGAGTAGAGTTTTGCAGAAATGAGGGATGGAAGAATAATAAATAAGTGTTCATAAACGCACATATGTCTGACAAACAGTAAATTAAATAAGAGTCTATGCTAAAACAGACTTAAAGACAGCATGCACATTTGTGAGTTTGCAGCACTGAGAGAGTAGAGTAAACACCTGCCATCTGAAGGAGAAGCTGCAGTATATCATTTTGAATCAATACTTCTTTACTATTTTTAAACTGCAGGTGCTGCCTGAGAACAGTTTAATTTACAATCTGACCTCCTAACTGACCTCTGGGGTGCCATAGGTGGAGTTGGTCAATCGATCAGCAAAGCACAGGGAGCAGCCATAGCTGGAGGCCATGACACAACACATTATTACAGCTATGGAATCATTTTTTATTAACAAAATATGGATGGATGGATGGATGGATGGATGGATGGATGAATGGATGGATAGATAGATAGATAGATAGATAGATAGATAGATAGATAGATAGATAGATAGATAGATAGATAG